>CM046791.1:1208903-1228903 GCA_025617405.1 Perca schrenkii | reverse complement strand
TTATAGAGTGTGGTCTAGACCTACTCCATCTGTAAAGTGTCTCGAGATAACTCGTGTTATGATTTGATACTATAAATAAAATTGAATTGAATTAAACACACTCTGAAACTAATACTAGTAAACACTCTGAAACTAACTCAAACTCAAACTAATACTAGTAAACACACTCTGAAACCAACTCAGACTAAACTAATACTAGTAAACACACTCTGAAACTAACTCAGACTAAACTAATACTAGTAAACACACTCTGAAACTAACTCAGACTAACTCAAACTAATACTAGTAAACACACTCTGAAACTAACTCAGACTAAACTAATACTAGTAAACACACTCTGAAACTAACTCAGACTAACTCAAACTAATACTAGTAAACACTCTGAAACTAACTCAGACTAAACTAATACTAGTAAACACACTCTGAAACTAACTCAGACTAAACTAATACTAGTAAACACACTCTGAAACTAACTCAGACTAAACTAATACTAGTAAACACACTCTGAAACTAACTCAGACTAAACTAATACTAGTAAACACACTCTGAAACTAACTCAGACTAACTCAAACTAATACTAGTAAACACTGAAAACTAACTCAAACTAGTAAACACACTCTGAAAACTAACTCAAACTAGTAAACACTCTGAAATCTAACTCAAACTAGTCTAGTAAACACACTCTGAAAACTAACTCAAACTAGTAAACACTCTGAAATCTAACTCAGACTAAACTAATACTAGTAAACACACTCTGAAAACTAACTCAAACTAGTAAACACACTCTGAAAACTAACTCAAACTAAACTAACACTAGTAAACACACTCTGAAACTAACTCAGACTAAACTAAAAGTGAAAGCTCTAATAACCTGAACAACTGCACTAACCGTGACCAACATCTGGAGGTGAGCAGGGACTGGAGGAAGTTGTTTTTGTAGTTGTAGCCAGAAAGTGTTAAAATGTTTTCCCAGCCCCCCCCAACCCCCCACCCTCTGGGCCGCCCCCCCCTCCCTGTTTTCCACTCTGTGTAATCAAAGACAGCTGTTTTCCTCATGACAGTGTTCAAGGTTCGGGGGGCGTTCACTCCTTTAGACATTGTTATGGTCAGATGTTGAAGTTTCTCTCACAATAAGACACTGGGAAACTATTTCACAAACAAGACCAACCATTTTATTACAAAGATTATCTTGAACGCAGCTTTGACGAGCCGATGTTTCGCCATTTTTCAAGTCAACGATTACAATATTTAATCGCATGATTGTCCGTAGACACACACACTTACAGACACACACACACATGCACAGACACAAACCGACACACACACATGCACAGACACAAACCGACACACACACATGCACAGACACACACACATGCAAAGACACACACAGACACACACGCACACAGACACACACAGACACAGTTACACAAACGCACACATGCACACACAGACACACACACATGCACAGACAGACACAGACACACGCACACACACACACACGCACAAACACACACACAGACACACACAGACACAGTTACACAAACGCACACACGCACATGTACAGACACACGCACGCACAGACACACATGCACAGACACACGCACGCACAAACACACATGCACAGACACACACACGCACAGACACACACACGCGCACAGAGACACACACACACACAGACACACACAGACACACACATGCACAGACACACACAGACACACACGCGCACAGACACACACACGCACACACACATGCACAGACACACGCACAGACACACACACGCGCACAGACACACACACGCACAGACACACACACGCACAGACACGCGCACAGAGACACACACACGCACAGACACACACACGCGCACAGAGACACACACACGCACAGAGACACACACACGCACAGACACACACACGCGCACAGAGCACACACACACGCACAGACACACACACGCGCACAGAGACACGCACAGACACACACACCGTAACGCCAGCCACGCGTCACTTCTGCAGAACTAGCAACACCAACCAGAACATTTTGTAATGTGTGTTAAACGCAGCGGATTTTATTCATCTACCCTCCAACTAAGCCGGTGAGTCAAAAATATAATTTCAGTACAAAACACACTGAACAATATATGCATTACAACTCAGAATTAAACAAGAAAATACAGACGAAAAATAGAACACAGACATAAAAGCCAAAATAATCGACAATGAAAATAATTGTTGGATGCAGCACTAATTTGTAATTTCTTTCTGATGAACTGTTACCCTCTCAAAAGCTAGTTATAGTTACACACTGACACACATCTCACACACACACAAACACACTGACACACAAACACACACCGCAGTAGAGATGGCAAAAGTACTCTCGTACTCAAGTAGTACAGATACTTGTGTTAAAAAATACTCTGGTAAAAGTAGAAGTAGTGATTTAACTTCTTTACTCAAGTAAAAGTAACTAAACAGGCCTGGAAATTTACTTAAAGTATAAAAGTAAATGTAGCCTTGCGAATGACTGCAAAGCTACGTGAACCACCCAAATGTTACTTGAGTGGTAGCTGAGAAACTTCAGTGGACATGGAAAAAAGGCTCTTTATATATACAGTATATGCCATTGGCTACATTTTAAATGGATGTCTGCCAAGGCCTAAAACATCACATATATGTATGATTATTGTGACAGAGACGATTCTGACTGAGTAGCAAGATATAAATTCAGTTGTGATTCTGTGAGAATTCACAGATCCATTTTCTCTTTTTTAATCTTCCCCTTAACATTTAAAGAAATCTACATGTATGTGTGTGTGTGTGTGTGTATGTGTGTGTGTGTGTGTGTGTGTGCTTCTGGAAAGAAAATAAAGGATTAAATATGAATTATTTAACAGACATTAATTAAGAAGTTCCCCATACTTTAAGAGCTACGCAGCACATTGGCCAGGAGTCATATTCTTGATGCCTAAACATCTCTCTCAGATAAGGCCAAGGATGATAAGGGGAATGTCTCGCTGCTTGTCTGCTGAATCTCTCATGTCTCCATCCATACTACTAGTGCTAACGTTACCACCATCATGCTGCAATGATTTGCCGAAAATGAATGCCGCCGAATCTGTCGAGTCGTCTTGTAGTGGTGCGTCAAGTATATTATCAATTAGATTGAATTCGGTATTGATGACGTCAAAAATAAAACGGTAACTCCAGTGAAATTATTTGAAACTTGTTAATGAGGACTAGATTAGGACTGGGTTTAAAGCTGATTCTGGTTTCCAACTTCGCCCCCCCAGGTGTGTCTGTTAAAACACGGACAGAGACAACTTCTCTCTTTTGATGCTTTAATAAGATCAAGCAACGTGCAACCTAGCTAACAGGTGAAGAACACAGACAACTAAATCACTAGCTAACCTACTTTAAGTTTGTAAGAACTATAGACCAATACAACAACAGGCTTACATTAACTGACAACATAAGTTATATTAATTACAGTTCTCAAGGATGCACACACACGATCTAACTGTTTATCCTCCGGACAGATTGGGTCTTTTTCTTTTCTCTCATTTGTTTCTCCGTGTGGCTCGCGGTGTGAGGAGCGTGTCCGCGCTATTTCCCGACATGCACTCACAATCACTCCTGATAGACGAGCTGTCGTACAAAACTAAAGTAACTAGCACATTTTCTAAAATGTAAGGAGTAGAAAGTACCGATATTCGTGTTAAAATGTAAGGAGTAAAAGTAAAAAGTTGTCACTAAAATAAATCGTAAAGTAAAAATATCTGAAAAATCAACTTAAGTACAGTAACAAAGTATTTGTACTTCGTTACTTCCCATCTCTGCACCACACACACACACAGACACACACACACAGTGTGCGTCATGACTACAAGCAGTAGACATGCAAGCCACCGTGAAAGAGGACGCACAGGATCATTCATCATTACACAACCGCTCTCTCTTCAAGAACTGTTTCCGCTTTTTATTATTTTATTATTTTTAATTCCAACATTAACGCAGTGCAGAGTGCATGCAAACATGTTTGGGGGTTTTTCTTGGTATTTTCCTGCTTTGATTGTTCACATTTTGTACTACTTGTGTTCAGTATTTAAATGTCATTGTGCTCTGTTTTTGAGTTTTTTGTCTAATGGAGTTCTCTGTGTTGTCTGATGCAGGATCGGCTGGTAGCCCTACCTCAGAGGCCTCGGCCATCCAGAGACTAGAAGCCAGTCTAGCCAAGGTCGACACCTCTCCGGCTTCGTCGCCCGGCATGTCTAGGTCAGTACCGGCTGGGTTTGATCCTGACCCCACCGTCACATTAAGCCTGGTTCAGACGGCAGGATAATTAGGCCGATTTTAGCCCTGATTCACCCCTCCCGAGAATCCTAAGGATGCTCCGATTATGGTAAAATAATCTGATCAGATATTCCTGCCGTGTGTGGTGTGTTAAGACTGCTCTCGTCTGCTCGGAAGGACGTCGGGACCTCTCCGATCTCAAATCGGGGATATCATCCATCATGTTGGATTTATTTGGCCCGATTTCTCCTCGTGTGTGGTGTCCCCCCCCCCCCGGGGACAAACGAGCACGCAGCCTGTGTAAAATAAATAAAGTCGATGGGCATAACTACATCCACAACTGCAGTCCACCAGAGAACATGGAAACTAATATATGAACGTTTATTTCAACGGTAATTAATCTGTGTAATACGTAACGACATTTCTATGAGAGAAAAAACTAATCCCCTCCATATCATGATGTAGCGAGTATAGTCCATGCTCGCGTTGTCTTCTTTGACCATCGCCTTTTCTTTTGATAATGTTTTTTTTCGGTTAAAAACAAACTACAAACTATCGCCACTGCATCCTCTTCGTCCGCCATGATTGTTTACTCTGAAGTCACGTTTGATCTCGAGGGATTTTGCGAGATTTCCCGTCTGACCTGGGAATGCTCGGGAGTCAAATCGGCTCGTGTGTTAGACCCGGGATGTTTCATCACCGTGTGTGGGGGTCTCAGGATTGGAAAATCTGCCGACAATTTTAAAATCGTCCCGTGGGCAAGCAGGCTTAAGCTACAAAAGAGAGAGACATGCACTCGCTTGATGGGCGCTCTTGGGCGTGCCTATAGCCTACTCCTGGTTTTTTGGCAACAGTAAACAGAAATTCTCCGGTGCTACCTTCAAGCACGTCTTAAAAGTCACTTCAGAGGCATCGTTAAGTCACAAGAACGATGTTTTTGGATTTAAAAGTATTTATTTCTCGATAGAAGTAACAAAATACATGAGATAAAATGCCAAACGTATCCGATACAGTACAGGCCAAAAGTTTGGACACACCTTCTCATTCAATGAGTTTCCTTTTTTATTTTCATGACTATTTACATTGTAGATTCTCACTGAAGGCATCAAAACTATGAATGAACACATATGGAATTATGTACTTAACAAAAAAGTGTGAAATAACTGAAAACATGTCTTATATTTTAGATTCTTCAAAGTAGCCACCCTTTGCTTTTTTTATTAATAAGGGAAATAATTCCACTAATGAACCCTGACAAAGCACACCTGTGAAGGTAAAACCATTTCAGGTGACTACCTCATGAAGCTCATTGAGAGAACACCAAGGGTTTGCAGAGTTATCAAAAAAAGCAAAGGGTGGCTACTTTGAAGAATCTAAAATATAAGACATGTTTTCAGTTATTTCACACTTTTTTGTTAAGTACATAATTCCATATGTGTTCATTCATAGTTTTGATGCCTTCAGTGAGAATCTACAATGTAAATAGTCATGAAAATAAAAAGGAAACGCATTGAATGAGAAGGTGTGTCCAAACTTTTGGCCTGTACTGTTTATATTTACTGCTCAAGCTTTTCCAACATTTAGGACACAGATATGGTGATAATAACGGTCCAAAATGATGTGAATAAGAGACCCAAAACTACCACAAAGAGACGCAACACGACTACAAAGACACACGGCACAAAAAAACAACAAAGAGACCTAACAATGTTTGGGGGAATTGCATTTTCTTAATTGAAAAATGTAACATTTTCTTGAGGAAGGACGTCTAAACCCCTCGCCAAATACACACTCCTAAGTCTTCCTCAAAAGCAAGGAAACCTCTGCCTGTAGCTAGTTAGAAACATCCGATCTAAGCATGTCAAAGGATTATTATAGCAACCTGTGTGTACCACAGAGGACACGTTAGCTCTTAGCTAATGTTAGCAACGTGTTAGCAAGCTAAGGCACTTTCAAAACAATATGCTGCCTAGCTTTCTGATTCATCCATATTCCACTATAACACAAGTTGCATCCTGTGAAAATGATAAAGCCTCACTGCCCAGAAATGTAGTTTGCCTAAAACTGATATTTGGATATTTGACTTGGTAACAACATGCATGCTTTAAACTTGATGTTAGTTTAGCATCTTTCCATTCTTCCAGCTGATTCCTCATGTCTGTATTCACTTTTGTCTTTCTTAAGGCTCGGTTTTTCCAACCCCACAGCAGCTTTTAGGCATTTTTGTTTCGGTTGAATGTGCTCTGTCTACATAATTAGTAATTGGTGAACGTGAGAGCTAACTGATCCCTGTTTCTTCCTTTTTATTCAATCATTCAGAACTGTTCAAGGATCTCTTCCTGTGACTCAACAAATGACAGAGATGAGCATCTCGAGAGAGGACAAACCTGAACCCTTAGAGCCCGGTAAACACACACACACACACACACACACACACACACACACACACACACACACACACACACACAGAGACAGACACACACAGACAGATGCACACAGGCAAGCACACACTGGTACACACAGATACACCGATACAGACGCGCACACACACACACACAGACAGATGCACACACACACACACAGACAGATGCACACACACTCACAGACAGATGCACACACACACACAGACAGATGCACACAGAGAGAGACACACACATGGACACAGGCAAGCACACACTGGCACACACAGATACACCGATACAGACGCATACACGCACACTGACATGCAGGCACGCACACACACACACACACACACACACACACACACACACACACACACACAGGCACACACACACACATGCACGCATAGACACACATAAACACAGGCGCACACACACACACAGACAGACAGAGACACACACACACAGACAGACACACTGTCTTGCAGTAACAGGCAGGCTAGCAGATCTAAACAAGCAGACCCACGCAGGAGAACTCCTCCATACAGACTTCTTGAGGCAGACATGGCAGCACCACCGCTGCTGCATTCCTAAAACCCAGCTGTTAGTTTAGCTCACAGCCTCCGAGAAAGAGAGGAGGCCTAAAAATAAACCGGATTTAAAAATACCTCTACACCAGAGGGCTTTCTCCGAGTCGGCACGGTGTCTCTGCCAAGAACAAGAGCTGGAAATGTAGAGATAAGGAACGTACTAACTACCGGGGTTAGGTACAGAAGAACACCATTTCAGTTGCAGGTCTAAGGCTACATCTACACTACTATGTTTTGGGTTTAACCTAGGGATGCACCGATCCGACTTTTTCAGTCCCGATAAGATGCCGATGCCAGGGCTTTGTGCGTCTGGCGATACCGATCCGATACCGTTGTTGTATTAATAATACACTGTACACCTTCCACCTCATACCTTCCTTCCACCATGTGGGAGAGACTGAAGGCTCCAGACTTTACTCACTGAGACTAAATAACACTAGGGCTGGGCGATATGGACCAAAAGTCATATCCCGATATATTTTGGCTGAATATCATTATAAGATATACAGTATATCCCGATATTTTTTTTCCGCAAAGTGAGAGCAGTTCAGTCAAAGCCAAATATGACATGTCACAAGTATTTCAGTGAACAGTTGCAAAATCAAATGAATAAATAATAAAAAAGGTTTCTTCACCTGGTTCATGATTAAATGCTCAGCTGTTCAAATAACCATATAATGTAAACATAAATACTGTATAACAACAGGAGTACCTTTTTAAATCAGAGCTCCATAAGGTGCACATTTAAATAAAAAAAATATCTTAAATAAAAATAAAAAAAAAGTGTGAAATAACTGAAAACATGTCTTATATTTTAGATTCTTCAAAGTAGCCACCCTTTGCTTTTTTTATTAATAAGGGAAATAATTCCACTAATGAACCCTGACAAAGCACACCTGTGAAGGTAAAACCATTTCAGGTGACTACCTCATGAAGCTCTATAAAGCCTATAAAATAAAAGAGGCCAAGTTCAGAAAAGTTCATCACTTCACTGTAATGCAGCCTTTAAAACCAGGAAAAGACACTTATGGTCATATCACGATATTACGATATCCAAAATCTAAGACGATATCTAGTCTCCTATCACGATATCGATATAATATCGATATATCGCCCAGCCCTAAATAACACAGATGTAACGTATTGAATTCTTATTAATTCGTACACTCAACTCTTCCAGCATGCGACAGAGGGCCAAAAAAAACTAACAAAACTGGATCGGTTCATTTTTCTGATTTCCGATCCAGTTATTTTGTCAATATCGGGACCGATATCCGATCTTAATATCGGATGGGTGACCCCTCTAGTTTAACACTCTGGGCCTGATTTACTAACGCTGGCGCAGTTTGCGCTGCGTCTGTTTATGCGAGTTCGGTAATAGCGCACGCTATGCTTCCACATTTTGCGTAGTATTTATCAACCCTGACACCCATCAGGCAATCAGCGTCTTTCTCCGCCCACTAGACCGTAAATTGCGCTGTAGCAAAGCGCTACTTGTGCTATGATACGGCTGAGTGCAGACTGCGATATTCCCACAGCTGATGCTATGACTGTTTGAAATGATCCTGATGCCGATATATTTGTAATGCAGCGAGGAGTTTAACAACTGCTGGAATGGGATGTGAACGCTGAGTGGGAGACTCAATTTAATCTTTGATTTCTTCCAGTAACTCTAATATTGCACGGCTGCTAGATCTGTAACGCTAAATGATGTTGTGTTCACTGACAAAGTGTGATTCTTGTGTTAAAAACATTTTCAGCCTCGCCTATGTCTTCGTCTCGCTCAGATTACTGTTGCCATTTCACCAAGATCTACGAGGATCTACGAGGAAACTCGACTGCGGCTGGTTCAGACCTGCTTTAAAGAGGCGGAGAATTTCCCCCGCAGAATAGAGACGCTCCTACTGACAGTCTTTTGTAAATACCACGGAATATATAATTAGGCGCACTTTGCGCTTATCCTCCCACCTTTTTGGGTGGAACTCCCACTTTCCCCACGGCCCTCCCACGAACGCATATTGAAAGCGCAACTTGTCTCTTCTCGCTCATGCGGCAGACGATCTGCGATTTTACCCAAGTGTCCCTGTTAGTAAATAGCCCGCATCGGTTACGTCCGTCTTTGCGACCAATTAGCGCCTGGAAACAGGCACTAACAGCTTGATAAATCTAGCCCTGTGTGTTGTCTTCTCTGGTCCTAACTGAAAATCACTTTTTTGCACATTTTTGCGCCACATTTTTTTTTTTTTTTCCTCCAATCTGTTTATTAGATTTTCTGACAATAATGACAAAACAAAAAACAGTGCAAAGGTGGTCCAAGCAAGGTATCATGCATATGTTACAACAAAGAGTTGCGCCACATTTTTTTAATGCTTTTTTTCAACATATTTGAACGTTTTTGTCCCTTTTTAAAAACCTTGTTAGCGCCTTGTTTGTTTGACGCTGCTGTTTTGTAGGCTTTCAATGCATTTTTAGTTGCTTTTTTGGAACGTTTTTGTCACTTTTTATGTCATTTCAGTCAACATTCTTTGACGTTTTGTTTTAAACATTTTCATTGTGAAGAGTGCTACGTTATTTTTGGGCACTTTGGTTGAAAGAAACCCACATTTCTGATGTAGAAAACTTTGAGAAGGGGTCAGAACACCTCACTACTGCTGCGTTTCGGAGCCCCGAAAACTTCAACATTTGGAAACACTGTTGTTCCCCCGTTTTGGTTTGCTTTTTTTGATAACTCTCCAAACCCTTGGTGTTCTCTCAATGAGCTTCATGAGGTAGTCACCTGAAATGGTTTTACCTTCACAGGTGTGCTTTGTCAGGGTTCATTAGTGGAATTATTTCCCTTATTAATAAAAAAAGCAAAGGGTGGCTACTAGGGCTGGGCGATATATCGATATTATATCTATCGTGATATGAGACTAGATATCGTCTTAGATTTTGGATATCGTAATATCGTGATATGACCATAAGTGTCTTTTCCTGGTTTTAAAGGCTGCATTACAGTAAAGTGATGAACTTTTCTGAACTTACCAGACTGTTCTAGCTGTTCTATTATTAATGATTATTTATCTAAAATATAAGTGTGAAGATATTTTGCGAGAGCACCAACTGTCACTATATCGTCGCAATATCGATGTGTTTGGTCAAGAATATCGTGATATCTGATTTTCTCTATATCAATATCATGTGAGCATGTTTTAATGAGTCTTCTTCTTCTTCTTCTCTGTCTCTCTCCTGTGTAGTAGTAACCCAGCCTGCTGCTTGTAGCCCCTCTCTTGTAGCCTCGTCCAGCGCTGACGAGGGGAAGGGAGACGCCCCCAAACCCAAGAAGAACCGATGCTTCATGTGCCGCAAACGGGTCGGACTTACAGGTGAGCACCGCAACGTGTGTGTGTGTGTGTCTCTGTGTGTGTGTGTGTGTGTGTGTGTGTGTGTGTGTGTGTGTCTCTGTGTGTGTGTCTCTGTGTGTGTGTCTCTGTGTGTGTGTGTGTGTGTGTGTGTGTGTGTGTGTGTGTGTGTGTGTGTGTGTGTGTGTGTGTGTGTGTGTGTGTGTGTGTGTGTGTGTGTGTGTGTGTGTGTGTGTGTCTCTCTCTTTCTCTGTGTGTGTGTGTGTGTGTGTGTGTGTGTGTGTGTGTGTCTGTGTGTGTCTCTGTGTGTGTGTGTGTGTATGTATGTGTTTGTGTGTGTGTGTCTCTTTCTCTCTGTGTGTCTCTGTGTGTGTGTGTGTGTGTGTGTGTGTGTGTGTGTGTATGTATGTGTTTGTGTGTGTGTGTCTCTTTCTCTCTCTGTGTGTCTCTTTGTGTGTCTCTCTCTGTGTGTGTGTGTCTCTGTGTGTGTGTGTCTCTTTGTGTGTGTGTGTGTGTGTGTGTGTCTCTCTCTTTGTGTATTTGTGTCTCTCTCTGTGTGTGTGTGTGTGTCTCTGTGTGTGTGTGTGTGTGTGTGTGTGTGTGTGTGTGTGTGTCTCTCTCTCTCTGTGTGTGTGTCTCTCCGTCTCTCTCTCTCTCTCTCTCTCTCTGTGTGTGTGTCTCTCCGTCTCTCTCTCTCTCTCTCTCTCTCTGTGTGTGTGTGTGTGTCTCTCTCTCTGTGTGTGTGTGTGTGTGTGTGTGTGTGTGTGTGTGTGTGTGTGTGTGTGTGTGTGTCTCTGTTTGTGTGTCTCTGTGTGTGTGTCTCTCCGTCTCTCTCTCTCTCTCTCTGTGTGTGTGTGTCTCTCTGTCTCTCTGTGTGTGTGTGTGTGTGTGTGTGTGTGTGTGTGTGTGTGTGTGTGTGTGTGTGTGTGTGTGTGTGTGTGTGTGTGTGTGTCTCTGTGTGTGTGTGTGTGTGTGTGTTAACACAGTGTTAGTGTTTCCACTCGTCCTGTCCCAGCTCTGACCCCTGACCCCCTCTGTGCCTCCAGGATTCGACTGTCGCTGTGGCAACCTGTTCTGCGGCATCCACCGGTACTCCGACAAGCACGACTGTCCCTACGACTACAAGGCCGAGGCGGCCGCCAAGATCCGCAAGGAGAACCCCGTGGTGGTGGCCGACAAGATCCAGAGAATATAGATCCTACCACAACGATCCAGAGAATATAGATCCTACCAGAACACAACGATCCAGAGAATATAGATCCTACCACAACGATCCAGAGAATATAGATCCCACCACAACGATCCAGAGAATATAGATCCCACCACAACGATCCAGAGAATATAGATCCTACCACAACGATCCAGAGAATATAGATCCTACCACAACGATCCAGAGAATATAGATCCCTACCACAACGATCCAGAGAATATAGATCCCACCACAACGATCCAGAGAATATAGATCCCTACCACAACGATCCAGAGAATATAGATCCCTACCACAACGATCCAGAGAATATAGATCCCTACCACAACGATCCAGAGAATATAGATCCCTACCACAACGATCCAGAGAATATAGATCCTACAGCACAACGATCCAGAGAATATAGATCCCTACCACAACGATCCAGAGAATATAGATCCTACCACAACGATCCAGAGAATATAGATCCTACCACAACGATCCAGAGAATATAGATCCCACCACAACGATCCAGAGAATATAGATCCCACCACAACGATCCAGAGAATATAGATCCCACCACAACGATCCAGAGAATATAGATCCCTACCACAACGATCCAGAGAATATAGATCCCTACCACAACGATCCAGAGAATATAGATCCCTACCACAACGATCCAGAGAATATAGATCCTCAGCCCACAACGATCCAGAGAATATAGATCCCTACCACAACGATCCAGAGAATATAGATCCTACCACAACGATCCAGAGAATATAGATCCTACCACAACGATCCAGAGAATATAGATCCTACCACAACGATCCAGAGAATATAGATCCTACCACAACGATCCAGAGAATATAGATCCCACCACAACGATCCAGAGAATATAGATCCCACCACAACGATCCAGAGAATATAGATCCTACCACAACGATCCAGAGAATATAGATCCTACCAGAACACAACGATCCAGAGAATATAGATCCTACCACAACGATCCAGAGAATATAGATCCTACCACAACGATCCAGAGATATAGATCCCTACCACAACGATCCAGAGAATATAGATCCTACCACAACGATCCAGAGAATATAGATCCTACCAGAACACAACGATCCAGAGAATATAGATCCTACCAGAACACAACGATCCAGAGAATATAGATCCTACCACAACGATCCAGAGAATATAGATCCTACCACAACGATCCAGAGAATATAGATCCCACCACAACGATCCAGAGAATATAGATCCTACCAGAACACAACGATCCAGAGAATATAGATCCTACCAGAACACAACGATCCAGAGAATATAGATCCTACCACAACGATCCAGAGAATATAGATCCTACCACAACGATCCAGAGAATATAGATCCCACCACAACGATCCAGAGAATATAGATCCTACCACAACGATCCAGAGAATATAGATCCTACCAGAACACAACGATCCAGAGAATATAGATCCCACCACAACGATCCAGAGAATATAGATCCCACCACAACGATCCAGAGAATATAGATCCTACCAGAACACAACGATCCAGAACGATCCAGAGAATATAGATCCTACCACAACGATCCAGAGAATATAGATCCTACCACAACGATCCAGAGAATATAGATCCTACCAGAACACAACGATCCAGAGAATATAGATCCTACCAGAACACAACGATCCAGAGAATATAGATCCTACCACAACGATCCAGAGAATATAGATCCTACCACAACGATCCAGAGAATATAGATCCTACCAGAACACAACGATCCAGAGAATATAGATCCCACCACAACGATCCAGAGAATATAGATCCCACCACAACGATCCAGAGAATATAGATCCTACCACAACGATCCAGAGAATATAGATCCTACCACAACGATCCAGAGAATATAGATCCTACCACAACGATCCAGAGAATATAGATCCTACCAGAACACAACGATCCAGAGAATATAGATCCCACCACAACGATCCAGAGAATATAGATCCTACCAGAACACAACGATCCAGAGAATATAGATCCTACCACAACGACCATGACCACACCTCTCACAGTCCCAGAAACTGGAGAACGAGTGTGAGCCTTTTTGAGATGAACGCTGGCTACGTGAGGATGGAAAGGACTTGATTTTACAAAAATAACAACCTCAAGAGAAATGACGGACCGAAAGAAGAAGAAGAAGAGTCTGAGGGAGATGCATGAATGATCACTTTTCTCCTGTTTTTGATTAATTCGTTAGTTTTATTTTATCCTATTTTCTGTGGTGTGACTTTTTCCGCTGTTCTTCTAATCGAAGATTATGTATTGTCTTTATAAAGAGCAGCCCGAGCTAACTCTCGCTCCCAAACCAGGCGCCATTTTGTGCCAAACCGTAGACAGCCATGTTACTTAAGACCCCCGTCCCGTGTCAGACGACACAGCTTCGGTCCCTCGATCCACGTTTTGAGCTCCTTTTTTTTTCAGTAGGGCTGTCCTCGACTAAAGAAATCCTTAGTCGACTAACGCTTGTAGGATTTAGTCGACTAATGGATTAGTTGATTTAATTGACAGAGCTGTGCTCTTTGAGAGGTGGTTAAGACTAGAAAAGCACAATATAAATGTAGTTAATTAACCATCTGTAAAACGGAGTTTCTCCACAATTAATCCTGCAAAAACACCACTTTAAATCTTGTGTTTACCAGAAATGTGCTCAGAAGTTTCTTGGAAATGAGTAATTAAGCACGAATAAGCATAAAAAATGACTAATCGACTAAAGAAACAACCGATTAAGACCAAAAACAACCGATTAAGTCGACTAATCGACTAAGAGGTGGCTGCCCTACTTTTTAGTTCTTCTGGCTCGCGCTCGGTCAACGTTTTTCGGAGAAGCCTACAACTGTCCCCCCCCAACCGTGCACAAGGGGCTTTGTCACTTTTGTCTCTGTCTTTTCCTAGCTTTACCTACCTCACAGCTGCTGTGTTAAGCTTCCCTGTCTCCCCTGTCTCACCCCAATCCCCTCCCTCCTTCCCCAGCGGAGCAATGGATCCTCTTGGATCTTCAGCCTCAGTGACCCTCTGAGCAGCATGTCTGTGTTGACTTTGACCGGTTTGATTGTGATGATGAGGCTGTTTCCGTTTCACCGCTGGAGGTATCACACGAGACGGGGATATAAGGAGTTCCCCACCCCCCACCCCCAAAAAAATGGTCTGGGACGCCTGGTGCAGGACTGATTTTAGGGTTTGTTTTTCAACCTGGACCCTATTTCGTTAAGGTTGTTGTGTCTACGTGACTGATGGGAACAAGAGACGAGCTGCAATGTGACGTTAACCGTCAGTTTAGAGTCCACTAAAAGTTCTGTTGTTGTTGCTGAAAGACTCAGATTATTATTGTAAGTGTGTGACAACATTATGGGATGGATCCCTACAGAGATAGACCTTTTAGTTAAAGAGTAAGATCATTTTAGTTTAACATGAAATCATTTGCAAAAATACTATCGCCAAACCACACCAGACTCCATGTAAATAATCAGGACTTTTATCATCGTAAAACACACTTCATTCAAAGTGGACAGAAACTAAATAAAACTACCAAAAGCTGTCTTGGTTCATCTTTCCACTGTTCCAACAATCACCACTCTGGTTTGGTTGAAATAAACCCTTAATTCACCCATTTACATGTGGAGATATGCTGGCTCTATACACGCTAAAAGTCCTGATTATTTACATGGAGTCTGGTGGAGATATGCTGGCTCTATACACGCTAAAAGTCCTGATTATTTACATGGAGTCTGGTGGAGATATGCTGGCTCTAGACACGCTAAAAGTCCTGATTATTTACATGGAGTCTGGTGGAGATATGCTGGCTCTATACACGCTAAAAGTCCTGATTATTTACATGGAGTCTGGTGGAAATATGCTGGCTCTATACACGCTAAAAGTCCTGATTATTTACATGGAGTCTGGTGGAGGTATGCTGGCTCTATACACGCTAAAAGTCCTGATTATTTACATGGAGTCTGGTGGAGTTTGGTGATGGGGATTTCGGGGTTGTTTCATGTTAAACTAAAAGGATCTTACTCTTTAACTAAAAGGTCTATCTCGGTAGGGATCCTTTCATAATGTTGTCACACATTTAGAATAATAATCTGAGTCTGTTAACGGCAACAACTTTTAGTGGACGCTGACTGACTCTGAACATCTGTCCTGTAGGGTTACATTACAGCTCGGTTCACAGCTGCTGGTTACAGCGTTCTCACTCAACACTGGACAAGTAGTAAAGATAGTTGTTCACATCAGTCATTTAGACACCAAAACATGGGAAAAACAGGTTGAAAAAGACACAACCTTTCTAAACAACAATATTTTCGGGGCATGAGTGAATGGGGATAAATGCATGAGTTACTTTTCATCTGCGTTCGAAATATTTGGCATCACTGAACTTGGAGGGTTTCAGACATTTTATTTGCTGAGAGACAATTATCTGTTATGTTTTAATTAGCGTGTGTGTGTGTGTGTGTGTGTGTGTGTGTGTGTGTGTGTGTGTGTGTGTGTGTGTGTGTGTGTTTCGAGGAGAGAGAGTGAGTGTGTGTGTTAGAGGGAGAGAGTGTGTGTGTGTGTGTGTTAAAGGGAGAGAGTGTGTGTGTGTGTGAGAGAGAGAGAGTGTGAGAGTGTGTGTGTGTGTGTTAGAGGGAGTGTGTGTGTGTGTGTGTGTGTGTGTGTGTGTGTGTGTGTGTGTGTGTGTGTGTGTGTGTGTGTGTGTGTGTGTCTTAGCAGCACATGTTTACAAAACTACAGGAGCATGCCAGCATGAGATTTATGGAAAAATAATAGATCCCAAGATTTAGATGTAACTTCTCATCTGTCTAACAGCTTACTGTGTGTGTGTGTGTGTGTGTGTGTGTGTGTGTGTGTGTGTGTGTGTGTGTGTGTGTGTGTGTGTGTGTGTGTGTGTGTGTGTGTAAAAAACTGTTTCCATGGCTGCCTGACCTATGTTTATGAGTTGTGTTAATCCCTCCTTTTTAATTTCCCTGTAAGGATGGCTTTTTCATTTTTAAAAGACAACTGTATGTATCCGTTTGAGTTTCTCCCCTGATTCTTAGTTGTATGCAAATTTGTACAAAAAAAAACATGAAAAAAACAACAAACTGTGTTGATATTTATGTATTACATATAATCTTGCTATCCAGCATTACGACAGAATAGTATCATGTAAATAAAACTGTACAGAGAGACATTACCGAGCCTCGTTGTTGTATGGTCACTTCTCACAGCTTTCCTCAATCCTATTAGTAATAATTACTGCCACGTGCGTACAAACGCACACACACACTCACAAAAACACACACACACACACACACGTATACACACATTGACAAACACACACACACACACTCACAAATGCACACACCCATGCACACACGCACACTCACAAACGCACACACATACTCACAAATGCACGCACACACACACGTATACACACATGGACACACACACACACACTCACAAATGCACACACACCCATGCACACACACACACTCACAAACGCACACACATACTCACAAATGCACGCACACACACATGCACACACACACACACACGTATACACACATGGACAAACACACACACGCAAAAATATACACACGCACAAATGCACGCACACAAATGCACGCACACACGGACCCACACACAAACCTAGTAACCTAGCTACTGTCCTAGTACGCCCTCATACTCTGCTTCTGACTGGCTAGTAGTCCTTAAAAAATACGCTTAATGAATGAAATGATCAGTTCACTACTTTCATTGACATTTTTTACACACACACAAGCACACACAAGCACAGGATCGTTTTTAGAATTAAGTTCACTGTACAGCAATCTTTGGTTCGCCTGGTCTCCTTGTGTAAGAATGCTTCTATATCCTTATTCTGTTATGTATAATAAGGTTATAGATATATATATCCTTATTCTGTTATGTATAATAAGGTTATAGATATATATCCTTATTCTGTTATGTATAATAAGGTTATAGATATATATCCTTATTCTGTTATGTATAATAAGGTTATAGATATATATATCCTTAGCCCTGTTATGTATAATAAGGTTATAGATATATATCCTTATTCTGTTATGTATAATAAGGTTATAGATATATATCCTTAGCCCTGTTATGTATAATAAGGTTATAGATATATATATCCTTATTCTGTTATGTATAATAAGGTTATAGATATATATCCTTAGCCCTGTTATGTATAATAAGGTTATAGATATATATCCTTATTCTGTTATGTATAATAAGGTTATAGATATATATCCTTAGCCCTGTTATGTATAATAAGGTTATAGATATATATCCTTAGCCCTGTTATGTATAATAAGGTTATAGATATATATCCTTAGCCCTGTTATGTATAATAAGGTTATAGATATATATCCTTATTCTGTTATGTATAATAAGGTTATAGATATATATCCTTAGCCCTGTTATGTATAATAAGGTTATAGATATATATCCTTATTCTGTTATGTATAATAAGGTTATAGATATATATCCTTATTCTGTTATGTATAATAAGGTTATAGATATATATCCTTAGCCCTGTTATGTATAATAAGGTTATAGATATATATCCTTAGTCCCTGTTATGTATAATAAGGTTATAGATATATATCCTTAGTTCTGTTTTGTATAATAAGGTTATAGATATATATCCTTAGCCCTGTTATGTATAATAAGGTTATAGATATATATCCTTATTCTGTTATGTATAATAAGGTTATAGATATATATCCTTAGCCCTGTTATGTATAATAAGGTTATAGATATATATATCCTTATTCTGTTATGTATAATAAGGTTATAGATATATATCCTTAGTTCTGTTATGTATAATAAGGTTATAGATATATATCCTTAGCCCTGTTATGTATAATAAGGTTATAGATATATATCCTTATTCTGTTATGTATAATAAGGTTATAGATATATATCCTTATTCTGTTATGTATAATAAGGTTATAGATATATATCCTTAGCCCTGTTATGTATAATAAGGTTATAGATATATATCCTTAGCCCTGTTATGTATAATAAGGTTATAGATATATATCCTTAGCCCTGTTATGTATAATAAGGTTATAGATATATATCCTTATTCTGTTATGTATAATAAGGTTATAGATATATATCCTTATTCTGTTATGTATAATAAGGTTATAGATATATATCCTTATTCTGTTATGTATAATAAGGTTATAGATATATATCCTTATTCTGTTATGTATAATAAGGTTATAGATATATATCCTTATTCTGTTATGTATAATAAGGTTATAGATATATATCCTTAGTTCTGTTATGTATAATAAGGTTATAGATATATATCCTTAGCCCTGTTATGTATAATAAGGTTATAGATATATATCCTTAGCCCTGTTATGTATAATAAGGTTATAGATATATATCCTTATTCTGTTATGTATAATAAGGTTATAGATATATATCCTTATTCTGTTATGTATAATAAGGTTATAGATATATATCCTTAGTCCCTGTTATGTATAATAAGGTTATAGATATATATCCTTAGCCCTGTTATGTATAATAAGGTTATAGATATATATCCTTAGCCCTGTTATGTATAATAAGGTTATAGATATATATCCTTAGTCCCTGTTATGTATAATAAGGTTATAGATATATATCCTTATTCTGTTATGTATAATAAGGTTATAGATATATATCCTTATTCTGTTATGTATAATAAGGTTATAGATATATATCCTTATTCTGTTATGTATAATAAGGTTATAGATATATATCCTTAGCCCTGTTATGTATAATAAGGTTATAGATATATATCCTTATTCTGTTATGTATAATAAGGTTATAGATATATATCCTTAGCCCTGTTATGTATAATAAGGTTATAGATATATATCCTTATTCTGTTATGTATAATAAGGTTATAGATATATATCCTTAGCCCTGTTATGTATAATAAGGTTATAGATATATATCCTTAGCCCTGTTATGTATAATAAGGTTATAGATATATATCCTTAGCCCTGTTATGTATAATAAGGTTATAGATATATATCCTTATTCTGTTATGTATAATAAGGTTATAGATATATATCCTTAGCCCTGTTATGTATAATAAGGTTATAGATATATATCCTTATTCTGTTATG
>CM046791.1:1198903-1201403 GCA_025617405.1 Perca schrenkii | reverse complement strand
AACCATCCAAGTTATTTTTGGGTAATATGGTTAAGAAGAAACCCATATTTCTGATTTTGAAAATGGGTCAAATTTGACGACAGAAAAGGAGGGATCAGACCATTATGATTGAAATTATGCAATTTAAACATATAAAATATGTTTTATGTCTGTGGTACAATCTGTAAGAGACCAAAAACACAAAAGCTGCAGGGATGTACCAAACTAAATCTAGAGGGGGTATATTCTACAGGAATGTACCAAACTAAGACACACACACACACACACACACACACACACACGGTCTGTGTAACATGTCTGACACAACAACATGTGCAGCAAAATTTAAGGTGTGAGTGCTGGCAGAGAGGAGCTGATCTCTTCACCTACGGCTTATGAAACAGCCCCGAAATCACCATCACCAAACTCCACCAGACTCCATGTAAATAATCAGGACTTTTAGCGTGTATAGAGCCAGCATATCTCCACCAGACTCCATGTAAATAATCAGGACTTTTAGCGTGTATAGAGCCAGCATATCTCCACCAGACTCCATGTAAATAATCAGGACTTTTAGCGTGTATAGAGCCAGCATATCTCCACATGTAAATGGGTGAATTAAGAGTTTATTTCAACCAAACCAGAGTGGTGATTGTTGGAACAGTGGAAAAATGAACCAAGACGGCTTTTGGTTGTTTTATTTAGTTTCTGTCCACTTTGAATGAAGTGTGTTTTGCGATGATAAAAGTCCTGATTATTTACATGGAGTCTGGTGGAGATATGCTGGCTCTATACACGCTAAAAGTCCTGATTATTTACATGGAGTCTGGTGGAGATATGCTGGCTCTATACACGCTAAAAGTACTGATTATTTACATGGAGTCTGGTGGAGATTGCTGGCTCTATACACACTAAAAGTCCTGATTATTTACATGGAGTCTGGTGGAGATTGCTGGCTCTATACACGCTAAAAGTCCTGATTATTTACATGGAGTCTGGTGGAGATTGCTGGCTCTATACACACTAAAAGTCCTGATTATTTACATGGAGTCTGGTGGAGATATGCTGGCTCTATACACGCTAAAAGTCCTGATTATTTACATGGAGTCTGGTGTAGATATGCTGGCTCTATACACGCTAAAAGTCCTGATTATTTACATGGAGTCTGGTGGAGATATGCTGGCTCTATACACACTAAAAGTCCTGATTATTTACATGGAGTCTGGTGGAGATATGCTGGCTCCATACACGCTAAAAGTCCTGATTATTTACATGGAGTCTGGTGGAGATATGCTGGCTCTATTTTGATTTTGGGGTTGTTTCATGTTAAACTAAAAGGATCTTACTCTTTAACTAAAAGGTCTATCTCTGTAGAGATCCTTTGCATAATGTTTTCACACACTTAGAATAATAAATCGGCACCAGACGATCATACAGTGCCCTCTGTTCTCTCTTTTTTCTCTCCTACAGTGTCCAAGTGTTCGATACCTGGAAATCATTTGCATCAGAGATGCAGGTGAGGGCCTTTGTCCCTGCGTACGGAAAACAAGAGACATAAATACACAAGACGCAGGTTAACAAGCCAAGAGAAGTTTGCATTGGCACAACATCCTGATTCTCAGGGCTCTGCAGAGCGACTCTTAACGCCCATATGGGTTTTATTTATCACCAGAAACATCTAGATCACAGGTGTCAAACCCGCATATCAATTTACGTTCACTATACATTTTAGCCCGCCTAGTTTTTGTCGCCGTTTTGTGACGTTGATGTCATTTATTTTGATGATTTTTAACTTTTTAAAGATGTTTTTGACCTCTTTTTACGACGTTTTGTAGCTTTTTTCGACGTTTTTGTCACTTTTCCCAAGTTGTTGTCACTTTTTCCGACGTTTGTGACATTTTTCCCGACATTTAGTCACTTTTTCCGATGTTTTTATCATTTTTTCCCTTGATTGTCACTTTTTCCGACATTTTGTAACTTTTTCCAACATTTTGTCACTTTTTCCGACATTTGTCATTTTTTCTGAAGTTTTTGTAACTTTTCCCGACGTTTTTGTAACTTTATCCGACGATTTTGTCACTTTTTCCAACATTTTTTTTCACTTTTCCCGACGTTTTGTCACTTTTTCCGACGATTTTGTCACTTTTTCTGACATTTTTGCCGACATTTTTGTCACTTTTTCCGAAGTTTGACATTTTTACTGACGTTTTGCCACTTTTTCCTACATTTGTAACTTTTTCCGACATTTTTGTCACTTTTTCCGACGTTTTTCTTGTCACTGTTTTTCTATGATGGCTGAGGAACTTTCTCCTGACTTCTTTAAGACTTTATGTCGACCAAACTGTAAGAGAAAAGACTATATGACGCATGCAATAGTAAAAATTTTCGTGTCCGGTTAGCTCAGTGGGTAGAGCAGGCGCACATATATAGAGGTTTAATCCTCGACAAAGAAGGTCCAGGGTTAGAATCCGACCTGTGAAGGTTTTCCTGCATGTCTTCCCCCCCCTTTCTCTACCCTTTC
>CM046791.1:1146403-1183903 GCA_025617405.1 Perca schrenkii | reverse complement strand
GCCTTGACTTGGACTCTACCTCAGAGCCTTGACTTGGTGGACTCTAGCTCAGATCCTTGACTTGGTGGACTCTAGCTCAGATCCTTGACTTGGTGGCCTCTAGCTCAGAGCCTTGACTTGGTGGACTCTAGCTCAGAGCCTTGACTTGGACTCTAGCTCAGAGCCTTGACTTGGACTCTAGCTCAGAGCCTTGACATGGACTCTAGCTCAGAGCCTTGACTTGGACTCTAGCTCAGAGCCTTGACTTGGTGGACTCTAGCTCAGAGCCTTGACTTGGACTCTATCTCAGAGCCTTGACTTGGACTCTACCTCAGAGCCTTGACTTGGTGGACTCTAGCTCAGATCCTTGACTTGGTGGACTCTAGCTCAGATCCTTGACTTGGTGGCCTCTAGCTCAGAGCCTTGACTTGGTGGACTCTAGCTCAGAGCCTTGACTTGGACTCTAGCTCAGAGCCTTGACATGGACTCTAGCTCAGAGCCTTGACTTGGACTCTAGCTCAGAGCCTTGACTTGGCTTGACTCTAGCTCAGAGCCTTGACTTGGTGGACTCTAGCTCAGAGCCTTGACTTGGTGGACTCTAGCTCAGAGCCTTGACTTGGTGGACTCTAGCTCAGAGCCTTGACTTGGACTCTACCTCAGAGCCTTGAAGTGGACTCTAGCTCAGAGCCTTGACGTGGACTTTGTGACTTGGTGAATGGTGCGTACATGAACAAACAATCACATTAAACCTTAATATGATTCTCAGGGGGTGTGTCATCCCCCTCATCGTCCGTAAAGTCTCTTCTGCAGAGACACAGGAAGAAGCAGCTCGGATGGCAGCGGCCCACTCAGCCCGTTACGTAACGATCGATTTGATTACACAGCTCAGGGCTGCATCTACTCATAGTGTAATACCATTTGGCTTCATGTGAGAGAGCTTCACCTAAAGAGATGCTTCTCCTTTCCTGTGGGAATCCAACAGTTATATTTCTGCTGCGTGATCAACACGAAGCAGCATACTGATCGGGAATCTGTTCTGAGCCAAAAAGTGTTTTAATCCGACACAGAAGAGCCACTTAAAAACAAAGTTTAACACTCTCTCTCTCTCTCTCTCTCTCTCTCTCTCTCTCTCTCTGGAGAAACAGCTGATCAACGACCAAAGGATAAGTGTAACAGAGCTGTGTGACATTATAATCAAATATATAAATGAAAATAGGTTGAGTATAACTATTATTTACATACAGGCCTACTGTATATACAGATCAGTCTCAAGTTGAAACTTGTAGTTCTGAAAGTTAGTTGCACAACTTAATGTAATGTTTGTGTATGTTTAATGTATCCCTTAGTTTGATGTTGATATCATTTGAAAAAAAATCTTTAAAAAACAATGTAATACGGCACTTAAATGCACTTACTATGTTTAGTTTTTTAAGAGATGTAAGCAATGTAGGCAATACATGTTGCTTTTTTCCGAAAATTTTGCTTTTTTCCCTAGTTTGGGTTGTTTAAAAACGCAAAAAAAAATTTATCGATTAATCGATCGATAAAGTGCTAGATTAATCGATTACAAAAACAATCGATAGCTGCAGTCCTACATAAATATATTCTGATCTGATTACAGCAAAGACAACATCGGCAGTATAGGCTCCAGAATATTTCCTTCTGTATTGACAGCTGCAATATTTAAATTACATTTATATATATATATGCATTTATGTCAAAACCTCGAGACTTTCAAACATCAACATGTCATTTATTAATATGTATTTGTGTCTAAACAACATATAAACATCTTTTCCTATTCTATTTTGTCTGGAAATGCTTCCAACACGCTGGCGTGTCGCGTGAAAAATAGGCGGCGGTCCTATTTCTAGCATGCACGCGTATTCGGCGCCTGAGAAGCGCGCGTGTCATGCAGGCAGTGTGTAAACTCTAACCTGTTACCATGGGAGCCCAAATACAAACAGACACGACACGCAGCCAGTGTGAAGGAGCCCTAACACGGTATCACGTGCATAGAAGATAGGTGTCCCGATTTCAATTCGAAATTTGAAAACCGATCGAAATGAGCTTCTGATTTCGACTATCAAAATCAGAAGAAGGATCAGGGATTCCCCAACAAACGAATATCCAAATAGTTGAATATTCAGATCCAGTACTACTCAAAAAACTCCCTTAAAAACCAAAACATACACGTATAGATGTAGCTGCTCTGTGTCCTAACTAGAGCGCTGAATTTAGGGAAAGAGACTTCAGATACAGTATTAGGGGACCACTAAGGTCTATATAAAGAGACTTCAGATACAGTATTAGGGGACCACTAAGGTCTATATAAAAGAGACTTCAGATACAGTATTAGAGGACCACTAAGGTCTATATAAAAGAGACTTCAGATACAGTATTAGGGGACCACTAAGGTCTATATAAAAGAGACTTCAGATACAGTATTAGGGGACCACTAAGGTCTATATAAAAGAGACTTCAGATACAGTATTAGGGGACCACTAAGGTCTATATAAAGAGACTTCAGATACAGTATTAGGGGACCACTAAGGTCTATATAAAAGAGACTTCAGATACAGTATTAGGGGACCACTAAGGTCTATATAAAAGAGACTTCAGATACAGTATTAGGGGACCACTAAGGTCTACATAAAAGAGACTTCAGATACAGTATTAGGGGACCACTAAGGTCTATATAAAAGAGACTTCAGATACAGTATTAGGGGACCACTAAGGTCTATATAAAAGAGACTTCAGATATAGTATTAGGGGACCACTAAGGTCTATATAAAAGAGACTTCAGATACAGTATTAGGGGACCACTAAGGTCTATATAAAAGAGACTTCAGATACAGTATTAGGGGACCACTAAGGCCTATATGAAAGCATCCAAAGAGCACCATGTCATGGGACCTTTAAGAGGTGCAGATTAATTCAGGTAGGACTGTGTGTAGACATATTTTATTATGTGTATATTATGAGGTGGTCTGCGCAAATTCTTGTTTACAAAAAGTGGTCTACACACACACACAAGTTTGGAAACTGTAAAACACCCGTTCTGTCCCGCACACAGGACAGCTGGGACAAACGAGATCTGTCATCATGTCTCACAGGGCTTCCCCTGATTCAGAATGAGCCTTTGGGGAAGGAGGGGGGGAGGGGGGGGGGTGGGAGAGATGATCCGTCTGCGTACAGTAATAGTACAGGCATTATGCAACGAGACCCCACACACTGCTTTGAGTACTTTATACATGAATGCATGAAACAAAACAAACATCTTTCGTTGGGGGGTTTTGTCAGTTTCCTCTTTGTTACTCCATTAGTTCCCATGAATCTCTCTCTCTCTCTCTCTCTCTCTCCCAGTTCCTCTCTCTCTTTTTCTTCCAAGCTATGTCACCATGAGATAAATAGAAGGAGCTGCCAGAGGCGCTCAGTCTTCTCGTGCGTCACGCTGTAACTCCACAGAGACTGTTGCCACATGAAACCACGTGCTGCCTGCAGCCAAACTTATGTTTGCACTGAGAGTGAAATGGTGTGAAACTGTGTTACTTCGAAATTACAGCATTGATAGTAAAAGGTTACATAATTTGTCCTGAAAAGACATAAGTATGACACACACACAATGTAACCCCACAGGACAAATGTTCAGCATCAGTCAGAGTCCACTAAAGGTTCTGTTGTTGCTGCTGACAGACTCAGATTATTATTCTAAGTGTCTAATTATGGGATGAATCCCTACAGAGATAGACATTTTAGTTAAAGAGTAAGATCCTTTTAGTTTTAGGGCTGGGCGATAAAACGATAACGATATATATCGCAATAGACACGTAATCAATATCAATAGAAAATGCGTTTGATAAAACGTTCGATAACTTGTTTTTCCTCTTCGGAAGAAACCAGAAGTTGCAAAGCAAGTTTGGTTGCACGAACAAAGGCACTCACTCTCTGGTAACCTAGCAACGTAGGGAGTGACACTCTAACAGCCAATCATGTAACAGTATCAAGTTTGGTTGCGCCACATCGCTGTCTCGTGTTCTTCAATAACAGAGCCGGCGTGGAGTGATAAGTGGAAAGTGAGTGCCGCAGCGAGCGAGGAAATTGTTGATAAAACAGGAAAAGTCAGTACGGCAGTTTTGGGGATTTTATAAGTCAGACCGTCGTCCCCACCAACACTACCTACTACTTACCACCTTAGCCGCGCTCACGCTTTGGAGCACAGCCGTATTCGCCATCAACGTCCAACAACATCTGCAGCTGCTACACGGCACAAACAGCAGACCACCATGGACAGGTACTCTGCATCAGCGCCTTACTAAACGCTACAAAGAAATAACGAAGGCAGACGTGCTGAGCACTGTCCAGAAGCCAGGTTACCAACCGAGCACTAAACCTGCAGAAAATAGTTCTTCTCAGGTTTCAGGTTTCTCTATGTTTATATTTAACACTTTGCACCATTTTATTACACCTTATTAAGCAGTTCTTACTTGTTCTTTCTTCACTGTGATTTTAGACTTATGTTTACATTTTAATTATTTGAGTGATTTCCATGGTTGTGTTGACATTTCTGCTTTTATAACTGAGGGGATTATAATCAGAGGAAGGTTAAGTTTAAAATAAAAATGTTTAAATTTAATACATTTTTCTCCTGGTCCTTATTTTAAATAGGTCATAAAAAATATCAATAATTATCGATATCGACCGATATGAAACACTTATTTGACTTTTAGCGTGTATAGAGCCAGCATATCTCCACCAGACTCCATGTAAATAATCAGGACTTTTAGTGTGTATAGAGCCAGCATATCTCCACATGTAAATGGGTGAATTAAGGGTTTATTTCAACCAAACCAGAGTGGTGATTGTTGGAACAGTGGAAAGATGAACCAAGACGGCTTTTGGTAGTTTTATTTAGTTTCTGTCCACTTTGAATGAAGTGTGTTTTACGATGATAAAAGTCCTGATTATTTACATGGAGTCTGGTGTAGTTTGGCGATGGTGATTTCGTACATTCTGGTAGTATTGCTATCTTTAGGCAGCGGGAAGTGAACGCACCATTGACCAACAAAAACAAACAGTATATACAAACAACAAATCCTCATCTACAGATCATCACGATAGAGAGCTTGTTTCCTCTTCTCCCAGGCTTTCTCAAGATTACTGGCTAATTTAAATGTTTCACATATACTTATATATACGATATATTCCAAACTACAGCCGGCATACATGTGTCTCTCTCAGACATGATGCCCAGAGTCTCTCTCTCTGTCCATCAGTCTCATCTTTCGACTGATGGAAACACTTCTTCCCTGCTCCAGCGTGTAAGAAGTGGGCCTATAGTGCTGCCAGAGGTTCACAGTCATGTTTACAGCGAGAGCAGTGATCCACGAGACTGACTTTGATCACCTTTACTAGGACGTGTTCATGTCTGTATTATTATTATTAGTATTATTATTATTATTATTGCACATATCTCCAAATAATGAGTGAGTATCTCCAAATAATGTGTGCATATGTGTGCATGTGAGTGAGTGTTGTGTGTGTGTGTGTGTGTGTGTCTGTGTGTGTGATAGTGTGAGTATGTGTTTGAGTGCAAGTATATGTGTCTGTGAGTGAGTGTGTGTGTGTGTGTGTGTGTGTGTGTGTGTGTGTGTGTGTGTGTCTCAAAATAATGAGTTAGTATCTCAGAATGAGCCTTAATAATGCCCCAGGAGACTCATTTAGATCTGAGATGTGTTCATGTCCGTGTTGTTGTGTTGCTCTATGTGTTGTTGTTGTTATTGTTGTTGTTGTGTTGCTCTATGTGTTATGTTATTGCCTAATAAGACCATAGTGTTTCCCTGCTGTAGAGCCCAACAGTCCGCAGGCATCTTTACGGGTTATTTCACCTTTTTATGCACAAAACGTGCCACAGCCAGCAGGCCTGAGCTACTTACTGTTTGCACCAACTTACCCTCTCTGGCTTTAAGCAGTACAGTGTTGGCTACTATGTTCTCCAGCTCCATCAAAAATAGAAACACACACACAATCCCAGATGCAGAGGTTTCCTGGGTCCACGAAAGAGAAATCTGCAGCAGGAACTAACGCGTTTCTTCACTCGGCGTCGCAGATCCCTCTCATATCAAAGTCGTAATGGATACAACAGGATGTGACAGATCTGCATGCGATGTAACGTTACAGCTAGGCATGGTTGTTCTTGTTGTGGTGCGCGTATTTGTAGTCCAGACGCTTTCCATGCGGCGGGTGGGGGGGATTTGGCTGCGGAGTCTCTCCGGTGCGGAGGGGATTCCGCAGGGGGATCGGGAGCGAACCGGCGGGTTACACACAGCAGGAACACCGCAGCTTTCACATTACAACGGCAGAGCTGTGTGTGCGCGCACCCCAAAGGACAGCAGCGCGCCCCCTCCCTCCCTGCCCTGCTGCTGCGTCATCAAAAAGGGCTGGGCCTCTGCGTCACGGCTGCGTCAAGCCAGAGACGCAAGAAAGCAACTTTACCGGCTGGAACTAAAATCTCTACTCAAGCAGTGCTAGAATTGAACTAAGTACATTTACTCCACTACTGTACTTAAGTACAAATGTTGAGGAACTTGTACTTTACTCGTTAAAAAGACCCCCCCCTTCCCACTAGGCTGGATACATATTGCATTTTGTCAATAATAAAGTAAATGGAGCATGTTTTAAATTATCCATTACATTTACCCAAAAACCCAAATTTAAAGAAATATAAATCCGATCTTTCTGGCTGTTTGGTTGTGTTTTCACACAGAGACGATCGTACATCTGTTTTATGTGTGTGTGTGTGTGTGTGTGTGTGTGTGTGTGTGTGTCTGAGTGAGTGTGAGTGAGTGTTTTTGTGTGTGTGTGTGTCTCCCTGCTGCTCTAACAGTCATTTACCAATTTGGGATTTATAAAGTCTATCTATTTTTACTACTTATTAAAAAAAATGAAAGAAAAACAACACCGGAAGCGAAATAAAAGCACACAGCCAGTATAGTTTCCTGACAGCGCCCCCTGGTGTTTGACAGACAGAAACACAAGCTGAGGGATGCAAGGGACTGTTTTTTTTTGTGTGCAGACTTTATTATTGGAACAGTGGCGGATCTAGACAATTTTACATGGGGTGGCAAGAGGTCTTGGCAGGGTGGCATGGGTAGACGGTACGTGAGAATCCCTATATGTGAATGGCTTTAACCAAACTAACACAAAAATACTTTTAAACTACGGTAGTTATTGTACACACTACAAGCGTTTAAGCCCAGTGTTCAAACACAATTAAACTGTGCATATATTAAACATTAAAAGTATAAAAAGCAAAGTGAAAATTGTGTCCAAGATGCAGTGGACTACAAGTATAAAACAGCAGACAATACTCCAGTACTTATTATAATTAAAAACATATCAGTGGTGGAATGCAACTTTACTTTAAGTACATTTTTCATGTATCTGTACTTCACTTAAGTAAAATCAATAGTGCATACTTTTGACTTCATTACATTTTGCAGCAATTATCTATACTTTCTACTCCACTACATTTCTACAACGTTCCGTTACATTGACTGTTACATTTTCTGACCGTCACACGTTAGTCTCACCAGTGAAGTTTGGTTGCCATGGATACTGTATATATATATATATAGGGCCCCGCTGATCGTTCATCGGCTTCCAAGTCGGCTTCGGTGCTCCAGAGCCTGGGCGCTGCACCGCTGACCCTCGGTAACCCCGGATTTCCACTAGATGCGTAATGGCTGCAAAACAGTGGCGGAGTCATTAGGCTTCCATTAAAGTCATTGTGTGTATTTGTGTGTATTGTGTGTATAATGTGTGTATTTCCACTGACTGCAGAACGACTGCGTTCTGACTCCGGCACAGCTCTGGCGGTCCGCAGCCCTCCGCTGCAGACACGCAGAGCTTCTACTTTTGACGGACGCCGGAGAGCTCCGCAGCAACTCAGCACACGGCAGACAGTGCAGGACAGGAAGTCGAGCACAGAAACAAAATAAATATCCGGTTAATTTTCAATCGAGGCTGCACGGTGGCTCAGTGGTTAGCACTTCTGCCTCACAGCAAGAAGGTTCTGGGTTTCTGGGTTTCCTTCCTGTGTGGAGTTTGCATGTTTCTCCCCTTGTTTGCGTGGGTTTCCTCCGGGTGCTCCAGTTTCTTCCCACCATGAAGACATGCATACTAGGACTACAGTTGAAAATTAGCCGACTGGCTAACACTGGCGCATTTACAGAAATGGTGATTAATGTGCATAGTCCTAATCAAATAAATCTAAATCTAAAAATAAAATCCACCGTGCTCACTGCGGATCATATCTCCCTGCACTTTTCTCTGTTTCCTTATTTTGGAGTTTATGTCATTTGTGGTAATGTCTCATGTATGTCTGTTGGTGTTATTAATGTTTGGATGTTTTTGGATGTATGTGTATGTCCTCATTTGAATGTATGTGTATGTCATTCACTGTTTGGATGTATGTGTACGTCCTCATTTTTAAACGAGCTACCCAGGGATGTACAAAGAATTTCAGCCTTTGGCTGACAATAAAGTTGTATCGTATCGTATCACTACACCTTGAACACACGGCACAGAGCTTTCCCCCCTCTACTCCTCTGGATGGAAACTAACTGGTGGTGGTTTGGTGGTTCTATTCTACGTGAATTCGCAAGATCTCGTTGGGTCCTCGTGACTTCAGCTGTCAGTCACGGTCGCAGCCGTGCCACAACAAATCCGCTGCAAATTTGAAAAGCTTCGCTTTAGCGCCATCGTGATAGCGATCTTGCACAGGCGAAAAAGCTCAAAGACAACCTCCTTAAAAGGCGGCAAGAACGTCACACACTCTGTCGGACTGGACAGGTTAACTTTGCCATTTGCTCTGTTCTTGTTGTCTTTTTGCCTGGTGTATCTCATACCCTCTTTCCACGTACATGGTTATTTTGAAAAACGGAGATATTTCCCTTCATTTGTGCCCTTCGTTTACATGCAAACGGAGAATTCTCCTCTGAAAAAGACTTTTGGAAAACTGTGTTTGGATGTAAACTGAGACAAACGGAGGTTTAGGCAGCCGAGAGAGAGAAAGAGGAAGTGATTGGTTGCTGTTGTTGCTATTTTCTGGATTCTGATTGGCTAACGTGGGTTTGAGCTTCTCTTTACACCGCCACCTACAGGTCTGGCGTGCTCTTGGCTGCATTGACGGCATATATACGGGTACGTGTAAACAAAGACTTTTCTGAAAACTGACAGCTGTGCACAATGCTATTTTTGAAAACAGAGAGGGTGAAATGTCTGTTTTATGAAAATAGCTGGCCACGTGGAAACGTAGCACCAGTTTTCAAGTCTTGCAAGTCAGAGCCATCTCCCTCAGCCACTTACAAAACCAATTCATCCTTTAAGAAGTCATTCTTTGATGGGTTTAAAGCTTGTATACCCCTCATTATCTTGCTGCTAGAGTTTGAAAAGCGCCTGTCCAACTCACTGATCATTGAGTCTATGATGGGAATTAATATACCTATTCTAAAGGCATCTTTGCTGTCCACATGTGTTTGCTGTCCAAGTGTCGATGTTACAAGAGTATCATGTAGTCTCCTAGGTGTGTGTTTGCTTCTTTTTGATTTGACAATGGTAGAAATGTTGCAACCATTGCATGTTCCAATTGATGTACTCCAAAGCTCATTAAAGCTCTCCTCTGTGTGAGGGTTTCAGTAAGGTCAACTGCTTTGGTAAGGTCCACATTAGTTGACTGGAGCATCTCAGATAAAAACTTGGTTTCACCTAGCACTTTTCTGAGCCCTATGAAATTGAAGTCAATTTGAGAACTTTTTTCTTTTGAACTCACTCCATGCAATCATGACATTCACATGTGTGTCTGAGCTGGCATGTACACTGAACCCACTGTCTTTGGAAGTGGCCTTGTTCCAATTAGAATAGACATTTTCTGTTGTGATTTTTAAATGTGCAAAATGTCTGCATGCAAAGCAGTATGCTGCATCTTTAGACAGGGAATATTCAAGTCATGGCCGAGAACTGTACCACTCCCTGCAGAAGCTTCTTTTTGCTGCTCCATGGTGTGTCTTTGGGAATGTCTTTAAATCAAGCTGCACTGCTGCATCACCTTTGCATTTTGAAATATCTCAAAAAAGAAAGAGGAGAGTGGCAAATATAATTATCTAATGCAATTTTACAGTACATGGATATGGCCAATGCATATAAGTGACATTACATATTATCCTACGGTACGGCAATTTATATGGAAGAAGAATAAAAACATACCATATGTTCTAGGGGGAATTGCAGGTCTACCCTCTTCCTCTCTGTCATCTGCCTCCTCCTGACCACACCCTGCTTCTGTCCCTCTCTCTGAATCTGGAACCTCCTCATCAACCCTCACTGATTCTTCTTTTTCCTCGTATCCTTCACTTATTTCCTCTTCTCTGTCACTTATTTCCTCGTCTCCTTCTGTGGTCTTCTCCCGCTCTGACACTCCTGGTCTCTCCAGTTTACTGCCTTCTCCTTCATTTCCCTCACGCTCTTCTTCCTGTGTACTTCTTTGAATTATCTTAGCAAAAAAACTGGCAATATCCCCACCTTTAGCCTTCCTTTTCATGTTTAGGCTCCAGCTAATTTCTTCAGCTACTCTGGCCTGCAAAAGTCGATTTGTGAAAAGCTCAGGGGTCTCATTTATAAACGTGGCGTACGCACAAAACGGGGCTGAAACGTGCGTACGCCACATCCCACGCAAAGGTTGTGATTTATAAAAAACAAACTTGACGGGAGAATGTGCGGTCCTCCACGCAAACTCTGACCCATGCATACGCACATTATGGAGACAAAATAGGAATTGGCGACGCAGATGGTGAGGTGGTGAACTGAAGTCAGACTGCAAAAAGTAAATGGGAATAACTATAAGAGTAGAAAAAATAAAAATATTGATTTTTTCACTCCATATCATCCACGTAACCATGAAGATTAAATCCAGCAGTGTTATTTGCGCTTGTACTCAGTGATAACTGTTCCATAAACTGAAATCTTAAATAAAAATTTGTTCTTAATATTTAATCGGCGCTGTCTCGCCGTCACATTGTCCGCTACGGAGCGCAGGAGGAGGAGATGGCCCGACTCCATGGAATACCGGATATCATCAAATACCCTAGCATTAGATAACTGCAGAACACAGTGTAAATAACTAAATATCTATCTTTAAAACTGTGCATTTATCATCAAATTCTGGAAATACAGCCGTTAAGCTCTCGCGCAATCGTTACGCTCTATGCCCTTGTTATCGGTCTAAAATGTAATACTGTTTATAACAAACCCTGCATGAAGAAAAGTGTGTTTGCCTATTACATTTCGATTTCAAATTGTATCTCGGGGTGGGGGATACCACTAGTTGTTGCTGTGATTTTAGCAAGGTGTTAACAATCACAAATTGTTGTAGACTAAAAATATAAATACTGCGGTGAACCCGTGCGTAATGCTGCATGATGGCACTGCTGGCCCTGCAGGAGGACTGGAATGGAAGAATCAGGAGAAAAAGAGACTTCAGGGACCATGACGATGACTGGCTCATATGCCGATTTAAATTCCCTAATGTAGCTGTAATAGTAATATAGCTGCGCTCTTGGATCTATGTACTGAATTGGGTCCAGTAGAGAGGGCAACGCGCCGGAACCGTGCCATCCCGGTCCAAATACAGGTCCTCGCCACTCTGGGTGAAACCGGCTGTTTCCAGAGGGAAATGGCTGACAGCTAAGTGTTTTTTTACATAAATATTATATATAATCTTCAACTTCATCACTAAGGCTTGTTTGGATATAATCTATAGTTCTGTTAAATCTTATTATATACTTCTGGTATATCAAAGCTGTCTCCGAGTGCCGTAATGCCTGCTGATTTGGAAGATTTTATTAATAAAGGTAGTCTATAGATCCGGTTTCCATACGCTGTGCGACAACAGGCCGAAATTATAATTCAATTGGCAGCAATTCCCGAACGTCTGAGAGGATTTTTAAAGGTTTGTTTATTTTCTCCGCCAGTCGTCATGATTCGGCATGTTTCGGTGTAACGAAGAACAACTACCAGGGTCATTAACATACTGATCAGCATTCACGAGGTGCTTTACATTGACTATTTATGGTTAAAAATGGGCGTGTACAGGGCGGGATAAGAGGCTGATCCACGTACGCACACTTGGAGTCAATCTGTGATTTATAAAGGGAACATTGCTTACAGGTGTGCGTACACACGGTTTTATAAATCTGACTTTTTTTCGGCGTACGCCAATTTGGGCTTTTGGGCGTACAGACACTTATAGTGAGGATCCTACGCACAGTTTTATTATTGAGACCCCAGGTTATTCTTGTATTACGTTACACTGTAGGGCCCTGTAGCTAATAAGTAGCCCATAACAAACATAAAATCAGAAAAGATTTATCACATGCACACAACAGTTAGGTTTAGACAACTTAAAGGTGCACTATGAGTTCCTGCATGGTTTCAGCGCAATTTCATTTTTGTCTCAAATCGCAGGCATCTCTCCTTGAGCCGCTAGCTGCCTGCCCCCTGAATACACTGTGAAAAAGCCTGGTCTCGGGAGACAAAACAGGGGTCGTAAATGTCAAACAAACACTAGTGGCACAGGACAGGCACCAAAATACAACAAAACACTCCGACAAGATGGTTGGGGGAGTTAGTCAGTTAGTCATGACAGTAACCAAAACATGGGGGGAGGGGCGAGCTTGCTCTGTTTTGTTTGGTATTTACTTGGAACGTCAACAGATGTGACCATGCAGGAACTCATATTTCTCTAGTTGTAATCTGGTATAATTTGTGCAGCCTTATTGCTGTAATATGTGAGAGTAAGTGGATTTAATAGGACTGCTTAGCTAATCAAATAAATGGACCAATCTCCCAACTGGCACTGTATTGTGTGTTGTAACGTAACGTTGGTGAAACAGCGACCATCAGTAAACATTATGGATACAAACAAGATTTTATATTTTATATGCAGTTTTTTTAGCTTAATTTACCTTAACTGAACAGCTTTGGAGTCTTTGGAATGGTTATATGACTTTTTTCGAGTTGAATGGTGGTTGTCTCGCTCCCCCCTGGTGCCTCTGAGCTGAAAAACCAGCCTTGCAACTTTGGGCTGGCGAGTCGCTGGCCTTAGCGTCAGGAAATATCATGTGATATCAGGTCTCGCGATGCAACAAATTGCTTTATGGCACTGCACACATATATCCATTCAGGAACTGGCTAACAAGATAGCGATGGAGTTTTCACACTATTGTCATGGCTGAGCCGGCAAAATAGAAGCAGAAAGCTAGGAAAGCATTGTCAGAGAAACAGTGAAAGAGAAATCGGCAGACTGACTGAGCGAGGAATCAGACACAAGTAAACATAGGAGCTGTAGGGAGCTCTATAGAGAAACCTGCCAGCAAAAACCGAGGAAACAGCGAAGAAATGGCCAAAATTGCATAGCGCTCCTTTAAGCTGTTCTTGTCTTTACTGAAATCCAGAGATGGGAAGTAATTGTGCCGACTTTTTACTTTTACTCCTTACGTTTTTAACATGAATATCGTACTTTCTACTCCTTACATTTTACAAAATTGACTCATTACTTTAGTCTAAAATATTTTTTTGCGTCATCAATACCAAATTCAATCTAATTGGATGGGAATATACGATGCACTTGACGCACCACTACAAGACGACTCGACAGATGCGACGGCATTCATTCACGACAAATTATTGCGGCTTGATGGTTGAAACGTTAGCATACTAGTATGGACGGTGACAAAACTGTGAGCCTGACATTTACATTTATTATTACTAGCACTCCATGTTCAAAGATTTACTAGCTGTCAGTTCATTTCTCATATGCTGCTGTCATCTAGTGGTTGTTAGTTGTAACTCTAAAAGTATGGGGAACTTCTTAATTAATGTCTGTTTAGTAATTCATATTTTATCCTTTATTTTATTTCCAGAAGCCATATTTGAGCACACACACACACACATGTAGATTCCTTTAATTAAAGCAACACAATGGCCCTCATTTATCAACCTAACGTAGAAACCAGCGCAGATATGAGCGTAGAAATCATCTTACGACAGGCTTCACGTGTGATTTATGAAACGTTCGTATCACACCAATCAGAGCGTAAGAACGGTCGTACATTGATAAATGCAACAGCTGGAAACTATCGTAATTTAAATATCACGCCCCAATATATTCTCGGTTTTGAGGCCTCGCCCCTACAATTTACGACATGGCGAGATGTAATCCGTCTGAGAAGAGGCACTTTTCAGAGGTGGAGATTGGAACCCTGTTATCTCCGGTTCATTTGCACTAATGTGTTTACTATTTGGCAGCCTGAAAACTGGTATTAAAGGCTGTAGAAAGAATGCGGAATGGAAAGAGATCACTGATGCGGTCAACAGTGTTGCCGTAGTAAATCGGACTCCAGCTGAAGTTTAGCCTATTTAATTTATCAATCAATCAATCAAAATTTATTTGTATAGCACTTTACAACAACTGGCAGGTATCCAAAGTGCTTCACATCAGGAACTAAGAATAGAACAACATATCTTACAATAGGAAGAATGAAAACGTAGAAAACAGTAGAATCATAAAAAGGTTACATAGAAACAGGAAGAGGAAATTGTCACTCTACTACTGAGTATTAAAAGCCATTCTAAAGCGGTAGGTTTATGAATTTAGACCTGAAAAGAGCAACATCTGTAGTTGTGCGAATATCAGGGGGTAACTTATTCCAGAGTCTCGGGGCAGCAACCGGAAAAGCTGTGCTCACCGACTGTGCTCACGCAGGGTTAAAATCTCAGATAAGTACTCCGGGGCCAGGCCATTAAGGGCCTTAAAAACAAACAATAAAATCTTAAAATCTATTCTAAAACGCACAGGGAGCCAATGTAGGGTGTAAAGAACGGGAGTGATGTGTGCACGTCTAGATGTATTTGTTAAAAACCGAGCAGCAGCATTTTGCACAAGTTGAAGGCGTGAGATGGAGGTTTGATTCAAACCAACATAGAGAGCATTACAGTAATACAACCTTGAACTAATAAAAGCATGGATTGCCTTTTCTAGATCATGCCTGTTAAGGAATGGCTTAACCTTAGCTAGTAGACGGAGCTGGAAAAAGCTCATTCTAACAACATTGCTGATTTGTTTGTCAAATTTCATGTTGCATTCAAAAGTAACCCCCAAATTTATCCTTGACGCATTTTCTATAGTCCTAATAGTAATATACAGGCTTATTCCAATCTCTTAGGCCTACATGGTGTACCTATATTTAAATAAACACACGGTAGCGGATGTTATGCAGTGTCTTTTATTTTACTCGTGTTTTTTTTCATAAGTCAGAACGAGTCAACAGCTGAGGGAGAGCGCGTGTCCTCAGCCCCCCCTCCGTGCTGGACCACCACCTCCACCCTGTCTACTGACAGCAGAGGGTTAGGGTTAGAACCCCACAGGCTAAAACAATATTGCAGACTTTTTCTGCTGTGTATAGGGTCCCCCCCACTGATGCGAGCCATCTGCCCTTAAACAATCCAATGGAGCGCTCCAACGTGGCACGTGTGCGTACGTGTGCACTATTGTACCGGCTCATAGAGGTCTTCTAAAAGAGCCAGATCTGCCATTGCTGATAAGTGATCAACTGATGACTTCTCCTTCTCCTGTTAAACTGATTATATGCTGCACCGCAACGCCACGCTGACTCAGAAACTTGCGTACACGAGTTCAGACCGGACGTGAGATTTGATCGCAGCCTACGCTCACGTCCAAATTGATAAATGCCGAGCTTTGCGTAGGAATCGGCGTACGCCCGTCGTACGCCTGTTTTAGGTCGTACGCACGTTTCATAAATGAGGGCCAGTGTAATTTTGAGTTCCAGCTGTAGTTCCAATGAGACAACCTGTAGGGGGACTGAAGCGGGAAAAGTTACATGGTTATGGGGAAGATTAAAAAAGAGAAACTGGATCTGTGAATTCTCACAGAATCACAATTGAATTCATATCAATCAGAATCGTATTAACCTGGAATCCCAGTCTCTGTCACAATAATCATATATGTGATGTGTTAGGCCTATTGGCAGACATCCATTTAAAATGTAGGCAATGGCACATAAAGAGACTTTTTCCATGTCCACTGAAGTTTCTCAGCTTGCACACAGAACTTTTGGGAAGGGGCGAAAATACTGGTTAGCTGATTGGATAAACCATCTGTCTATCACCACCTATGTTGGTGATAGATGGGCCAAATCAACCAATCAGATCAAACTCTTGCCAAAGCCAGTCGGGAGAAGAGCAAAAACATCTTTTCCTCTGAGAAAAGCCTCCAGTGCCGTTTTCTGCTCTTCTTTCAATGAAGGAATGCTTTCTAATTTGGATAAAACTTGCTGCGATAGCTACGCTCATCTCATCCATGGAAGCTGCCATATTGTTTGGACTGAACAGTTGCTGTTCGGTCGTTTGGCGAACGGCTCCGAATTTTCTCTATCTCAAGATGGCAGACTGATCTGTGAGTGGAAAACTGGAGCTCGCGAGATCAGGACGGTCTCACGAGGCTAGGTCCTGGTAGCTTTGCATAAAAAGTGGTTGTCATTCGCAAGGCTTCTTTTACTTTTATACTTTAGGTAAATTTCCAAGCTTGTACTTTGTTACTTTTACTTGAGTGAAAGAAGTTAAATCAGTACTTCTGCTTTTACCAGAGTATTTTTTTAACACAAGTATCTGTACTTCTACTTGAGTACGAGAAGTGAGTACTTTGCAGGTGAACCATAGAGAATGCTGTTGCAGTAGTCAATTCTGGAAGTGATGAAGGCATGAATCCAAGTTTTGGCAGCAGAGAAGGTGAGTGATGTGCGGAGACATGCAATGTTTTTGAGGTGGAAGAAGGCAGTTCTGGTCTTTTGGGTGATGTGATTTTCAAAAGTGAGGTTGCTGTCAAAGATGACTCCAAGGTTATGGATGTGTGGGGATCGAGACAAGGTGGAGTTGTTGACAGGGAGACCAAAGTTATGGGTGTTCTTTGTGAGGGATTTCGGGCTGATGATGATAGTCATTATTTTATAACTTTCTGATTTATCCAGATTCCACTATAACACAAGTTGCATACTGTGTACAAAATGCAGCTTTAACTTAACTTAAACGTGTCACTTGTTTGCTATACAAGACATCTTGTTGACAGCCATGCCCCCCCCAACCTTTAGCCAACTTGCCATTAAGAGCCGAAATGCCTTTTTGACTCAGTGAATACACTATCCTGTATTAACTGGCTCTCGCAAAACCTGGAGAACAGAAAACAGCCTTATTCTGCCTGCTACTGTCCTGACATTAACAGTACACACATCATTGTTGCACAGGATGTCCTCTCACTGTATTAAACATTAGTACTTTTTTTTTGAGCTAGAAGCAGGAGTTTTGAAAAGGTGCTCCAGAGCCTCATCTCTGTGAAATTAACTCTGAGACGGGAGAAGTCATTGCAGCCTTTAACTAAAGTTGTTAACAGAGCTAATTAATAACTATTACTATTTACCTACTTCTAATCACATTTAAGTGATGTTCAGTTTACTATTTCTTTCTAAAAACATAATGCCCATCTTTAAAACATTTGCATTACTTAACTTTGACATTCATACCAAATTAACCAACTCACATTTTCAACTATTCCTACTAATTCAACTACTTTTTACACATTCAAGCCAGCAATCCTGTGTAGTGTCAACCATTGAACATACAGCATTCACTATAGTTTTGTGTCCAGTCTACTTTAAAAATCCAATTAGTTTTCTCTAAGGATTTTGATTAGCCAATGTCTAAACCATCCAAGCCAGACTGAACCCAAGCTGTGAGGTTGTGAAACAAAGTTTCTGCTCCTGTAGAAGACAAGTCTGGTAGTGGTGATGGCACAGTGGATATAACACATGCCTTTGGTGTGGGAGATCCATGTTTGATTACCACCGAGATACATCAACCAATGTATCCCTGAGTAAGACTGTTAACCCATTAGTAGCTCCAGAGGTGTGCAACCTCTGATATACTGTTTAGCAAGTGTAAGCAGCTTTGGATAAAAGAGTCAACTAAATGACATGTAAAGTCTGTAGGAAATCAATAGTTTCCAAATTGTGAGGACTTTTCTGTATTAAGTACTTTACTTTCATACCTATACACACACATATACACATACATATATATATATACACACACACACACACACTCTCAGTAACTTTTCCAACACAGGACTGTCCTTTCACAGTGTGGAAGTAACTGAAGTATAGGATTTTAATATTTCTGCCACTGCTGCCAGAATCAGTGCAGTTCAAAAAGTGGATGGTCACTGTTGAGCTCCATTTCATTTTAAAAAAAAGTTGATTAATTTTAAGTGAATACCAAATTCTTATGGAAGTTGATCTTTTTTATCCCTACATTATTTTACCTTCAAAGATTATATAAAAATCCTGTACACTCAAAGAAAGACACAAAACAAGTTCGTCCTGACTCCTTTATATGAAAAGCAACAGCTGTGCTCATGCAAACAAAGTGATGATCCATCAGATGGTTGGGTTGATAATCTTTCCCAAGAAGAAGATTTCCTTTGTGTTGCGTTCAATGATGACCATGAATGGACGATTGAACTTCAACACAGAGACCTGGATGACAGCCAACCTTTCGAAGCCGAGGCCTGTGGCAGCTGAAGCGGTGGTTCCGGTCTCGTCCACATCCAGCATCGCTTGGTGCACAACCTGCGGTGCAACACAGAGTAAGTGAGACGACAGACCTATGGAATGTATTAAACATAAAACATATTAAACATAAAACATATGCTCCGTTTACTTACATTTGAGACTGCCAGTCCTTGCCTTTCTGAAATGCCTCTCAAATTTGCACCACCATGAAACATGCCCGTCATTCCCATTTCTGACAGCACATCATTCAGGTTGTATGAAGTCTTGATGGAGAACTTTGGAATATATAAATTATATCTCCTAAACATATTGGAGGACGGGGAGAGGGAAGACAAACATTCAGTGACTCGGACTAGGAAAGAGTTTAATTTGGCTATGAGGGCCCTAAACAATGATGCGGTTTTTAAATCACTGACAAACTCAGATTATTAAGTGTCTAACATTATGGAAAGGATCCCACAGACAGACTTTTTAGTTAAAGAGTAAAATTCTTTTAGTTTAACATGAAACAGCCCTGAAATCACCATCACCAAACTCCATGTAAATAATCAGGACTTTTAGCGTGTATAGAGCCAGCATATCTCCACATATAAATGGGTGAATTAAGAATTTATTTCAACCAAACCAGAGTGGTGATTGTTTTAACAGTGGAAAAATGAACCAAGACGGCTTTTGATAGTTTAAGTTTCTGTCCACTTTGAATGAAGTGTGTTTTACGACGATAAAAGTCCTGATTTACATGGAGTCTGGTGATGTGATTTCAGGGCTGTTTCATGTTAAACTAAAAAGAATCTTACTCTTTAACTAAAAGGTCTATCTCTGTAGGGATCCTTTCCTCCTGGGTTAAAAAACAAACATTAGAAGCATAAATTAAGATTCTCACAACCTGGGTCTCATAGCCTTCAACCATTTGGTGACGAGGTTCGGGCAGATGGCCTTCTCCAGTGTTGCCATGACATCCGGCAACATCAGCAGCATGGAGTAGGAGCTGTTGAAGAGGAGCTGAAGGACTGTTGTCTTCAGCTTGTTATCATGATAGGTGTGGAAACTATACTCCAGATTCATCATGAGGACTGGAACCTGGACGATGACAATTTAAACATGAAGACACAGAATGAACGATTTCATATAAAGTGTGTGTAGTATAAAGCATGTACAGTGTGTAGTATAAAGCGTGTAGTATAAAGCGTGTACAATGTGTAGTATGATGCAAAAGAGTTGAAGAAAGCAGAACAAATTATGGTGTTACAACCATCAGGTTTTCCCAAATTGTGTTAACGGCATGAAAAATACTTTATAACTATGGTAAATTAAGACTTCCCAACAGACCCCCGCTCTAGGTATATGCTGAACCCTGAATATTTACAATGGCTGTCTCCACCCCTGTGAATTACTGGGACTCAAAAGTATTTTTTTCTGAATGGACCTTTTTCACAGCAGACATGTTGACTTGTCATATTAGGAAAAGCACAGCTGAGATTGATAACCTTAACGATGGGCTCAATTCCATCAAGTGTCCCAGTAAGCTATTTCAGTGAGTCAGCATGCACAATACCAGGGTCTCTCCTAAGTGGAATGCAGCCATCAGTAATGGTTTAATACCAGGGCCTCTCCTAAGTGGAATGCAGCCATCATTAATAGTTTTGAATACACCTGTGCTTTTCTTACAATGACATGTAAACATGTCTTCCGTGAAAAAGGTCTATTAAGAGAGTTAACTCTGAACCTTGGTGTTCTCGTCCACGTTGAAGTCGTCCTGCTCAGTGAGCTCAGGGTCAAACGGAGTCGCCCACTTTCCTTTTAGACAAAGAGCAGAAATAAAACAAAATTTTGGTTTGATATGTACGATTTAACCTCAATATGTAAACATTACATTAGATTACAGACTGAATAGATCTCATTCCACAGGACCTTCTTACCTTTGTAGTAGATGTAGCTGATGAGATACATGACTGTGTTTGGATCCAAGTCTTCCACCAGGTTGTCAATCTTCCCGTTGGTCTTCTTCTCCATGTACTTATTGATGGCATCAACACTTTCTGCGGCTTTGGTGAAATCCACATTGAACCCATCTGTGAAGTACGACCGCTTCAGGGTCTGCAGGAACTTTGGTTTTGGCTTGAAGCGGTTGGCCACAAACATGGCAGTTCCTTCACTGGAGTCCTCCTGAGATGTGTTGTTGGCCCTCTGGAGGAAGGTCTCGAAGGCTTGGTTCACATCTGTCTGCGTCAGGAGGGAGCTTTTGAAACCCAGACCACTGAAAAGCTGATTGTAAGTCTGCCCCTGCGCTCCCACGGACAACGCAGCCAAGGCGGTCGACACAGAAAACGGGGAGAAGAAGATATTCTGTCCCTGTGTGTCAGCATGAGCGGCTAACTTCCTGTAGAGTCTGAAGGAAAACCCTTTGTTTGCATTGTTCACCCGGGAGATGCTGTCTGTGCTGTCGTCAACTACAGCGTCTTGGGCGGTCTTGACGTTGCCATGAACAAAATAGTGATGGCCTCTGCCCACGTAGATCACTGCTGATAGGAACCAGAGACCCACGGCTGCACGCATCATCATTGTGAACTAAAAAAAAGAAAAAAAATAAATAAATTCAGCTTTTGTTTGTTTTAATGTTTTTATTTCTGAAGGGTTAGTAAAATGTGAATCTGGTGAGTATTTGGGCTGTTTAGTTACTCTAAAAGAAATCAGATTAAAGGGTGGTATTTTTCAAGCTGACCGACGCCAATTATCATCCTTAGTGTCTGACAACATTATGGAAAGGATCCCTACAGAGATAGACCTTTTTGTTAAAGAGTAAAATCTTTTGTTTAACATGAAACAGCCCCGAAATCACCATCACCAAGCCCACCACACTCCGTGTAAATAATCAGGACTTTTATAATCATAAAACACACTACATATAAAAGGGGACAGAAACAAGATTATCAGAAGCCATTTTGGTTGTCCTTTCTACTGTTTCAACAATCACCACTCTGATTTGGTTGAAATAAACCCTTAATTCACCCATTTACATGTGGAAATATGCTGGCTCTATACATGCTAAATGCACAGACATGTGAATCTCCAAAGCAATTACACCAGTCATAATTCAGAAAGGCAGTCTGGCTTCTTAGCTCTCTGACCAGAGAAACAACTCAATGCAAATTAGCACAACCAAACTGGTGCAATACCAATTAGACTTGAAGTAATAAAAGTCTAACTCAAAAAGAAGGGAGACCACACAGTATTAAGGATTACATTAAAGCTAATTTTATTTAACCCATAATCAATTATACTCAAATGTTATTGATATGTATATCAGTATGATCAGTGATGTATGGAGTGTAAGAGAATTTGGCAATAATAAAGCAAACAAAACTCAAAAACCAACCTTTTCTGGATGTGAGGATTGAGAGAGATTACCAGAAACTGAATCTCCAGCCCTCTTTATGGGACAAAGAGTCAATCAACCAAATGTGAACCAGGTGTAGACTACCACGCCTCTGCCTGCCTCCAACCCAGCTCACATGAGTGGGAGGGGTCATCCCAATTGTTTTGTGTGCGTGTGTGTGTGTGTGTGTGTGCGCGCGTATGCGTGTGTGTGAGAGTGTCTCCCTGTAACCTGATGTTGTAACAGAGTAATTTCCCAATTTGGGTTTTATGAAGTACAGGGCTCCAGACTAACTTTTTTCCTTAGGAGCACAGTGGCCCCCTACTGAAAATGTTAGGGGCGCAACCAGAAAATTTAGGGGCACACACCGTAAATCATCATGCTAACCAAATATTCACATTTCTACTAATTTCCACTGTATTACTAATAAATACTTTGATAATAGATGCAGAAATTACAATGTACTGTTTCAAATTCAGTGTCACTTTTGAAAGATGCAACATAGAAGGCACGATCGCTGTCATGACAGTAAACAAAATATAAAAAAATAAACCAACTCTAGTCTACAACTACAATGAATTCACCTTAAAATTAAACATGTATTGTTTAGGCTACTACCCTTAGGGTTGGGTACCTTTTGCATCTGTATCCAATATTGGTACAGATACCTGAAATTATGGTACATTTCTTCGGTACTTTCCCTCTGTAATTACAAAACAATTATTTCAGTTGTAAAAATAATTCCAAACCTATTTATCCTATGTACTTAGAACATTATGTTATTTTATTAGAATATGTTACACTCTAAAGAAATTAAACAAACCCATCCCTACAACCTATTAAATTGAATAATTATTAATTTCTTACTCACTGTAACTTGTTTAGCCTGTTGTATTTTCACCATGACCGTTTTTAATTGCTCTTTAATGTTTCATCTAAAGCACTTTGAGTTGCCTTGTTGCCGAAAGGTGCTGTAGAAATAAAGTTGCCTTGCCTTACACCCTCAGCCTGTCAGTCAGTCACCAGGGCACAGTTGCAAACTGTTGAGCCTGCTGCACGTCAACAGCACCGTGACTGTTGTTAATATCATATAGCAGCAAACGCTGTCTGTGTGAAGTTTTTAAAAACTGTAACCACACTTGAAACCACTTTATCGGCATCACTCACTGTGACTTCAACAAAACAGCCGACGTAGTTTGCGCCGATCGCACCTCTGTGTGTGTGCGAGTGTGTGTGTTTGTGTCGGAGCACCGCTCTGTTAATTATCAGAGAGGACAGATAAGCTTGCGCTTACGCGCTCAGGTACCTACGTTTCAACATTTAACGTGTAAAAAAAGGGGGCAAATTTGCTGGTCGCACATGTGCGACTAGATGTAAAATTCAGTCGCACACTCTTAAATTTTGGTTGCAAAATGCGACCATTTGGTCGCAGTCTGGAGCCCTGAAGTCTATCTATCTATCTATCTATCTATCTATCTATCTATCTACTGAATAATAAAGTTTAAAAAATGGAAAAAACAACTCCACCGGAAGCGTGATGACTTTGGTGAATTTGGATCACCTATAAGAGTAGTATTTCACATGCACATGGAAACTATGAAAACTTGAATCAGTAGATAGAAACATTTGACCTCAGTGAATATAAACTGTATGAATACTGATGAATATTTCTATAATAACATCAACCACACCTGTGAGTATTACACAGATGAACAATTTAAAAGCAAAATAATAATGGATGGTACACTGTCAATAATACACTTCAACAGTAGAAACCTGTATAGCAACTTCTTTAAAATTAAAGACTATATGAAACAATTATCAATGTTTAGTGTAATTGCAGCATCAGAGACTTGAGAAGTGGACGTAGAACTGCAGGGCTATGAGCTATTTTTAACTAACAGAGAAAACAAAAACGGAGGTGGTGTTGCACTATTTGTGAACAATGAATTTAAGTGTAAAAAAGTAAGGGAAATGTCAACAAAAATGGAAAATATTCAATTCAAATCAATTCAATTTTATTTATAGTATCAAATCATAACAAGAGTTATCTTGAGACAATTTACAGATAGAGTAGGTCTAGACCACACTCTATAATTGACAAAGACCCAACAATTACAGTAATTCCCCTCAAGAGCAAGCATTAGCGGTGGCTATTGCAACAGTGGCGAGGAGAAACTCCCTTTAGGAAGAAACCTCGGCAGACCCAGACTCTTGGTAGGCGGTGTCTGACGGTGCCAGTTGGGGGTGTGATGAACAGTGCCGTAATAGTCACAATAGAGATAATGGAACAGTGACTACAATGGTAGTCGTAGTAGTTCATGTCATAGCAGGGCACAACAGGGCGTTATGGGATGTAGCGTGGCACAGCAGAGCATGGGTGGACGCAGTGGATGCGGCAGGACGCAGCCAGACATTGCAGGGAATCGCAGAGCGTAGTAGGGTGTAGCAGGTCCACAGTGACAGCTGCACCCAAGACCCATATCTTGGTGTCACCCTAATCCAAGGCGATATTCTGGGCGAAAAAGAAACATAAGGACTCCGGGGAGTAAACTCCTCAGAGCTAGGTTGGTAACTAGCATTTCTGGGACAGGATGCACATAAAAGGAAACAATTGAAAAGAGATCATCATGGGATGTGTTACTGTAGAAATAGAGGTGGAGAAAACAACGAATATATTAATAAGCTGCATCTATAGAACACCTGGATCTTGTCTTGTAACCTTTAATGAGAAGATGGTTAACATGTATGATAACAGACATAATAATATCAATCGTATGTGAAGACTTTAATTTAGATTTGTTAAAATTAAAGGAAAAAACCCAGCAGAGATTTTATCGACACAATGTATAGTAAAGGTCTATTAACTACAATCTTAAAGCCAACTTGAATAACAACTGATAGTGCAACTTTAATTAATAACATCTTTACCAATGAAACTGGAAATAAAGTACTAAGTGGATTGCTTATCAATGATATAAGTGACCATCTTCCCGTGTTTGCTACCCTGCAAAATTTCTCTAAGGAAAATACACAGAGAAACTTCAAAATTGCATGTATGACAAAAATTGCCCTTTACAACAACTAAGGACAAATAAATATGAAGACAAACCCTGGATTATTAGGGGACTAGAAAATGCTTGTAAAAAATGTATTGTACAAGCAGTTTCTACAATTTAGAACAATGGAAGCAGAAAATAAATATAAAAATAAATTGACTAGCATATTGAGAATAAATAAAAAGGATGATTTCAATAAACAATACAGTACAGAAACGACATGCAGAGCACATGGAAGGTGTTAAACGACAATCAAAAAAGGTACTGGGAAATCAGATTACAAAGACCACTTTAATAAAAACAACCAATCACTGATAACAGACACAAAGGAATTCAATGACAATTTTATGAATGTTGACTATAATTTAGCAAAAGAAATTGTTAATCCATTAATAAATAAATTCAAATACCATTTTGTTTTAGGCAAATTGAGGAAATAGAGTTAATTGATGTGGTAAATAAGTTCAAGAATAAGAAATCTGATAATAATTATATTAACATGGCTTTAGTTAAAAACATTGTACATAGTATAGCGAATCCCGTGACATATCCTTAATCAATCATTACAAACGGACATATTTCAAAATCAAATGAAAATTGCAAAGGTCATTCCCATCTACAAAAATGTAGATAAGCACTCTTTCTCAAACTACAGACCAAAACAAAGCCTATAAGCTACATGTTAGGCTTCCTGTATGGACTCACCACTGTACCATCTCTGTGTAATGCCTTGACATTTGAGAATTATAAATTAAGCCTTGGGATAAAGGCTTAATTGTCTTTAATTGTCTTTAATCTTTTCCTGTTTAATAAATAAAAAATGAAATGAAATGAAAATGAATTTCTCTCCTTCCACAATCCTAAAACATATTAGAAGAGCTTTTTATCATTAGATTCGATAATTTCATAGAAAAACACAATCTACTGAATCTAGTGAACATCAATATGGCTTCAGATCAAACTGGTCCATTACAATGGCAGTGATTGAGCTAATAGAACAAATATATACAGCTATCGATAATCAGGAATTCACTGTAGGCATTTTCATGGATCTAGTAAAAGTCTTTGATACAATTAACTATAAACTATTAATGACCAAACTGGAAAAATGTGGGATTGTGTACTTTTACTTTTTAAAGTAGTTTTTAAAATGTGTACTTTAACTATTCCTCAAGTATGTTTTGTTTGCAGTACTGTACGTTGCTACATTTTAAAATCACATCCGTTACCGAGTAAAAAACGTTTTGTATCCATCAACAAACCAACATCAAAAGCGTCTTTGTTCCCTTGTCAAAGCACAAAAGACTGAGATTTAATCACATTAATTAATCACACAAGAAGATGCAAAAAAGTATATCTTCCCCCGCTATTAAAACATATGAGTAACTTTTACTCTGAGTAAATTTTCAAGGAGCAACTTTTTACTTGAGAAGATTTTACCAGTAATTTTCACTTTAAGTGACTATATGTAACTTTTAAATGTTTCTGAAACTGTATAATTTTTCATCAGATGATCATAACAGCCTGTTCTCATGAACCATTCGTTCAAAAAGCTACGAAAAGTTAAGCACTGTAATTCGTAAACATTCCACTTTTTTTTTTGCTATATTCACCACATTGAAGGCTTCTGTATAAGAACGTTGCTGGCATATAAACCAGAGTGGTGATTGCTGGAACAGTGAAAAACCCAAGACGGTAGTGATGTTACCCGTGAACCCCCTGCTTCGAGGCACGTATCGAAAACATGAACCAATTTGGAATGAAGCTTTGTATCGGAGCTTGATTCGTTTTGGGATAATCACGTGACGAGTGACGTCCGAAGCTTTGTTTCACACACACCCACGTGACTGCTTTGAAGTTGAATTCAAAAGCTGTGCGAGCAGCGTGACACGGGGCTGGGGTTGTTGCAGTAGGAGAGTCAACAGAGTCAGGAGAGTTAGTGAATAGAGAGATTATAATAGCCAGTAAGAAAGTGTATAGCCAGTAGAAAGTTCATAGCGAGTAGCCTATAGTTTATAGTGAGTAGAGAGTTTATAAAAGAGTTTAGAATGCCTTCTGCTCTGCCTATCTCACCTATTTGGCTGAGGAGACAATGTTGCTCTAGGCTACGTAGGCCTAATCACAGAAATGTGTGTGCAATGTGAAATGTGTTCTTCATTAATTTCCCTCCCAAATTGATGTATTTGTTTTCAAACACAAGACAGTTCACAACCAAAATCCTAACTTTATAGTTCTTTCTTTTTGGCGGAGAAGGCAATTACATTTTTATTTATGCAAGGTCCCACATAGGCTTAGTTATTTATGTCATTATTTATTTATCAATGAATTCATACTCAAAATGTATTCAACTCTAAAGTAGAGTTTAGATTCTCTGCCCAAGCCCGCCCGACTTTTGGGCGGGCCGTTATTTTCCGCCACTATTCTGGGCCGAGCCGGGTCGGGCCCTTGATCAAGCTTTTATGTTTTTTACCATAGCCTAATTGGGTGGGGGGGAAGCTATGTTATAATCAGAAATAGGAGAATTACCTTTGAGCAAGTTTGGAGGAAAGTCGGAGGTATGGAACCATTTTAAACAAGTCAGTGGCAGTGACAATACATATGTGTCGGCTTTGTTGAGTGCATTAAGTGCGGCACGCTGTCGCCTATAACAGCAAATAAAACGGGGACTTGGATGATGAACAGACTCATCAAGCAGGCTCGCCTTGGCAGAAAAGCTGATAGTCAGCCTCCAACGTCCTCATTGGTTACTTCTCCAAGCATAAGGGCGAGGCAAGCCCTCACAGAGAAATACGTTGAGTTTTTTTTAACGTTTCTTCATTCAAATCCATTTGCGATCCGTTCCATTCTGAATAAACAAACAGCGCAGTTTACATGCTTCGTCCTTGTTGCATTATTCATTATTATCATTTTAAACAGATTTCTGCAGTTGAAACAACTCTGAATTGTATGAGAACGTCAGTTATAACGGCCCAAGTATTAAAAAAGTGTTGGGATGAAATCAGGCTCATAATTCCAGTTAATGTGTCGGGCCGGGCTTGGACACAACGCAAACGGGCTCGGGTTGGTTCGGGCTTACTCTAAAGACATCATGGCCAATAATTGTGAAACAGTTTGTGACACAATGCTATCCCTAACTTCACCACCAGATGTCCTCAGAGTTCTGAAGCTTCGAGTAGTGAACCTTTTTTCGATACAATTGGCTAGAAAGCTTCACTGCTTCAGAAAGCTTCAGTTCGCCATCACTACAATACGGTGTTCAGCTTCATTTTTTTACCTATTGTGGCGGGACAAGAATGGACCAGAATCAAATTGTAGTGAAAACCCAATAATATGGGTGCTTTATTTTTCTTTGTACAGCAAAATAAAGAGTTTAGTGGTGTACCTCCCTTGTGGTGTGGCTAGTGTGCAGGGTTGGGTTAGGTCTTGAGGAATTCTGCTGGGTAGGCGAGGCGCAGTAGGAAGCTCACCGGTGAAGTTGGGCAAGGAGGGAACAGAAGATCTTGAGTTCTAGTGGAGATTGAAGAGTCATTCAGCTCCAGTCGTCCTTGGCTCGGTTTATGGGGCTTTCTGGGTGCAGGAAACAGAGCAGTGGTTAGCTTGAGTGGCAAACACAGACTAACCTACCTTAGTTGGTGTGGCTCCTTTTGTCCTGGCCTAACGAGGGCAAACGAGAGGAAGCTGGAGGCGGTGATTAGTGGTTGCCAGCCGTGTCTTGTTGTAGGCTGGCTTCTTGGCCACGTGATTGTTTTGCCGAACACAATGGGAGACCTTTGAAGGCGTGTACCCGGCATGGCAACAATTCAGGGGCCATTTGGCCACTCTATCTTATTCTATATCTTTGTTATTCTTCTGTATCCTTCTTTCAACACAGAACCGTCATTCATCTTTCTGATTTATCCAGATTCCACTAATACACAAGTTGCATACTGTGTACAAAATGCAGCTTTAACTTAACTTACAGACTTGTCACTTGTTTGCTAAACAAGACATCTTGATGACAGCCATGCTGCCCTGTCAACCTTTAGCCAACTTGCCATCAAGAGCCAGGCAGCTTTTATGACTCAGTGAGTAGACTATCCTGTATTAACTGGTTCCAGCAATACCTGGAGAATAACAGAAACAGGCCTTCTTCTGCATGCTACTGTCCTGACATTTTTTACAGTACACACCCCATTGTTGCACTGGATGTTCAGCAGGGTGACCTCACCTCTCACGGTATTAAACATTAAATGATAGGAACGGTTTTTGAGAAAGGAGTTTTGAGGTGCTCCAGAGCCTCATCTTTGTGAAAATAACTGAGATGGGAGAAGTTATGGCAACCTTTAACTAAAGTTGGTTACACAGAGCTAATTAATAACTTTTACTACTTCTTACACAATCTCTAGTTTAGTCTGTTTTTCTAAAAATGAATATTGCCATCATTCAAACATTTGTATTATTTAGCTTCTCAATGACATTCATACCAAATTAGCCCACTGTCACTTTTTCAACTATTCCTACAACTTCAAATACTTCTTACACATTCAAGTCAGCAATCCAGTGTAGCATTAGCCTTTGAACATAGCATTCACACTGTATTTTTGTATCCCGTCTACTTTAAAAATCCAATTCATTTTCTCAGCAGTGGCCCCCAACTGAAAATTTTGGTGGCACAACCAAAGGTGCTGTAGAAATAAAGTTGCCTTGCCTTACAACCTCTGCCGGTCAGTCAGTCAACAGGGCATAGAAACTACTGTTGTGCCTGCTCGGCTCCGAGGAAGTGTAACGTCAACAGCACCGCAACTGCTTTCGGCTCGCCATTAATATATTGCAGCAAACGCTGTCTGCTTGAAGTTATGAAAAACTAAAACACATTTGAAACCACTTTCAGTGTTTCCGTGACTCACTGACTACAACAAAACTGCAGAGCCGATGTAGTTTGCATCGTCTGCAGCTCTGCGTTTGTGTCAGAGCTCTTTGTCAATTTTCAGAGAGGACAGATATACTTGCCCTGCCTGCCAAAAAAAACACACAGGGCGATCTCTCACAGCACACTAGTGTGCCGCAGCACAGTGGTGTAAAACTAGTCTAAACCAGCCAAAGTAGACTGACCGCAAGCTGAGGATGTAAAAATGTATCTGCTCCAGTAGGTGACACAAGTCCATATTAAATAGCTTGCAAAATGTGAGCATTTTTCTGCATTAAGTACTTTTACACTTAAGTAAAATTTCCTGATTATACATGTAGACTTACTGAAGAAAAATTTACAAGCAGGCTGTGTTCTTTTACAGTGTGGAAATGGTACTTTTACTTGAGTAAAGGATTTTAATACTTCAGCCATCAGTGCCAGAGCAGTTCAAAAAGTGAGTGGTCACTGTTGAGCTCTAGTGTATTTTTAAAAGTTGATCAGTTATAAATGAATACCAAATGCTTATGGAAGTTTATCATATTTCATCACTACATTTTACCTTCAACGATCAAAAACGGTTTACACAATCAATAAAGAAAAGAGACAAAAAAGTTTTTCTGACTCCTTTATATGAGATGCAACAGATGTGCTTGAGGAAAACAAAATTATGATCCATCAGATGGTTGGGTTGATAATCTTGCCCAAGAAGAGGATTTCCTTTGTGTTGCGTTCAACAATGATGACCATGAATGGACAATTGAACTTCAACACAGGGACAGGGACAAGGAACCGTACGGCAGTCAGTCCAATGCTGATGCCTGTGACAGCTGCAGCTTCGGCTCCGGTCTCGTCCACGTCCAGCGTAGCTTGGTGCACAACCTGCGGTGCAACACAGAGTAAGTGAGACGACAGACATATGGAATGTGTTAGACATAAAACATATGCTCCGTTTACTTACATTTGAGACTGCCAGTCCTTGCCTTTCTGAAATGCCTCTCAAATTTGCACCACCATGAAACATGCCCATCATTCCCATTTCTGACAGCACATTGTTTAGGTTGTAGGAAGCCTTGATTGAGAACTTTGGAATATATAAATTATATCTCCTAAAACATTTGGGGGATGGGGGGGGGGAGAAAGACAAAAATTCAGTGAATTTGACTAGGGCAGGAATCTTATTTGGATACGATTGCCTTAAATGATATGCTGTTTTTTTAAGCAACAGACTCAGATTATTCTTCAAAATGTCTAACATTATGGAAATGATCCCTACAGAGATTGACCTTTTAGTTAAAGAGTAAGATCCTTTCAGTTTAACATAAACAGCCCCAAAATTACCATCACCAAACTCCACCAGACTCCATGTAAATAATCAGGACTTTTAGCATGTATAGAGCCAGCATATTTCCACATGTAAATGGGTGAATTAAGGGTTTATTTCAACCAAACCAGCATACTGACTGTTTGGACAGTGGAAAAATGAGACAGCTTTAGTTTCTATCCACTTTGAAGTGTGTTTTATGATAAAAGTACAGATTATTTGCATAGAGTCTTGGGGATTGTGATTTTGGGGCTGTTTCATGTTAAACAAAAAGGATCTTACGCAACAAAAAAAAAAGTCACTCCGTAGGGATCCTTCCCTCCTTTTTAAAAAAAAAAGGATATAAAAATAAAAAGATAAACACCCCAGACTAGACAAAGCTGGGTACCTTATTCAGTGTCAAACATTACACATATTAGTAGCATAAATTAAGATTCTTCCAACCTGGGTCTCATAGCCTTCAACCATTTGGTGACGTGGTTCAGGCTGGTGGCATTCTCCAGTGTTGTCATGACTTCAGGCAACATCAGCAGCATGGAGTAGGAGCCGTTTAAGGGGAGCTGAAGGACCGTAGTCTGCAGCTTGTCATCATGATAGGTGTAGAAACTATCCTCCAGATTCATCATGAAGACTGGAACCTGGACGATGACAATTTAAACATGACACGGAATGAACGATGATGCTTAATTAGACTGGGACTCAAATCCATTCAGCCCCTTTTCTCTCTCAAGTGTGTCTAGTATAAAGTAAAGTTCGGAGTATAAAGTGTGTAGTATAACATGTGTACAGTGTGTAGTATGATGCAAGAGGGTTGAAAAAAAGTAGAACAAATTAGGTGTTACAACTGTGTTCCAATGTTCCAAATTGTGTTAACCGTATGAAGAAAACTCTTTGGTAAATGAGGACATTCCAATGGACCCCGCATTTTTCTCTGTATTAAGAGTGAAACTCTGAACCTTTGTGTTCTCGTCCACGTTGAAGTCATACTGCTCAGTGAGCTCAGGGTCAAACTGAGTTGCCCACTTTCCTGTTAGACAATGAGCAGAAATAAAACAAATTTTGGTTCGATATGTTCAATTTAACCTCAAAATCTGTAAACAGATCTTACATTATATTCGATTATCTCAGACTGATCAGATCTCATCCCACAGGACCGTCTTACCTTTGTAGTGGATGTAGCTGATGAGATACATGACTGTGTTTGGATCCAAGTCTTCCACCAACTGGTCAATCTTCCCATTGGTCATCTTCTCCTCCACATACTTATTGATGGTATCAGCACTTTCTGTGGTTTGGCTGAAATCCACATTGAACCCATCTGTGAAGTAAGACTGCTTCAGGGTCTGCAGGAACTCCGGCTTGGGCTTGAAGCGGTCATCCATGAACATGGCGGTCCCTTCACTGGAGTCCTCCTGAGATTGGTTGTTGGCCCTCTGGAGGAACATCTGGAAGGCCTGATCCACCTCTTTCTGCACCAGGGAGTTGTTGAAGCCCAGACCACTGAAAAGTTGACGGTGAGTCTCCCCCTGCGCTCCCACTGACAACGCAGCCAAGGCGGTCGACACACAAAATGGGCAGAAGATGATATTCTCTCCCTGTGAGTCAGCATGAGCTGCTAACTTCCTGTAGAGTCTGAAGGAAAACCCTTTGTTTGCTTCGTTCACCAGGGTGACGCTGTCGGTGCGGTCGTCAACTACAGCGTCTTGGACTGTCTTGACGTTGCCGTGAACAAAATAGTGATGACCTCTGCCCACGTAGATCACCGCTGATAGGAACCAGAGACCCACGGCTGCATGCATCATCATCATGAACTAAGACAAAGTTCAAAAGTTCAGCTTCATGGTTTGTTTTAACGAAGAAATTGATTGTACTGGAGGCATTTTATGAAGGTTTAGTATATTTGTGAATCTGATGAGTATGTGGGCTGTTTAGTTACTCTAAAAGAAATCTGATTAAAGGGTGGTATTTTTCAAGCTGGACCCCGTTTCCCTATTCCTTTGTGTTTAAGTGACTGATGTGAACAAAGATGACCCACTTTCACCACTAGCCTACAATTTACAAAAAAAGTGTGCACATGTGTGTGTTGATGTGTGTTAGAAAAATAACCAACCAGTCAAACCAGCCATGACCACAAATACTCCTCAAACCTCTTAACAAAACCCAAAGGTGCAAAATGTGTGAATCTCCCAAGAAATTACACCAGTCACAATTCAGAAAGGTAGTCTGGCTTCTTAACTCTCAGAGAAACAACTCAACGCAAATTAGCACAACCAAACTAGTGCAATACAAATTACACTTAAAAGTAACCAAAGTCTAATTCAAATGCTAAACATTACAATCCCCCACTCTGTCATGAATCAGCTCAAATTCAAGACAATAGGGAGACCACACCAAATTAAAGATTACAAAATTAAAGCTAATTTTATTTAACTAAATTAATTATACTCAAATGTTTTGAGATAGATAGATAGATATCAGTATCATCAGTGGTGTAGGGCATGTAAGTGAATACTAAAGTAACCAAAACTCAAAAACCAAACCTTTTCTGGATGTGAGGGCTGAGAGAGATCACCAGAACTGAATCTCCAGCCCTCTTTAAAGTACAAAGAGTCAATCAAGCAAATGTGAACCAGGTGTAGACAATCACACCTCTGCCTGCCTCCTAACCAGCTCACATGAGCGGGAGGGGTCATCACAATTGTTTTGTGTGAGTGTGTGTGTGTGTGTGTGTGTCTTTGTGTGTGTGTGTGTGTGTGTGTGTGTGTGTGTGTGTGTGAGAGAGTGAGCGTTTTGTGTTTGTTTATTGTTTTTGGATCCCCATTAGCTTCAGTATAAGCTAAAAGCTATTCTTCCTGGGGTCCTACAATCTGTCGTGTGACAGTGCAATTTACGACATCACATTACACACCATACACACACAGACATTACTTTACATTAAACAACATTTGAAAATACAAATCATATTTAAATTTTACAGTTAACGCAAATAATCAAAAAAAGTAAAGACATTACGCTACTCCGAATAAATCTATTTTAAGACATTAGATATGACAAAAAGCTATATAGCAGACTCTCTCTAAATTGGTATTAGATATTGAAATTTCTTTGAAAATAATATTTCTTAAGTCATTTTTTAAAATCATACTTTGTGTTTTGTTGTTTGATAGTATTTTGGAGAGAGTTCCATTCACACATTGCTCTGTACCTGACTGAACGTTGAATTTATATGGTTTTCACTTCAGGTAAAATATAACTAACTCCTACTTCATGCCTCGTTGGATAATGATGTGTATCAGTACTAAAGGATAGTTTTTTTATATAAAGTAAAAGGTGTTTATTAATTACAATTATTAATTGTTGAAGTGCTGGACCAAACCACAGAGCAGTAATCAAGATGTGAAAAAAACAAAGCCTGAAGTACCTGTTTAATGGTCTGTGGTGTGAGGTCTTTTGCACACCTTTTAATAACTGACAAGGTGTTGCCCATTTTATTTACTAGTTTCTGAACATGTTTGTCCCAAAACAATCTATTGTCAATCATCACTCCCAAAAGTTTAGCCTCTTCTCCTTGCTCTACAGAAGTTTGCTCTACACTAATGGTGCGTTCTATTATTCTCAACGAACCGACTCGGACCTCGGATATGACGTAATGTCCACACTTCAAGCGTTCTGGTATGTTTTGCGTGTCCGAGTCGGAGAAAAAACATGGACACCACCGAGTAGTAACGCTAGCCACGTAAGCAAACAAGGCTTCATTCAATATTGCACTCACAACAAGACCGATTCCCATACCAACAGGCAGAGAAACTGACGCAGTAAGGTATTGCAGTAATACGAGTGATTAAAATCTTCATTTAAAAAGCCAAAGCGGTCCAAAAAACAATGACAACAATTCATACTACAAGTCACACAGGGCGCTGCCATCTTGGAATCCATGTCGGAATTCTTGCTCGGTGTCCTCACGGTTGTCCGAGTTCCGAGCTCGGAAATCCGAGGAAAGGTGGCGTGTTGGTGCTTGTTGCCAAGCAACGTCTGTTTTCCTAGTCGGAACTCCGACACGGATAAATACTAGAACGCACCATGAGTTCCAGTTTCGGTTTAGAACATAAAGAAAAATGAGTTCCAACCATAAACAGCTAGTTTTCGTTTTTTTTGTTTTTTTCAACCTGGACCATATTTTTCAATCGCTTACACACCAACCAGACGGCCAGCCTGTATTGTTGAACGCGTCATGTGGGTCTGGTTTCTCCGGAAATTCAAAGCCAGACTGTCATGGCGGCTCATTCAGAATACGATCTCATATTGTACTAAAATTGTTCACCGAAATGTGTTTCTGAAAACATTTTAAGAGAGAAATAGGCCATGCAGCTGCTGAATCTGTCTTCACTTCAGATCAACAAATGTCAGTTTAAAAGATTTTCGACAGATTTTCATCAGATTTTTATCAGATTTTCATTAGATTTTCATCAGATTTTCATCAGATTTTGACAGACTCACACTCATCCCGCTCGCCGTTTCCGGGTGAGTCCTGAGTGCCCTGTCTCCGACTGAACATGTCAGGTCGGCTGAAAGCCCCCCAGACTGACGACGGCATGGAACACACGGAACAGACTCAAGTCACCGACCTCGCCAGACTGTCCAACGGCCGATTATCGGGTTAGTCAGCGCCATTAGATACATTGAGAATCAGTTTGTTACTCCTGATCCAGTCTACCACTGACGGTAACTCTCTCTGTGTGATGGTGGGGTTGATAATCTTGCCCAAGAAGAGGAATTTCTCCGTGTTGCGTTCAGCGATGATGACCATGAATGGACGATTGAACTTCAACACAGGGGCAGGGAAGGCACGCCGTCTGATGCCGAGGCCTGTGGCAGCTGAAGCTTCGGCTCCGGTCTTGTCCACGTCCAGCGTAGCTTTGTGCACAACCTGCGGTGCAACGCAGAGTAATTGAGACGACAGACGAATGAGATATGTGTGAAATAACATAAAACATATTTACTTACATCTGAGACTGCCAGTCCTTGCTCCTCTGAAATGCCTGTCAGATATGCACCACCACCAAACATGTCTGTCATTCCCATTTCTGACAGCACATTGTTGAGCTTGTAGGAAGTCTTGATGGAGAACTTTGGAATATATACATCAAGTCTCCTAAAACATCGGGGGGAAGACAAACGTTCAGTGAATCTGACTAGGGCAGGAGTTTCATTTGGCTACTAGGGCCTTAAATAAAAAAGTCTGACAACATTGTGGAAAGGATCCCTACAGAGAAAGACCTTTTAGTTAAAGAGTAAGATCATTTTAGTTAAACATGAAACAGACACACTTCATGTTAAACTAAAAGGATCTTACACTTTAACATGAAGTTCTATCTCTGTAGGGATCCTTTCATCCTGGGTAAAAAATACCCAACTTAATTAAGTTGATATGAAGATAAAACAATACATTTTATTCATGGGCACCTTTCTTGATACTCAAGGACACATAAAGAAATAGTAAAAGATTAAAGCAGATGTACAACAAAGACCACACAATTACAAAGTAAAGAACAACTACAGACTAATACTATTAAATTAAACTTTGTTTCCTTTTCTGACATGAAACCCGGTCTCCTGGGTGAAAGTCCTGTGGTTGTTTGACCCATCCCCCCCAATCTGCCTCCTTACCAGGACATACTTCCTAACCTTATACTTCCTGCTTTGCTCCCATCAGAACTACTATGGCCACTAGAGGGCACTGCCACTACAAACCTAAATATAGGTCTGAATGATGCTGGAAGATACCCCTTATGGGGGCATTTTGTTGGGGGAGGACAGTCGCTATCGGACAGGACAAAGCCGAGTACCTTACTCAGTGTCAAACCTTCCACATATTAGAAGCATAAATTAAGATTTTCCCAACCTGGGTCTCATCATAGCCTTCAACCATTTGGTGACGCGGTTCGGGGAAATGGCGTTCTCCAGTGTTGCCATGACATCAGGCAACATCAGCAGCATGGAGTAGGAGCTGTTTAAGGGGAGCTGAAGGACCATCGTGTTCAGCTCGTGGTCGTGATAGGTGTAGAAACTATCCTCCAGATTCATCATGAGGACTGATACCTGGACGATGACAATTTAAATACTTTGTATATCTTTCATAAATGAAGAATTCCCGTCGGACCCTTGCTCTAGGTTTGGAC
>CM046791.1:1083903-1141403 GCA_025617405.1 Perca schrenkii | reverse complement strand
TAATACATTCAATTGAACCTCAAAATATGTAAACAGATCTTACATTATTATATTGGATTATTACAGACTGACCAGATCTCATCCCACAGGTCCATCTTACCTTTGTAGTAGATGTAGCTGTTTCTGCAAGATCCACCCACTGAGCACTACCACTGTGTGTGTGTGTGTGTGCGTGTGTGTGTGAGTGTGTATCTGTGTGTGTGTGTGTGTGCTTATGTGTGTGAGTGAGTGTTTTGTGTGTGTGTGTCTGCGAGTGTGAGTATAGTGTGTGTGTATATGTGTGTGTGAATGTGTGTGCTTATGTGTGTGAGTAAATATTTTGTGTGTGAGTGAGTGTGTTTGTGTGTGTGTGTCTGTGTTTGTTTATTCTCTGTCTCAAAGTCTTATTTGCTCGGCCCCTGCATACGTTCTGTGTGATCATGTTTTACCGTAACCCACATCAAACTGAGGCTGCAGCAGATTAACACACAAGCCATGACCCGTTTGACCAATTTAACCCTACAAGACAAATGTTCAGCGTCAGCTTTCCTGTATTTGAGGGCTGCCCAGATCTCAACCTTTTTGTAACTTCACACAGCTTGACAACATCCTGGAAAGGTCTTTTTTTTTAGTTAGGCTACTGCACAGTGTTCACAGTAAATAATAAGACTCATACATTTTACAAGTTCACAGCAGCAGCAGGACTGAATCCTGCAAGATGTGTGTGTCTGTGTGTGTGTGTGTGTGTGTGTGTGTGTGTGTGTGTGTGTGTGTGTGTGTGTGTGTGTGTGTGTGTGTGTGTGTGTGTGAGTATGTGTGTGTGTGTGTGTCTGTAACTGGATAAATAAAAAAATAAATGAATGCAAGGGCCGTTTGAAGGTTTTTTGAACATATGATCTTAACTTGTCTCCCTTATAGAGTAGGTCTAGGGTTTTTACCACCAGATTTTGCATTTTGGAAGAAAACATCTGGTATTTAAATCATCAAACTCAGTAAAAAACAGCTTTGTAAAGCAGGTCTGGTGTTTGTCATTGGAGATCGATTGACAAACCAGTATTTCATTTTAAAATGATGTAATTTGCTATGTGTTCAGTCATACTAAGTAAACGAGCAATAAAAACGAAGCATAAAAGTGAAATCAGCTTGTTTAAAGTTTGGATATTGAAACAATCTACTGTACAGTGTTAAATCCAAGTAAATCTAACACAATACTTGTTTAAAGTCATTTTTGTATTCACATATAATTATAATAATTTTAGCAGTTAAAGTCATGTCTCTAGACCCTTTAGAAAGGGTGGATCCCATCAGGCTGCTGCTTGTCACTGGTCCTCACGATGTAATAAAGTGTATAATGTGAGTGTGTGTGTGTGTGTGTATAGAAGCAGCTCGTTCTTAATCATGCTGAAAGTTTTGATGACGCTAAAAAATGTGGAAAGAGTTCATGTTTGGTAAAAGTGGTACTTAGGAATAATAATACATTTATAGAATATTCACACCAATGAGCGATTCATTGGTTAATGTGGTAGAAGTAAAGTCCCCAGGAAACAGTTAGTCAGTGTGAATAAACAGGAATAGTTTAGGAATGCAATAAACTTTCAGCACTTTATAAAAACAGCAATCAACTAATAAAAACTTTCAGACTTATACCTGCCTGTAATTTTCTAGAAGATACAACTACAGTTTGAATAACACACAAAAAAGCATTTCAGTTTGATCTTCTTTTTGTTTCCCAGAGTGGCGAGCGTACAGACTCTAACCAGACAAGGAAATCTGCCAGGTGGTGCTTTGAGCTCAATGCTGAAATTGTTAGGATTCATTGGAAACATGAACAGTGAACCATATATATGTATATGTGTATATATAGATAGATAATGTTTTAATGTTCTACTTCTACTCCGCTACATTTCTGCATACAAAACACATGTAGTTTATCAAATCTGATGTTTTATTATGAATGAAACTAGCCAACAATATAACGGCCTACAAGTCCAGCTGAGATTATTAGACCATTAAACACACAACTGTTTGGATCGTTTACACTTTCTAAAATGTTTTAATACTTTAACTACATTTATCTGATGATACATACAGACTTTTACTGAAGTAACATTTTCACTGCAGGACTTTAACTTGCAACAGAGTGTTTTTACAGTGTGGTATTAGTACTTTAACTGCAGTAATCTGAATACTTGGGGTGGTGGTGGCGCAGTGGCTATGACACACCTTTGGTGTGGGGAGACCTGGGTTCGATTCCTACTGCGATACATCAACCAATGTGTTCCTGAGCAAGACACTTTACCCCTAGTTGCTCCAGAGGTGTGCGACCTCTAACATATATAGCAATTGTAAGTTGCTTTAGATAAAAGCGTCATCTAAATGACATGTAATAATAATACTTCTTCAACCGCTGCCTGTGAGGATTATAAACAACAACACAATGTCGCCCTCTGGTGGTAGAAGTTCTGCATGATGAATGATAGAGTGACAGTGGTCACAACTGAAGCCACATGTGCAAAACTATAACTACAGTCTGCATTACCAACAGTCACCTGAGCTAAACAGTTTACATCACCTGCAGAACTCATTCCAAGCAACACAACTCTTAACACGTTTCAAAACAGGCTCAGTGCAGCCGAACACTATGAACAATCCTCATCAGATAACACACACACACACACACACACACACACACACACACACACTGTCACTCAGACTACACTGTGTAAAAACACTAGAGTCAAACACCAATACAGAAATTACAAACTTTTTGTCTTTACAGTTTGAACAATTTGAGTGACTTCACACTACTCAATAGTTTATTTAAAGAAAAGATATATATTTTACAATATACAATTTGTTATGTATTGTAAACAAGAAGGACTGGAAATCAGGAATTTGCTTCAATATAGTGTTTTGTCTCTAGTAATTTATGGAATTACTGGAAAAAAAAACTAAAGGTGCATACGTAACAGTAACAAAGAGTTTTCTTCATCCCATTAGATGTCTACATCATCTCTAAATAAAAATGAATGTGGTTTTTCTATTGCTTTCACCTCCATTACTTTCTGAAAAACAGGAGGTCCACAGTTTTACTATAGTAAAGATATAGTGTTTTTCACTTTTTTATAGCTGTGTATATAACCTCAGACAGGGCTGGACTGGCCATCTGGCATACCGGGCATTTTCCCGGTGGGCCGACGCACTTTTGGGCCGAATAGCTGATATAAATAGGCCTTTTTTAATTATTTGGCCGGGCCGGCCCATAAAGAATTCACAGCGGCCCATTGGTTAATTTTCTTTATTGGCACTGGCCTGACCCAATCAAATCCAGGGACCCCCCTTCCGCACTCCGGTCCGCAAATTTACGAATCCCACTATGGCCACGCCTCCGGGCCCTGAGACACAAGCTGTAATAGTTATGCTGGAAGTTTAACATCCACTGTTAAAATGGACAAACGACCACTAAAGTGCAAGGGAGGTGCAGAGAAATTACAGGAGAAAAAGATTAAGAATCTACAGGCGGATTCCTCAAAAATTTCGGACATGTTTGGGGCTTTAGTAGCTGCTTCAACATCAGCATTACCTGAAGCCGAGGAGGAGGAGAGAGAAACAGAGTCATGACAGTGAAGAAGCCGCGAGGAGGAGGCGACCGCGCCACGGGAGCGAGTGAGGAAAAGATAGTAGGCTAGAGGACGATGTGGTAAGGAGTAGGCAAATTAACAGTGTGTGTGCGCGCATGCGTGTGTCACGTCATAACGATAACAAGCAGTTTGTCTGTAACATTAAAGTTAGTGGCTGTCAGGTAACCTAACTGTTTAAGTTTACATTGAAAATGCTAGCGGTTAGCCTGTTGGGTAGCTGAAAAGTCTGTGTGATCTATGAAATCAGTGTTGATACAACCATCAGTGTTCTTGAATGGCTTAATTAGCTTCTCTTGTATTGGTGCTCTTTTCCAGGGCATATACTACTCTCAGCTTTATTCTAGCTTTTGGGAAGGGTTATGGTTATGGTTATTGTATTTAGCAGACACTTATGTCCGAAGCGACAAAATATGAATCTTACAATAGTTAAAATTAAATTTAAAGTTGCTAAGCCAATATTAAGCAAAATAGTAATAATAACAATAATGACAATACAATATCGAATATCAATAATAAAAATATATATAAAAATACCATAAATATACAAATCATAACTAAGAATGAATGAATTATTATAAGTGTAAGATCAACAGATAAATCTTGACACCCCTCTTGAAGTATCCAAAACTATCACATGAACGCTGAACACTAGGCAACTCATATCATAGCATGCACGCATATTTCAAGAGGACTGTCTGCAGGGAATGTGTCTGACCAATCACGGTGGGTGTGGGCCGCCTGGGCCAAAAATGCCAGGGCCGATTTTTTTTCCCAGTCCAGCCCTGACCTCAGACATCTTACCTGGACATATTGGTATCTTTGCTCTTGTACCTGTTTCTCTCAAACGGTACAGTGTATAATTGTTTCATTCTTATTGGAATTTGTATACAAAAAAGGCTTTCTGAGCTTTCTCTGTACAAATACCAAACATATCTACTAACTAGTCTAAAACAAGACACCTGCTTAGGCTTTCAGCTAAAACTGCAATCAGCAGTGTTTGATAGGCACCAGACTGAAATCTATTCTGCTTTGTATGTGTGGTTAACAGTTTTGACAACAGTGTGTTAGCATTTGAACAAAGTGCTGTAAATCTACAGTGTTGTACAGATTGTAGTTAAAGTCATGGGATAAGTGTGTAGAGGTTTGAATATTGTGTTCTAGCAATGAAAAACAAACTACAGTTTGGTCCATATGAACTGCTGCTGTGCAGACTGTAGTTAGAGTTTTCCACACGTTACTCCACTTGTGTCGTTTAGCAATTGAAAAATAACTGTAAACTAAAAGGATCTTACTCTTTAAGAAAAAGTTCTATCTCTGTAGGTATCCTTTACATAATGTTGTCAGACACTAAGAATAATAATCTGACTCTGTCAGCGGCAGAAACAGAACTTATAGTGGACGAAAACTAACGCTGAACATTTGTCCTGTAGGGTTACATTACAGCCTGGCTCTTTGCTTGTGTGTTTATCTGTTGTAGCCTCAGTTTGACGTGGGTTACGGTAGGTTAATGTTTTGTGTGTAAGAAGCACTCAACTGCCAGACATTCATCAAAAGCTGAATCATATTCATATTTTTAATGTAAATCCATTTAACATGTAACACATTGACAGAATATGAATACTTTACCCTAAAAGTTAAAGGCAATTCAAACATGATCAGAAACTGTGAGTCTTTTACATAAAAACTTTATCTGTGGATCTAAAAGTGGAATAAACTCGACTATCTTTATCATACTTTACGTCCATTTCCCTCCTGCTAAAATCAGCAGAGCTGGAAGAAATATTGAGATCCTTTACTGCAGTAAAATTACTAATACCACACTGTTAAAATACTCTGTTACAAGTTAAAGTCTGTAAGTAACAAACAGTCAATCAACTTTCTGTCTGTCTGTCTGTCAGAAATGAAGGGACATCCAGTGGATTTCCGGTGTCAACTAAGCAATCCCAGATGTTGACACAACATGTATTGCTGTCAAAAAATGAAAAACCTTTTTTTTACAGTGTATATGCAAAGGCTTACACATGTAAAGCACCTGCAAATAACAAAATCCTGAGAGGTATTGCTGCCTAAAACCAAAGCCTCCATAATGTTATTTATACTGCAACATTTCTATCATTCATCATGCAGAACTTCTACCACCAGAGTTCTGCAGTGAAAATGTTACTTCAGTAAAAGTATGTAAGTATCATCAGGAAAATGTAGTTAAAGTATTAAAACATTTTAAAAAGTGTAAAGGATCCAAACGTTTTGAGCCCTAAAGGATTTTTTACAACATCTGGTCCGTCTGGTTTCATTTTCTAAAAAAGCTTGTAAAACATCAACCCTGTTGTCCAGTCAATCTATGTACATCATTTTTTTTCAGGAAAATCTGGGCTATTAGAATATTTGTGCTGCAGTGAGGTCACTTGAATGTTTTAAAAAGGACCTTAAAGACAAATAAATAAATAAAAACATGAACATGAATCTCAAAGATATGCATTGATATTACACATAGCAATACAAGCTAAGCCAACCTCCTGTCCAAAACACTTGTGTATTAGGAGTCAAACTGTGAAGAAATAAACATAACATACAGTTGACAAAATATCATTTTTTCAAAAAAAGTCCAGACGCTTTTGCCCTCATGACATTCTCTTATGCCAACACTCAAAATAATAAAAAATAATGTCATATTTGTTGATATCACACACACACAGTAATGCTACACACGCATTTGTGTAGTTCTTTTATATATCTTATATATATATCTTATTTATTCTGACTTTGAGTGATCTCTCCTCACAATAATCAATCTTTGTTATCCAGTCATTCAGTGTCTTCCGGTGGCGCTGTTGTGCTGCGACCCGGACTCTTGTCTTGAGCTGCTGCAGTTTAATGTTGTTGGAATTTATGTTTTTTATGTTTTTCAAGAGTAATTGTTGGTTGTTTAAACTTTTAAAAAACCGAGGATTTGTGTGCAAGCCGACACAATGACGACCTTGGCAAAACTTTTATTGGCACTTTTTATTGTGGAACTCCTTCGGCCATGCCAAACATTTGGAAGGGGAAACAACCTGGCGCTGTCATACACCAGAGATGAGCTGCTGGCCCTCCGTGCTGCGGGAGACCAACCACCACCTGACCTCTCTGGGGACATACGACCCTCGGCTCCGAGGAGACGAGTTCGAAGAAGAGGAAGGAGGGGGTGGAATCCGGCAGCGTCTCAGAAGGAGAGGCAACAGGCCGCCGCTACCCTCCATGATCCTCAGTAACGTGAGGTCTTTGAAAAGGAAAATGGACGAGTTACGGACCAACGTTTCAGCCTGCTACGAGTACCGTGAGTCATCTATAATGGTGTTTACTGAAACATGGCTGCGTCCTGATGTTCCGGACTCACTGTGCGAAGTGGAGGGTTTCTCTCTCATTCGCTCCGACAGGAGCGAGACGTCGGGTAAAGACCGAGGAGGGGGTATCTGTGTTTTTATTAATGAAAAATGGTGCCGGCAATATACACTGCGCAAAACTGTTTGCAATCCTGATGTTGAACTAATGTGTTTGAGCCGAGACCTATGTATCTGTCTAGAGAGTTTGGCAACATCATCCTCTGCAGTGTGTATGTCCCTCCTAGTGGGAACGCTGCAAGTGCAGCAGCGCACATCACTGACTGTGTACATCAACAGTTAATGCGCACTCCTGAGGCCCCAATTTTTATTTTAGGGGATTTTAATCATTGTAAATTGGAACTGTCACTTCCAGGTTTTTTGCAGTACGTCAAATGTGGTACAAGAGAGGATAAAATCCTTGATAAGTGCTATTGTAATGTGAAAAATGCCTACGTGAGTAAGGCTAAACCACCGCTGTCAAATTCGGATCATAACGTAGTTCAGCTTATCCTCACTTACAAGACTGTTCTCAAGAGCAGTAAACCACACACCAAGACTGTAAAGGTCTGGACTACTGACAGCATAGAGTCTCTTAAAGGTTGCTTTCTCTCCACAGAATGGAGTGTTTTTCATGAACTGGATGTAGATAGAGCGGCAGAGACTGTTACAGATTACATACAATTCTGTGTGGACAATGTGATACCGCAGAAAGTAATAACTGTATATCCTAACAACAAGCCATATATAACTAAGGAGGTTAAAGACTGTATCAACCGCAAAAAATTGGCATTCAAGAACAAGGACAGAGCACAACTGAAAACTGTGCAGACAGAACTTAATCACTTGCTCAGGGAAGCCAGGAGGAGACATAAAGAATTAATTGAAGAGAGTTTTACAGAAATGAACTCTAAAAATGTATGGGACACGATGAAGGTAATTACTAATATGACACCAGCCCGGAAATGCATCAGTACCCCTGACGACCTGCAAAAAGCTAATGAACTGAATGATTTTTATTTGAGATTTAAATCTCGGGACTTCTCCTCAGAATGGAAGAATGTTTTAGAAACTATTTCTGTCACAGAGCAGGACACCAGGCTAGTGATAGAACCCCAGGAGGTCAGATTGCTTTTTAAAAACTTATGTACTAAGAAAGCCACTGGGCCAGATGGAATATCTGCCTTCCTGTTAAAGACATGTGCAGAGGAGCTTACACCAGCATGGTGCCCAATCTTTCAGAAATCAGTAGACTCACATGCCATACCCACCCTGTGGAAAAAATCAATAATTACACCTGTACCAAAAAAACCTTGCCCGAAGGTGAATAATGATTTCAGGCCTGTGGCATTGACATCTATTGTAATGAAATGCTTTGAGAGGATAATGGTCACATTTCTTAAACAAGATACTGGTGTTTTTTTAGATCCTTTTCAGTTTGCTTATAGGCAGGGGCGGGGCACAGATGATGCTATTAACAGCATTTCACATCTGGTCAGTAAACACCTTGAGGACCCCAAGGCCTATGCACGTATTTTGTTTGTTGATTTTAGTTCAGCTTTTAACACTCTGCAGCCTCACATGCTCATTCAGAAACTGAAACACATAAACGTTAACTCTTTTATCCTTAACTGGTATTTTTCCTTTTTAACACACCGTACTCAACAAGTCAGAGTAAATAATGCTCTCACGGAGCCCAGGCCAATCAGCACTGGTGCCCCTCAGGGCTGTGTCAGCTCTCCAGTTCTCTTTACATTGTATACAAATGACTGCACTAGACTCCACACAGACAATTATATTATTAAATTCTCAGATGATACAGCAATCCTCGGCCTAATGCACAAAGACAAAAGTCCAGCAGTGTATCATACGGAAATTGAAGAATTTGTCCAGTGGTGCGACTACAACTATCTTGTTCTAAATGCGACCAAAACTGAGGAGATGGTGTTTGACCCAAAGGCAATAGGTGACACCAGGCCTGTAGTGATCAACCACTTATCCATTACCCAGGTTAGCTCATACAAGTACCTTGGGGTATATATCGATAATGCACTTAGCTGGAAGGACCACGTGAACACTCTTTGTTCCAGATTTCAACAGAGGATGCATTTTCTACGAAGACTTAGAGTGTATGGAGTCGAACAAAAAATTATGTTGTTGTTCTATCATGCAATACTAGATAGTATTTTAAGATATGGCATCACAGCCTGGTATGGTAACCTAACAGTACAGTCTAAATCACAGATCGCCCGTCAAGTACAGACAGCTATGAAGATTATGGGGGTCAAAAACCATCTGTCCCCCCTGACAATTTATGAGCAGTCGGTTGTCAGACAGGCACAAAAAATAGTTTCCGACCCCACTCACATACTTCACCCAGAATTTCAGCTCTTACCCTCTGGTAGAAGATTCAGGATTCCTAGATGCAGGCTAAACCGATATAAAACACTCATTTGTGCCTATGTCCATTAAGCTTCTTAACGCTAACATGTAGACTGGTTAGGTTGTGTCCTATGTTGTCGTGCAACATGTACTGTACCATATGGGTTATGTGGAAATGTGACATTTGTGCAATATGTGGGCTATTGGGGTGTCCTTTCTGTCATTTGTACAATACATAGGCTATTGGGGTTGTGCAATATGTTAGTGTGCAATATATAGGCTATTGAGGTTGTGCAATATGTTAGTTGGCCAATACGGAGGCTATTGGGGTTGTGCAATATCTTAGTTGTGCAATACATAGGCTATTGGGGTTGTGCAATATGTTAGTTGTGCAATACGTAGGCTTTTGGGGCTGTGCAATATGTTAGTTGTGCAATACATAGGCTATCGGGGTTGTGCAATATGTAGTTGTGCAATACATAGGCTATTGTGGTTGTGCAATATGTTAGTTGTGCAATACGTAGGCTATTGGGGCTGTGCAATATGTTAGGTGTACAATATGTGGCTACGGGGGATTGTGCAATAGGTTAGTTGCGCAATATGTAGGCTATTCGGCTGGGCGTTATGTCATTTGTCCAATACGGAGTCTATCAAGGTTGGGTATTGTCAGTGCATTGTGGAATTTGTGCAATATGTAGGCTATTGGGGTGGGGCAATATATCAGCTGTGCAATATTGTATTTTTGTAATATTTTACTGTGCAAGGGCAGTGTCCCACTTATTGCGGAGAATACAGTCCATGGGTTGTTAAATAGGAAGTGCCAATGAAAGTAGTTATAAAGGCTTATTATATGTATAGGTAAGCATATTTGTATTGCAAGAGAGTATGTGTTGAGAGATATTTGTATTTGTTTTTTGTTTTGTTTTTTTCCCTGTATTTGGTGTTGTCTTTTTGTATTGTGTGTTGTCTTGTGATGCTGCAGAATGGACAGAGTCCAAAACAAATTTCCCTTTGGGGACAATAAAGTATATCTTATCTTATCCATTGGATGCCGTATTGCTGGCCTTATAATGGCCTAATGTGAGACGGATCTGCCTTCTATTGGTTGACAAAACGTCAACGAGCTCTCGCTACACATCATGGGAAAAATTGATATATTGACATCAAGTGAATAAATCATGGATGTAAGAGTTTGGATTTATTGCTCAATGACCCCAAAAAAAGGGAACAAGTTCCAGGCTGGATAGAAAAAAAAAAAGTGCTACAAAGACAAAAACACCGTGATGGCCAAAGTGTGTTAGCGTTTAGCTGCAAAAGATGGCAGGTCTAGCTCTTATAGCAACTATAGTAAGATGATTAAAATCTTAATAAGAGCCTCATCTCTGTGAAAACTGAGACAGGAAAAGTCATGGCAAACTAACTAAATTTGGTAACCGAGCTAATTAATAATTTAGTACTTTACCTACGTTTTACACATTAAAGCAAATTCCAGTTTAGAGTTATCTTTTTATAACAAAACGTTTTGCCCATCTTTTGAAACATTTGTATGATGCAACTTCTCAATTACATTCATACCAAATGATCCAATTTTCACTTTTTCAACTATTCCTTCTACCACTTCTTACACATTCAAGCCAGCAATCCAGTGTAGCGTCAGCCTTTATTTAGATCTATATGAATACCAAATGCTTAGGGAAGTTGATCATAATTATCCCTACATTATTTTATCTTCAAAAGATTATATAAAAACGGTTTACACACTCAATAAAGCAAGAGACAAAAAAAACAGAAGTTGTTTTCAGATTCTTTTATGAGATGCAACAGCTGTCCTTGAGCAAACAAAGTGATGATCCATCAGATGGTTGGGTTGATAATCTTGCCCATGAAAAGGATTTCCTCCGTGTTACGTTCAATGATGATTACCATGAATGGACGACTGAACGTCAGCACAGGGGCAGGGGCCAGGAAGGCAAGCAGTTCGATGTCAATGCCTGTGGCGACAGCAGCGGTGGCTCCGGCCTCGTCAATGTCCAGCGTAGCTTGGTGCACAACCTGCGGTGAAACGCAGAGTAAGTGAATTGACCGACGAATGAAATGTGTCAAACAAAACGTATGCCCCGTTTACTTACTTCTGAGACTGCCAGTCCTTCCTCCTCTGAAATTCCTCTCATATTTGCATGCTCACCAAACATGTCTGTCATTCCCATTTCTGACAGCACATCATTGAGGTTGTAGGAAGTCTTGATGGAGAACTTTGGAATATATACACCAAGTCTCCTAAAACATTGAAGAAAAAATACCCATGTCAGTCAGTTTTTAAAATCACTGACAGACAATTCAGTGTAAAACTTTCCACATATTGAAAGCATAAATTAAGATTCTCCCAACCTGGGTGCCATCCACTGCAACCATTTGGTGACACGGTGCGGGCCAATGGTTTTCTCCAGCGTTGCCATGACATCAGGCAACATCAGCAGCATGGAGTAGGAGCTGGTGAAGGGGAGCTGAAGGACTGTCGCATTCAGCACATTGTCACGATAGGTGTTGAAACTGTCCTCCAGATTCATCATGAGGACTTGAACCTGGACAATGTCAATTTAAATACCGAAGGAAAGATGATGCTTAATTGGACTGGGATTCAAATCCATGCAGCCCTTTCTCGTCAAAAATGGCAAGAGAGTTGAAGAAAGCACATCTAAAACAAATTAGGGTGTTACAACTATCATGTTTTCCCAGATTGTGTCAACGGCATGGAAAATACTTTAGAAATCTTTGGTAAATCAATTTCTCCACGGACCCTCGCTCTAGGTTTAGGCTGAACCCTGAATGTTCACGATGTCTGGCTCCACTCCTGTTAAATACTGGGACTCAAATAATTTACTGAATTAAGAGAATCTCTGAACCTTGGTGTTCTCGTCCACATTGAAGTAGTCTTCCTCTGTGAGCTCAGGGTCAAACGGAGTCGCCCACTTTCCTGTTAGACAATGAACAGAAATAAAACTCATTTGGTTTAATACATTAAATTTAACCTCAATATATGTAAACCAATTATATTATGACTGACCAGATCTCATCCCACAGGCCCTTCTTACCTTTGTAGTAGATGTAGCTGATGAGATACATGACTGTGTTTGGATCCAGGTCTTCCACCAGCTGGTCAATCTTCCCATTGGTCTTCTCCTCCACGTACTTATTGATGGTATCAGCACTTTTTGTGGCGTTGGTGAAATCCACATTGAACCCATCTGCGAGGTACGACTGCTTCAGGGTCTGCAGGAACTCCGGCTTTGACTTGAAGCGGTTGTCCACGAACATGGCGGTCCCTTCGCTGGAGTCCTGAGATGTGTTGTTGACCCTCTGGAGGAACGTCTGGAAGGCCTGGTCCACATCTGTCTGAGTCAGGAGGGAGCTGTTGAAAGTGAGACCACTGAAAAGCTGACGGTGAGTCTCGCCCTGCGCTCCCACAGACAACACAGCCAAGGCGGTTGACACACAAATTGGGCAGAAGACAATATTCTCTCCCTGTGTGTCAGCATGAGCAGCTAACTGCCTGTAGAGTCGGAAGGAAAACTCATTGTTTGCTTCGTTCACCAGGGAGGCGCTGCCCACGTAGATCACTGCTGATAGGACCCAGAGACCCACGGCTGCACGCATCATCATTGTGAACTAAGACAAAAGTTCATTGCAATGAGTAAACTGATTTTGTACTGGAGGTATATAAAGAGTAAGATCCTTTTAGTTTAACAGCCCCAAAAATCACCATCACCAAACCCACCATAGGTTATCTCTGCTCATGTTGAAGCAGAGATGGAAATTGGGTCACAAATCTTTTCTACCAAGAAAAATTAAATCAGTCATTTGTCCTGCCATTACATGTTCAGCAAAGCTAAAAGGAGACAGATGTCAGTCTCAACACACCCACAGTCCTGGGAAAACTGGTCAATCAGCCAGGTTAACTGAAAACACCTGTGGGGTGTTCAAAGCCTTTAAAGCAAGACCGCTGCAGTGGCAAAACAAGCTGAAATTTAACATTTACCTTCAATTTTCATCCACTAAAAGTTACAAATTTTGCTGCTGACAGACACATTAGTGACTGTGTCTGACAAGATTATGAAAAGGATCCCTACAGAGATAACTTTGTTAAAGAGTAAGATCCTTTCGGTTTTACATGAAACAGCCCCAAAATCACCATCACCAAACTCCACCATACTCCATGTAAATAATCAGGACTTTTGTCATTGTAAAACACCCTTCATTCAAAGTGGACAGAAACAAAATTAAACTATGAGAAGCCATCTTGGTTCATCTTTCCACTGTTCCAACAATCACCACTCTGGTTTGGTTGAAATAAACCCTTAATTCACCCATTTACATGTGGAGATATGCTGGCTTTATACACGCTAAAAGTCCTGATTATTTACATGGAGTCTGGTGGAGATATGCTGGCTCTATACACGCTAAAAGTCCTGATTATTTACATGGAGTCTGGTGGAGATACGCTGGCTCTATACACGCAAAAAGTACTGATTATTTACATGGGGTCTGGTGGAGATATGCTGGCTCTATACACGCTAAGAGTCCTGAATATTTACATGGAGTCTACTGGGTTTCATGATGGTGATTGTGGGGCTTTTCCTCAACTACTCAGTGCAAATCTAGGTTTAAGCAAGCCAACCATCACATGAGAATAATGAAGTAAACAAAAATCAAAAACAAACCTTTTTCTGGATGTGAGGCTCGAGAGAGAGATCACCAGAACTGAATCTCCAGCCCTCTTTAAGGACTTCCTTCTTTAAGGACAAAGAGTCAATCAAGCAAATGTGAACCAGGTGTAGACTACCACACCTCTGCCTGCCTCCTACCCAGCTCACATAAGAGGGGTCATCACAATTGTGTTGTGTCTGTGTGTGTGTGTGTGTGTGTGTGTGTGTGTGTGTGTGTGTGTGTGTGTGTGTGTGTGTGTGTGTGTGTGTGTGTGCATGTGCATGTGCATGTGTGTGTTTGTATGTGTGTGTGTGTGTGTGTGTGTGTGTGTGTGAGTGTCTCCCTGTAACTTGCTGCTGTAACAGAGTAATTTCCCAATTTGGGATTTATAAAGTCTATCTTTATATTTTTACATGAATAATTAAGTTTTTAAAAGAAAAAACAAATCCACCGGAAGCGTAAAAAAGCACACAGCCAGTATACTTTCCCAACAGCGCCCACTGGTGTTTGATAGACAGAAACACAAGCTGAGGGATGCAAGGGACTGTTTTTTTTTATTTATTTATTTATTTTTTTGCTGACTTTATTATCATGGAAGCCAATTTCCCATGGAATGCCATATTATTCAATATTAAATGAATAAATGAATAAATGAATAAATAAATGAATACATAAATACATGAATAAATAAATAAATAAATATTCCTTTGAAATACTTCATGAAATAAATAAATGAGGCAATAAATACATATGTAATTAAATAAATGTAAATATTCATATAAATTAAATCAATTAGTTAAATAAATATATTAAAAGGTTTTACTTTTAATTATTTCATGGTACTTTTATTTCATAAGTCAATGTTTATTTATTTCCCTCTAGTTATTTCCAGTTCTTATGCAAATCAGGGGGGCATGGCTATCTCTCACATTCAGAACAGAGCCGTGTTCACCACATACATATTTATGTATTTATTGCCTCATTTATTTATTTCATGATGTATTTCAAAGGCATATTTATTCATTTGTTCATGTATTTATGTATTTACTCATTTATTTATGTATTTATTTAATATTAAATAAAACGGCATTCCATAATTTCTGCCAATGTGATGTAAGTCCAGAGGTATAAAGTAACGAATTACATTTACTCACGTTGCTGTAATGGAGTTGTTTTTTTTGTGTACTTTTACTTTTTTTTAAATATGTACTTTCGTTTTTCTCAAGTATGTTTTTTTGCAGTATTGTACTTTGCTACATTTTAAATCACATCCGTTACTGAGTAAAAAAAAAAAGTCAAACGAAGATACAAAAAAAGTATATCTTCTACTGTTAAGAAATAGTGTGTGTCTGTGTGTGTGTGTATTTGAATGTCACCTCCGTGTCGTCCAGTGGAAATCTGTGCTTTGGTCTGATGAGTCCAAATTTGAGATCTTTGGTTCCATCCGCCGTGTCTTTTAGAAGATTTATTTATTTATATTAGGACAATGCACATCAATCAACATTTCTGTAAATGCGCCAGTGTTAGCCAGACGGCTAATTTTCAACTGCAGTCCTAGTTGCATGCATGTTTTTATGGTGGGAAGAAACCCACGCAAGAAAGAAAAGGAATGGAAACAGATGGATTCTACATGCCTGGTTCCCACCGTGAAGCATGGAGGAGGAGGTGTGATGGTGTGGGGGTGCTTTGCTGGTGACACTGTTGGGGATTTATTCAAAATTGAAGGCATACTGAACCAGCATGGCTACCACAGCATCCTGCAGCAACATGCCATCACATCCGGTTTGCGTTTAGTTGGACCATCATTTATTTTTCAACGACAGTGACCCCAAACACACCTCCAGGCTGTGTAAGGGCTATTTGACCAAGAAGGAGAGTGATGGAGTGCTGTGCCAGATGACCTGGCCTCCACAGTCACCGGACCTGAACCCAGTCGAGATGGTTTGGGGTGAGCTGGACCGCAGAGTGAAGGCAAAAGGGCCAACAAGTGCTATAAGCATCTCTGCGAACTCCTTCAAGACTGTTGGAAAACCATTTCAGGTGACTACCTCTTGAAGCTTGTCAAGAGAATGCCAAGAGTGTGCAAAGCAGTAATCAGAGCAAAGGGTGGCTACTTTAAAGAAACTAGAATATAAGACATGTTTTCAGTTATTTCACACTTTTTTGTTAAGTACATAATTCCATATGTGTTCATTCATAGTTTTGATGCCTTCAGTGAGAATCTACAATGTAAATAGTCATGAAAATAAAAAGGAAACGCATTGAATGAGAAGGTGGGTCCAAACTTTTGGCCTGTACTGTATATATATATATATAGATAATGTTTTGATGTTCTACTTCTACTCTGCTACATTTCACAAATAAATATTGCACTTTTTACTCCATTGCTTTAGTTACTAGTTACTTTACACATTAAGATTTCTGCACACAAAACACATGTAGTTTATAACATCTGATGTTTTATTCTAAATGAAACTAGCCAACAATATAATGGCCTACAAGTCCAGTTGAGATGATTAGACCATTAACACACAAATGGTTGGATCCTTTACAATTTCTAAAATGTTTTAATACTTTAACAGGTGAATGATGTCTGTGTTGTGGATTTAAAAAAAACATTAGGGTACCTGAAGGCTGCAGTTACTGGCGGATGTATTTATTGTGTCGTGAAATTGCCGATATTGTAAAGGCACCGGTTGTTAAAAGAGTCTCTTCCTCTTCTTGACCAATTAGTTTCTGAGTTTTTGTGTGGTATGGAAAAGGAGTTTGGAAATGTGATAACTCCAAAATGTCATTACTTGATCCATTATTCTCGTCTAATGTTGTCTTACGGTCCTTGACGGTCTTTACGGTGCATGATATTTGAAGGGAAACATCAGTATTTCAAACTGGTAGGTAGTTCCTCAAGGAACTTTGTCAATGTTACATCAACTTTAAGCAGCTGCCATCAATTTAGACAATGTTGGGAACTAATCAAGCACAGTGTAAATTCCTTCAGGAAGACATCTTAATTTATCACTTTTCTCTCTCTTCTAAAACTGAACAGCTGCTAGAGGCGTTCACTTTCTTTTAACCAATCAGAACACTGACAAACACTGGCCAAAGAGCAGCAGTCAGAGGATGGGGAGAGCAGCGTCTTACAGGGCAGAGAGAAACATCTTGAGTCGGTGCCTTGTTTAACTTTTGCTGCCCGATATCCATTTCTCCCCAGCAACCTAGGAACTTCTGAGACGCTAGTCCATATTAAGTGTTTATCTTTCTCCATTCACTGCACCTCTCCGCTGACGGGCTATGTGCTGCAGGCCCACAGGGATCAGGGCATGCAACGTCAGTGCAAGTCAGAGCTAACTACTTGTAGAAGGACTGCTAAGGGTAATGATCAATTTCTTACTTAGCATCTGTACTTTACAAAGATAACTCAGTGTGGCCTAAACTGATGTGATTTACCGTGTTGACCCAGATATAAGACGACCCCCAACTTTATGAGGAGCAAATCTTTTTTTAACCCTTGTGTTGTCTTCATCGTCGTCTATGAACTTGTCATTCCGGATCAAAGTTGAAAAATGCGTTTTGTTCGGAACTTTTTCCGACTTTTTTGACGCTGTTTTATGCTTTTGCCGCTTTAAAAACATTTTCAACCCTCTTTTAACGCTATTTTTAGTTATTTATTAATGGTCAATGAATCTAAGAAAATTACATTATACCTCATTTTTGAGTTTGAAAAAATGCAGATATGATCAATTATTTTGACAAATAGAATAGTTAAGATCAGAGGATTTTGAATAAATCACAGACTGGTTTATGTCAAAGTTTTGGTCAGGATGCTGTTTTGAAACCATTTAAATATTTCTTTCTCAAAAGCCTTCAAATTAAATAAAACCAAAATTAAATTTTTTGGATCACATATTCACACAACCTCCGGTCCATCTCACAGAAGAGGCCGGTTTGGGGACAACGGTGTGCTTCTTTTTGACTGTTGGCGTTTTTAAGAAAGCCTTTTTGGGCTCAGTCAAAATCCATTTTGACAAAAAGAATTCAAATAATTTAGAAAACTTTTTGAATATTTTGGGGACAAAAAAAGTTGTAATTTTTTTGAGCAGCAAATGTTTAGTTTTTAATACGAATTCTGTTTGGGGTCTCCATCTCAGTACATCACATCCTGTGACTCCATATTTTCGGGTTGACTGGCAGTTGTTTGCGTTTATCACCATCATCTTAAATAGTGAGCAACCAATTTTTTTCACAGGAAGACTAATTAATAGTTACTTCTGGTTGTTACAACTAACTACCCACAATCCTGAGCATAAAACAGCGACCTTTATGATTGGTTGAGCTTATTGTTACCATGGAAATGTTTAACTGTTACCACTCAAGTCTCTGAGCATTTCTTTACAGGGTTGTTCTTTTTCTTTTTCAAAATGTTTTTTTGCCACGAATCAAATGACTCCTGGTCATGATTCATCTCGTAGCTGATTGGCTGGTTCCAGGCTTAAGAGTCTTTATACCAGCACTTAAAGCGCCCATATTATGCTCATTTTCACGTTCATAACTGTATTTTAAGGTTGTACAAGAATAGGTTTACATGGTTTAATTTTCAAAAAACACCATATTTTTACTGCACAGCTCTCTCTCACTGCTGCAGCTCCTCTTTTCAACAAGTCTCTGTTTTAGCTACAGAGTGAGACCTCTTTTCTTCTTCTTCTTCTGTACTATCTTTGATTGCACGTAACTCAGATCGTAGATCATGTCAGCTAGCTCCATAGACAGTAAAAGAAAGGCTGTTTCTCCACCTTCAGTCAGTTCCAAGGCAGGTTTAGCTGGGAGACTTCTTCTAAACCAGGGTGCACATGGAAGTAGTTCTTTTGGAGACTATGGTGAACTTGTGTGTTGTAGCAGTGCTTTGCTATTGAGAACGAGGTAGCATGCTAGCGTTAGAATTAGCGTTAGCATGCTAACGCTAACGTTACGAGCTGACGGTTGTGGTTAGCCAGCTCGTTTCGGATTGTGACGTCACAGTCCGGGCCGATTTTGACCAGCTCACCAGGAGACTGAAGGCAGGACACATTCAGAAACCGGATCTCACTCAGAACACCATGGATGGATTTTTTTCAAAGTGTGTATGTGTGTGGAAGCACCAGAGACACAAATAACACCCCAAATTCCAGAAAAAGTGTTTTTTTCATAATATGGGCACTTTAATTAAACGTCAATGGAGATGTTGAACGGTGAAAATCAACTCCGGGGCCAAAGCGGTTCAAAAGGTGGGTGGTCACTATTGTATTTTTTAAAAGCTAATCTTTGGTATAAATGAATACCAAATGCTTGTGGCTGTTTATAATATTTTATCCCTTCATTAATTTGCCTTTACAGTAGCCGAGTTTGCTACACACTCGATCAATAAAGCAAGAGACAACAAAACAATAGTTTTTCTGAACAGCTGTGCTCGAGCAAACACTAAGTGATGATCCATCAGATGGTTGGGTTGATAATCTTGCCCAAGAAGAGGATTTTCTCCGTGTTTTTTTCAGTGATGATGACCATGAACGGACGATTGAACTTCAACACAGGGGCCGGGAGGTATGGGTTAGACTTTAATCTCATGTTGATGCTTGTGGCGGCGGCAGCGGTGGCTCCGGTCTCGTCCACGTCCAGCGTAGCTTTGTGCACAACCTGCGGTGCAACGCAGAGTAAGTGAGACAACAGACGACTGGAATATGTGTGAAATAACAAAACATATGCTCTGTTTACTTACATTTGAGACTGCCAGTCCTTGCTCCTCTGAAATGCCTCTCAAATTTGCACGACCACCAAACATGTCTGTCATTCCCATTTCTGACAGCACATCGTTGAGGTTGTAGGAAGTCTTGATGGAGAACTTTGGAATATATACTTTATGTCTCCTAAAGCATTGGGGGAGTGGGGGGAGAAAGACAAACATGCAGTGAATCTGACTGAAGTTTAATTTGGCTATGAGGGCCTTAAATAATACTGTGCCGTTTTTAAATCACCGACAGACTCAGATTAGTATTATTATAAGTGTCTGACAACATTATGGAAAGGATCCCTACAGAGATAGACCTTTTAGTTCCCACCTCTGTTTCCCACAGGACGTTACGTGAATGGTGACGTTTTCAGTCGGAAAAACGTTTTTCCGAAGTCCATGAACGCACGGTTAGTCACATCCCTCCCCCCCCGACCTGCCTTCTTACCAGGACACTTCCTAACCTTATACTTCCTGCTTTGCTCCCATCAGAACTACTACGACCACTAGAGGGCGCTGCCACTACAAACCTAAAAACAGGTCAGAATGATGCACTTATGGGGGCATTTTATGGGGGAGGAGAGTCTATATCGGACAGGACAAAGCTGTGTACCTTATTCAGTGTCAAACCTTCCTCATATTAGAAGCATAAATTAAGATTCTTCCAACCTGGGTCTCATTGTAGCCTTCAACCATTTGGTGACGTGGTTCGGGGAAATGGCGTTCTCCAGTGTTGCCATGACGTCAGGCAACATCAGCAGCATGGAGTAGGAGCTGTTGAAGGGCAGCTGAAGGACCGTCGTGTTCAGGTCGTGGTCGTGATGCAGGTGGAAACGATCCTCCAGATTCATCATGTCGACTGAAACCTGGATGATGACAATTTAAATACTTTATATATCTTTCGTAGATGATTCCCAATGGATTCCCAATGGACACCCTGCTCTAGGTTTGTGCTTAACCTTCTCCTAAAAGTCTGGCTCCGCCCATGTTAATTACTGGGATTCAAATAATTTTTTCAGAATTAAGAGTAAAACTCTGAACCTTGGTGTTCTCGTCCACGTTGAAGTCGTCCTGCTCAGTGAGCTCAGGGTCAAACTGTGTCGCCCACTTTCCTGTTAGACAGTGAGCAGAAATAAAACAAAACTGATGGTTTAATAAGTTAAATTTAAACTCAAAATATGTAAACAGATCTTACATTATTACATTAGATTATTACGGACTGACTAGCTCTCATCCCACAGGACCTTCTTACCTTTGTAGTAGATGTAGCTGATGAGATACATGAGTGTGTTTGGATCCAGGTTTTCCAGCAGCTGGTCAATCTTCCCGTTGGTCTTCTCCTCCACGTACTTATTGATAGTATCAGCACTTTCTGTGGTTTGGTTAAAGTCCACATTGAACCCATCTGTGAAGTACGACTGCTTCAGGGTCTGCAGGAACTCTGGCTTCGGCTTGAAGTCGTCGTCCACGAACACGGCGGTCCCTTCGCTAGCGTCCTCCTGAGATGTGTTGTTGGCTCTCTGGAGGAATGTCTGGAAGACCTGGTCCACATCTGTCTGCGTCAGGAGGGAGCTGTTGAAACCCAGACCACTGAAAAGCTGACGGTGAGTCTCCCCCTGCGCTCCCACAGACAACGCAGCCAAGGCGGCCGACACACTAGCCGGGGAGAAGAAGATATTCTTTCCCTGTGAGTCAGCATGAGCTGTTAACTGCCTGTAGAGTCGGAAGGAAAACTCTTTGTTTGCTTCGTTCACCAGGGAGACGCTGTTGGCGCTCCCGTCCACTACAGTGTCTTGGACGGCCTTGTCATCATCGTGACCCAAATGGTGATGGCCTCTGCCCACGCAGATCACCGCTGATAGGACCCAGAGACCCACGACTGCACGCATCATCATTGTGAACTAAGACAAAAGTTAAAAAGTTCATCTTCATTGTTTGTTTTAATGAGTAAACTGATTTTGTACCGGAGGTATTGTCTCAAGGTTTAGTATAATGTGAATCTGATGAGTATGTGGGCTGTTTAGTTACTCTCAAAGAAATATGATTAAAGGGTGATATTTTTCAGGCTGTGTCTAAGTGACTGATTTGAACAAAAATACTGGTCCAGTATTGAACGAGAATGCTGTAACCAGCAGCTGTGAACCAGGCTGTAATGTAAACAAAACTCAAAACCAAACCTTTTCTGGATGTGAGGATTGAGAGAGATCACCAGAACTGAATCTCCAGCCCTCTTTAAAGGACAAAGAGTCAATCAAGCAAATGTGAACCAGGTGTAGACTACCACACCTCTGCCTGCCTCCTACCCAGCTCACAAGAGCCACCCACAAAGTGGGAAGGGTCATCACAATTGTTAAACTAATGAATATCTATCTATAAATTATAGGAATGTCTGTCTGTGTGTCTGTTATTGGAATATCTCTCGAACCGTTAGTCGGATGGATTTCAAACTTGACAGGTGACTTGCTATGGGCACGAATAAGTGCAGTTTGACGTTGTTTGGATTAGAAATGCAAAATGTATCGTTAAATATATATCGGTAAAATAAGCACACATTGGCTTTTGCCGCTCTAGCCGCTGGTCACTCCCCCTCTCACACTGCACACTGACTGCAGCAGAGCTTTGGCAGCTAAAATATGAAATACAGCTCAGACCCACAAACACTTGCAAAGTAACACTACTTTGGACTGTCTTTGACTTTGAATAAACAAACGACAATTCTTGAATTTCAGGATGTTTAAGAATCCCACTCATGCAAAGCACAACCAGCTACAGACAACAAGTGGCAGACAGAGCATGATGCCACTTATAGGCAGGCTACCAGACATTGTTTTTGAGTAACATCGTTGCAAATATCACATGATGATTCATCATTCCACATTCCACATTCCATTTGTCTTCTGTATCATGAAGTTATTCAATAGGCTATCTATTAGGCTACAGGAACGTCTATATGTCAGTGTGTTTGTTATTCGCATATTTCTCAAACCGATCAAACTTGACAGGTTTCTTGCTAAGGGCACGAGTGTGCAGTGCCAAGTGTGACGTTGTTTGGATAAGAAATGAGAAATCTATGATTGAAAGAACCATAAATAGCTTCTTGTCACTCTAATTACACTCCCCCCTCTTAAAGTAGTAGCTACCTGTTACGGTCAACCTCCCCCTGAATCTTTGCCCATTAAGGCTCCGACACACCAACCCGACAGCCGACCGTCGGACAGACTGCCTCCCCGAGTTGGTCAAAAAAGTGCTTCAGAACACACCGAAGCAATGCCGACTTGAGCCTATGTTCTGCGTTTGCGAGACATAATACATCTCCATAACAGCAGGCAGCCCTAATCTGTATTGTCGCCCAAAAAATGAAAACCGGCAGCTGATTGGACGAACACGCCACGTGGGTCTGGGTTTTCCTCGACCATAATGTTCAGAATACGATCTCATATTTTACTAAAATAGTTCACGAAAAGTGTTTCTAAAAAAATTTTAAGAGAGAAATATATCATACAGTTGCTGAATCTGTCTTCATTTCAGATCAACAAAGGTCAGTTTAAAAGATTTTCGTCAGATTTTTAGAGGCGTACGTCAGGCTAATCCCGCTCGTCATTTCCGGGTTAACACTCCACCAATCAGATTGGATTACTGTTCTTTTAACTTCACATATCCTCACTATACACCATACCACTTCATTTACTGTCTACACTGCACTATATGTCATATACAGTGCTGTTTATACTGCACTACCTGTCAATACTGTTCACATTGCACTTTTCTGCATTTTTGCACTTCTGGTTAGACGCTAATTGCCTTTCATTAGGGCCCGAGCACGAAAGTGCAAGGCCCCAACGGTGCACTGAAATGTGTGAAAAGTGATGATCGGAGGTGTTCACAAGGGAAGAAGCTTAGAGTAACGTAACTATGGAGAATACAGAAGATATTGAACACATGGAAGAGGCTTTTGAGTTTTTAGTTACATAGTCACTAATATGGTCATAACCACTACAGTGCTCAATTACCTATTTGTGAGGGTGAAATAAAATACAATTATTCGCCGCGAAGGCTTAAACGGTCTTCTGGAAGACCTCCACCCGACCAGCGGGCGCTTGTTGGTTTGTTATCGGGCTCAGCAGGCGAGGGGGGCGGCTAGGAAGGAGAAGGATGCCGGTCGGGCTGCTAGCCTGGCTAAGGAAACTACCACACAATTCGCCACTGCAGAGACTCATATTCACCAACGACAGCATACAAAATGGATATATATGCTACAAATACACATGGAACTGCTGCGTGATGATTATTACCGGAGCCTGGCTTAACACACTCACTCATCCCAGACGGCAGCTAGCAGCTAAGAGGGTAGGTGAATTTAAACAATGGCTAAGTTGCTAAATGCATCTTGTTGTCATGTAAGGGCCCTGTTCATGTTGCACAGACATTTTAATTGCATTTTGTGTCTGTTAAGAGGCACAAAGGCACTCTTTATCTTAGCTATGCCCCCATAACTGCCGTTTTAGCTGAGTGGGAGCTCTCGGCATTAGCTGCATCAGCTCCGTGTTGCTAGCACCGATTCGGCTCGTTTTCTTTGCTATCGGCAGTACTCCTATACATATAGCAATCAAGATTAACGGAAAAATTGCCCGGAGTTCCCCTTTAAAGGACTCCCGGTGTAAGGAGAAGGACTGTGGACGAGGTAGATGTAAATGTCGCCAAAAGACATGTTTGGCAAGCTAACGACAGATTTCAGCGGGGTCAGTAGTTGATTCGGAAGTAATTACGGATCAAAACCCAAAATATCAATTTTATTGTAATAGCGTTGCTTTTCTTTATCAGAGAGATGAGCGATTTTCGTCTGAGTAACGTTAGCAGAACCCGTTTCTTTGGCGTTAACGTTTGCCATTTTCCCTGGCATCATAGACAGTAAAATTAAGCCTGGAATCGACGGTTGGTGGCGCTCGGTCCTAAAGATGGCGGCCACAACAAAAAGGTGACGTCATTGATACCCATGTATTGTTTTTTGTCAGATTATTTTTCCGAGTCCATAGTCGCATTTTTGAGGGGGTTAGCATGCACGAAAACTCACAACAATTTGCAAACATGTCACAACTGGTAACAGGCGTTTGGCCCTATAACTCCCAAGCCGTACATCGCACATTCAAAAACCATATATCTTCGCATTCCCTGGATCCAACTGAATCTCCTGATATAGGCCACGCCCATTTCCGCCTAGACTTTTATGCATGAAAAATGGCGATTTATTGAAAACCTACTTTGCCGAACTCCTCCTAGACCGTGCGACCGATCTGCATGAAACTTGGCAGGTAGCATCTCTAGACGGACCTGACAAAAAGTTATCCAAAGAATTTTTATAGGATAAAAATTGCACATATTACGTACAAACAAATGTGTGTAGCTAAGTATGAAAACACCAACTTTGCCATATCTCAACCAAAATAATTGCTATTAACACAAAACTTAAAATTTGTGTTTGCCATGACCCTCTGGAGGTGCCCCACACATTTTACGAACATTGGCCACTAGGGGGCACTACAAGTACATGAAGTTTATACCTCATGAACTGCTCATCTGATTTTTACAAAATTTGATGGGTACCATTTAGGGCCACTCATGAGGCCACCCCTATAGTAAGGTACGGACTGGTCAAAGTGGGCGTGGCCTATGTGACCCTAATTGGTTTTAGCCCTTGGGCACATTTTTGACGTCCTCAATATATACGAAAACTCTAAAAAATTGGGGCCCACATAAACACCTGGGGGGTTTGCGAGACTGTAGAGCGATTTGGCCCATACCTGTAAGCGGGCTCCATAGCGCCCCCTAATGCGTAGAAGGCCTTAACTTGGACATAGTTGCTCCGATCTTCACCAGATTTAATAGCCATATTGCTCTAATCATTGCAGACATATTTACCATTTACATTCATTAGCTCCGCCCAACCGGAAGGCGGCCATTTTTAATTATGCATTTTTAAGGTGTTTTACATTCTTTTGAACTCGTCCTAGGCCGTGACTTCAATCTTTTTGAATCTTTGCAGGAAGTATCTGTTGACCCTCATAATGACAATTTATCCAGAGAATTTTGATAGTTGAAAAAATGCGGAAGTTAGAGCAACTTACTGTCTAAACAGGAAATTGCGTTATCTTGACAACAATTATTCCGATTGCCCCGACACTTGACAAGGATGTTCCTCCTGGCCTGTTTAGCAACTGTGCCGAAGTTGGCTGCAATCGGCCGTTAGATGGCGCTGTTTTAATTTTTTTTATTTAATCATCAAAATATTGACATATGGGAAGTTTGTCTAACTACTCCTGGGACGTGAGTCCGATCAGCACGAAAACTTGCATATACACTCGAAGGACCCTCGTGACAAAAAGTTATCAAAAGAATATTGATAGCTAAAACAATGCCCAAGTTATGGAGGACCAACTTCTTGTAGGTGGGAGTGGAAACAGGAATGGTTATATCATGCCAACGGCTATTCCAATGGACAAAAAACTTAAGAAAGTTGTTCCTCATGTGCCAATGAGGCAAATATGTCGTCAATTGGCCTTTAGATGGCGCTGTTTTAATTTTTTTTAATTAATTAGCTAATTTGCTTTGAGCGAAACCTACTTTTTTTTAATTCCTCCTAGAGCATGAGTCCCATCTGCACAAAAATGTGCATGTAGACTCGGTGGACCTTCATGACAAAAATATGTCAAAAGAATTTTGATAGCTAACACAATGCGCAAGTTACAGAGGACCAACTTCCTGTAGGGGGCTGTCAAAACAGGAACTTGCGTATCTTAACAAGATTTATTCCCGATTGACACCAAATATGACAAAGTTGTTCCGTATAGGGGTTTGAGCATCCACGCCAAATTTATAGTGCATCGGCCATTAGATGGCGCTGTTAGAATTTTTTTTATTAATTATTCACATCGCGATATATGGGAAACATACTTTGTCTAACTCCTCCTGGGCCGTGAGACCAATCTGCACGAAAACTTGGATATAGACTTGGTTAACCCTCGTGACTAAAAGTTATCAAAAGAATTTTGATAGCTAACACAATGCGCAAGTTATGGAGGAACAACTTCCTGTAGGTGGGTGTGGAAACATGAACGGTTCTATCTTGGCAAAAGTTTTGCGATTTACATGAAACTTAGAATGTGTGGTCTACATGTGATGTTGCATTTGCCAGTACCCCCCGGGGCAAGAAGCGAGGGCCCGTCATCGCTGCTTGCAGCTTTAATTGTCTCTATAATTGTACTCTGCACAATGACAACAACGTTGAAATTAATGTAAATCTAATCTCCTGCTACCTATACACAGATACCCAAATACATGTCACCTAATATCACCACTATAAATTGTTATACAACCATGTAGTTCAATTTTCCATATTTAATGTATGTTATGTCACTATCAGTATTTGCTTTCTACCATGCACAAATAAAACTGTCACTGAATGTTTGCTGTGTAATTGTAATAATGAGCACTCAAACACACCAAACCAACAATTACTAAAACACACAAAAACAGATTTTGCAGGGAAACTGCACTAGTAACAAATAATACTAAAAAACATCAATACATTGATTGAACTTCCAAAAGGAGAATGAGTAAATCTAGTCATCTCTAAGGGATTTAAAGTTCCAGTGTGCACAGTTACATCTTAAACTCAATGTGGTAAACTGTATTTAACTGTTGGCAGAGTATTCAAACTTGTACGTGAAACACATGAAAACAATCCATCTTTCTAACAGCTTACCTTCTCCTGGTTGAAGCGCAGACAGAGAAGCACCGACGGGACAAAGAGAGATGCTCATTTTTATAAGAATAAATCAGAGAAACTGCACTTTGGCTTTGTTTATTCTCTGTCTCAAAGTCTTATTTGCTCGGCCCTTGTTCTGTGTAATCATGTTTCACCATAACTCACATCAAACTGAGGCTGCAGCAGATAAACACACAAGCCATGAACCGTTTGACCAATTTAACCCTACAGGACAAATGTTCAGCGTCAGCTTTCCTGTATTTGAAGCAGGCACGGCGTTATGGGTAGGCCTGACCGGCCTAGGCCCACCCACTTTTCAACAGGCCCACCCAAAACTTTTCTTAAAAAAAACAAAAAACTTTTAATATTATAATTTGGTGAAGAATTATAAAAAATCGGCAAATAATCTCAAAATTTGTTCAAAAATATTCTAAATGTTTAGTTTTCAAAAACAATTTTAAAAAACTGGCCATGTCTATTTTTATGTTTCTGCGCAAGTTCAGCAGACAGTGAGGTTCAGGATTGGATGTAGCTTGTCGGTATGCTAGGCTAGCTCCCAGTGATCTGAGAGTGTGAAAATAATTTCCAGTAAAGGACAAGGTTGCAACAGTCGTTGTTTAGGTACCTTAAACGTGCACGAACGGTCTCAGAGTCATCGCTGCAACCAGGAGATGAAGCAGAGCTGAGATCCACAACACCTAGCACATTTTTGTCTCTGCCACCCCAGGATGCTAGCGCGGTTAGCGCGGTTAGTGAGGTTAGCGCGGGTAGCGCGACTAGCGCCGGTGCTAGTGCCTCTGTTTCTGACTCACGAGTGGATGATATAGCCCTGTGGATCATGTCTTCCTTGGATGAGCCCGCAACTCAACCATGCTAAAGTATCCGGTCACTTCTTCTGCTTTAGCGAGTTTAATTGTGTAGGACCGCCAGAGGATAACAGTAAGGTATGTGAAGGCTACTCTGCCTGTATTGTATTATGTCGTTATATGAGATATATGGATTAAAATAATCGATTCATAACTCGTTACAGAGCTGCAGGCACAATTCTATTTCTATAACAGCTTGTTACTGTTGTCAAGTTGTTTTTCCCTCATGGTTTTCTCTTGTTATGGCCAATGATGCTTTAGGGCTTGTTAATGTGATTTATTCATTTGTATAAAACATGTTTATAACATGAATCATCACACTAAAGTAACAGTTTGTCTCAGTAGGAAATAACTTGAGTCTTGTTTTACATGACAGATGACGTTGTCAATGAACAAGTTCTGTGGCCGAGCATTGATTGAAACTGTCGGGCAGTGTTGTTGATCTGTATTGTTGAAAACTTAAAACAATTAAATAGAATTGTGAAATGTTCGGCCTCATGTTATATAAGCAGAACTAAACTATGTTTTGGTAAAATATTAGATTCCTGACCACTTTCACAGTCTATAGGCCTTAGGTTAGGAGAGATGCGCTATAGCACAGCCAGGTATGGTGCGTAATGGAGAGTCCAAAGCGCTCTTCTTTTGGTCAGAACCAAGGAGAGCGATTGCGGATTGGTCCGTCATTTGCACCAAAACTTTTTACAATGCAACAACATATTGAAAGAACATCAAGCTATTACAATCTTTATTATGTAAGCACATATAATATATATAATATAACAGTATATTAGTCAGTAATTTGTATTAGGTTAAAAAGAGATTTGATAACGTTTTTAATTTAAGGCCCACCCACAATTGGTCTGGCCCATCCAAAACTGGAATCCTGGCGCCGTTTCCTATCTCTTACGGTATTAAAAATTAAGTGATAGGAGTAACGGTTTTTGAGCTAGAAGCAAGAGTTTTAAAGGCGCTCCAGAGCCTCATCTCTACGAAAATAACTCCGATATGGGAGAAGTCATGGCAACCTTTAACTAAAGTTGGTAACACAGAGCTAATTAATAACTTTTACTATATTACCTACTTCTTAAACATTTAAGCAATTTCCAGTTTAGAGTCAGCTTTTTAGAAAAACATAATGCCCATCTTTCAAACATTATTTGTATTATTTAACTTCTCAATGACATTCATACAAAATTAACCCATTCTCACTTTTTCAATTATTCCTATTACTTCAACTGCTTCTTACACATTCAAGCCAGCAATCCAGTGTAGTGTCAGCCTTTGAACATACTGTACAGCATTCACACTCTAGTTTTATTGTGTCCTGTCAACTTTAAAAATCCAATTAATTTTCTCTATAAGGATTTTGATTATTAGCCACAATGTCTAAACCATCCAAAGTAGACTGGCCCCGAGCTGTGAGGTTGTGAAACAAAGTTTCTGCTCCTGTAGAAGACACAAGTCCATATGAAATCAACTGTTTCCAGTTTCCAAAATGTGAGGATTTTTCTGCATTAATTACTTTTACTTTATACTTTAAGTACATTTTCCAGATGATACCTACAGACTTTTACTGAAGTGACATTGTCAATGCAGGACTTGTACTTTTACAGTGTGGAAGTAGTACTTTTACTTAAGTAAAGGATTTTAATACCCAGAACCAGAGCGGTTTAAAAAGACCTCTATTGTATTTTTAAAATCTGATCTGTTATGAATGAATACCAAATGCTTATGGAAGTTGATCATATTTTATCACCACATTATTTTACCTTCAAAGATCATTATATAAAAACGGTTTACACTCTCAATAAAGCAAGAGACAACAAAACAACAGTTTTTCTGACTCCTTTATATGAGATGCAACAGCTGTGCTCGAGCAAACACAAAGTGATGATACATCAGATGGTTGGGTTGATAATCTTGCCCAAGAAGAGGATTTTCTCTGTGTTACGTTCAGTGATGATGACCATGAATGGACGATTAAACTTCAACACATCGCCTGGGAGGTCAGACGTCCGTCCGATGAGGATGGCTGTGGAAGCTGCAGCTTCGGCTCCGGTCTCGTCCACGTCCAGTGTAGCTTTGTGCACAACCTGCGGTGGAACGCAGAGAAAATGAGACGACAGACGAATGGAATATGTGTGAAATAATAAAACATATGTTCTGTTTACTTACTTTTGAGACTGCCAGTCCTTGCTCCTCTGAAATGCCTCTCAAATTTGCACGACCACCAAACATGTCTGTCATTCCCATTTCTGACAGCACATCGTTCAGTTTGTAGGAAGTCTTGATGGAGAACTTTGGAATATATACTTCATGTCTCCTAAAATATTGGGGAAGTGGGGGAGGGAGACAAAATTTCAGTGAATCTGACTAGCAGGACTTTCATTTGGATATGAGGGCCTTAAACAATGATATGCTGGATCCCTACAGAGATAGACCTTTTTGTTAAAGAGTAAGATCCTTTTAGTTTAACATGAAACAGCCCTAAAATCCCCATCACCAAACCCACCAGACTCCATGTAAATAATCAGCACTTTTAGCGTGTATAGAGCCAGCATATCTCCACCTATAAATGGGTGAATTAAGGGTTTATTTCAACCAAACCAGAGTGATGATCGTTGGAACAGTGCAAAGACAAACCAAGATGGCTTTTGATAGTTTTATTTTGTTTAGTTTCTATCTACTTTGAATGAAGTGTGTTTTACGATGATAAAAGTCCTGATTATTTACATGGAGTCTGGTGGGTTTGGTGATGGTGATTTCCGGGCTGTTTCATGTTAAACAAAAAGGATCTTACTCTTTAACAATAAGTTATCTCTGTAGGGATCCTTTCCCTTTTGGGTAACCCAAAAAAAAAAACAGACTTAATTAAGTTGATATAAAGTTAAATAATAATACATTTTATTTATGGGCACCTTTCTTGATACTCAAGAACACATAAACAAAGAGTAAACGATAAAAGCAGATGCACAACAAAGACCACACAATTACAAAGCAATGAACAACTACAGACATAAAACTCTGTTTATTTTTATTTTTAAATGGGACATGGACCCAGGTCTCCTGGGTGAAAGTCCTGTGTTTGTTCGACCCATCCCCCCAAACTTGCCTCCTTACCTGGACATTTGGTGCTCTTATACTTCCTCACCTTACTTCCTGCTTTACTCCCGTCAGAACTACTACGGCCACTAGAGGGCACCGCCAGTACAAACCTAAATATAGGTCAGAATGATGCACTTATGGGGGCATTTTATGGGAGAGGACAGTCTCTATCCGACAGGAAAAAGCTATGTACTTTATTCAGTGTCAAACCTTCCACATATTAGAAGCATAAATTAAGATTCTCCCAACCTGGGTCTCATCGTAGCCTTCAACCATTTGGTGACATGGTTCGGGGAAATGGCGTTCTCCAGTGTTGCCATGACGTCAGGCAACATCAGCAGCATGGAGTAGGAGCTGTTGAAGGGGAGCTGAAGGACCATCGTGTTCAGCTCGCGGTCGTGATAGGTGTGGAGACGATCCACCAGATTCATCATGTCAACTGAAACCTGGACGATGGCAATTTAAACATGAAGACACACAGAATGAACGGTGATGGTTAATTGGACTGGGGCTCAAATCCATTCAGCCCTTTTTCTCATCAACAAAACTGCAAAAAGGTTGAAAAAAGCAGAAGACGTCAAAAACAAATTAAGGTGTTACAACTATCAGGTTTTCCCAAATTGTATTAACAACATGAAAAATACTTTATATATATTTCGTAAATTAAGAATTCCCAATAGCTTAGGTGTGGGCTGAACCCCAAATGTTTACGATTCTGACTACACCCCTGTTTTTTTATCTGAATCTTGATCGCTAGATGTATCCGAGTACTATCGATAGGGAAAAAAATGACCAAAATCGGTGCTAGCAAACTGGAGTTGCTGCAGCTAATGGCCAGAGCTCCCAGTTAGGTAAAATGCCAGTTGTGGGGGCAAGTTTCTGGGTGTCCACATCTCTGAAGACCTCTCCTGGACCCTCAACACCTTTACCCTGATCAAGAAGGCTCATCGGCATCTCTTCTTTCTGAGGAGACTCAAGAAGGTCCACTGGTCTCCTCAGATCCTGGTGAACTTCTACTGCTGCACCATCGAGAGCATCCTCACCAACTGTGTCACAATTTGGTATGGCAACTGCTCTGACCATGACCGGAAAGCATTGCAGAGGGTGGTGAAAACTGCTCCACGCATCACCGGTTTCTCATTCTACTTCAATGAGGCGATCCAGGGTAAGTTGTTCATACATTGTTCATATTACATAGCCATATTTATTCTGCTCTTATAAGGTAACTGCTAATACACAGCACACATTAATATTTACTCTAAACCATCTTCTGTTAACTAACTGTACACTACTGTCTACGCTGCACTATATTTCTTGTCCTGTCTATACTTGAATATCACATTGCACTTTTATGCTCGTTTTGCACTTCTGGTTGGACGCAAACTGCATTTCGTTGTCTTTGTACTTGTACTCTGCACAATGACAATAAAGTTGAATCTAAACTATCTAATCAGTGACTATGTAACTTCATGGAAATGGTCCAAATGATGCCTGTGGCTTGCACAGCAATAGCGTTACTGAAGGCTAGCTCTAGTCTCGCGCTGAAGTCCCGAAACAAACGCAAACCATTTATTTTCCACAGTAGATCAACACACATTATGCTTACTCCAATTCTGAGGGGGATCGACTCTTCTGGGCTTTCGCCCGATGGAAAAAAGAGGTAGGTGACCGTACAAACTTTGAATTTAAATGGTGTCTTCACAATGTCTGAGTTGAAAACGCATCTTGTTGTCACCTAAGGGCCCTGTTCATGTTGCACAGAAATTTGAGGCACAAAGGCACTTTTTAGAACATGCTCCCACAACTGGCATTTTAGCTAACTGGGAGCTCTGGTCATTAGCTGCAGCCACGCCAGTTTGCTAGCTTTGCTAGTTGTTTTTTTTCCTATCAACAGTACTCTGATACATCTAGCGATCAAGATTCAGATAAAAATCGGTCGGATTTCTCCTTTAATTACTGGGACTCAAATCATTTTTTTCTGAATTAAGAGTGAAACTCTGAACCTTGGTGTTCTCGTCCACGTTGAAGTCGTCCTGCTTGGTGAGCTTAGGGTCAAACTGAGTCGCCCACTTTCCTGTTACACAATGAGTAGAAATAATACACAACCTTTGGTTTGATACGTTCAATTTAACCTCAAAATATGTAAACAGATCTTACATTATTACATTAGATTATTACTGACTAGATCTCATCCCACAGGACCTTCTTACCTTTGTAGTAGATGTAGCTGATGAGGCACATGACTGTGTTTGGATCCAGGCTTTCCAACAGCTTGTCAATCTTCCCGTTGGTCTTCTCTGCCACATACTTATTGATGGTATCAGCACTTTCTGTGGCTTGGCTGAAGTCCACATTGAACCCATCTGTGAAGTACGACTGCTTCAGGGTCTGGAGGAACTCCGGCTTCGGCTTGAAGCCGTTGTCCACGAACACGGCGGTCCCTTCACTGGCGTCCTCCTGGGATTGGTTGTTGGCCCTCTGGAGGAACCTCTGGAAGGCCTGGTCCACATCTGTCTGAGTCAGGAGGGAGCTGTTGAAAGCTAGACCACTGAAAAGCTGACGGTGAGTCTCCCCCTGCGCTCCCACGGACAACGCAGCCAAGGCGGTCGACACACTAGCCGGGGAGAAGAAGATATTCTTTCCCTGTGAGTCAGCATGAGCTGCTAACTGCCTGTAGAGTCGGAAGGAAAACTTTTGGTTTGCTTCGTTCACCAGGGAGACGCTGTTCGCGCTACCGTCCGCTACAGTGTCTTGGACGGTCTTGTCGTCATCGTGACCCAAATGGTGATGGCCTCTGCCCACGCAGATCACCGCTGATAGGACCCAGAGACCCACGGCTGCACGCATCATCATTGTGAACTAAGACAAAAGTTCAAAAGTTCATCTTCATTGTTTGTTTTATTGAGTAAACTGATTTTGTACTGGAGGATTTTCTGAAGGTTTAGTATAATGTGTATGTGGGTTGTTGTTACTCTCATATATCGTATATCCCTATTCATTTGTGTCTAAGTGACTGAAAATCTTTTAAACTGGTCCAGTAGTGAGCGAGAACGCTGTAACCAGCAGTTGTGAACCATGCTGCAATGTAAACAATACTTACAAACAAACCTTTTCTGGATTTGAGGATGGAGGATGGAGAGAGAGACATCACCAGAACTGAATCTCCAGCCCTCTTTAAAGGACAAAGAGTAAATCAAGCAAATGTGAACCAGGTGTAGACTACCACACCTTTGCCAGCATCCTACCTAGCTCACATGATCCACCCATAAAGTGGGAGGGGTCATTACAATTGTTAAACTAATGAATATCTATCTATAAATTACAGGAACGTAATACGTCTCCATAACAGCAGGCAGCGCCAATCTGTATTGTCGCCCAAAAAATTAAAACCGGCTGCTGATTGGAAGAACGCGTCACGTGGGTCTGGCTTCTCCCTGACCATAATGGCGGCTTGTTCGAATACAAAATCTCGTATTGTACTTAAATAGTTCACCGAAACGTGTTTCCGAAAACATTTGAAGAGAGAAATAGGCCGTGCAGTTGTTGAATCTGTCTTCATGTCAGATCGATAAAGGTCAGTTTAAAAGATTTTCATCATATTTTGAGAGACTCTAGTCACACTTATTCCACTCGTCAGTTCCGGGTTAGCTCTCCACCAATCAGATTGGTCATTGAGTCTGACTGCCCTCTGGCCAATTCAACAAGTCAAATCGGCCCAAATGAAGGCCGACAACTCCTCAGACGGACGACGGCACAGAACACACAAAACAGACTCAAGTCACCAACCTCGCCAGACTGTCCGAAAGCCGAAAATCAGGTTGGTGTGTCAGCGCCTTTACTCTAACTGCCCTTCCCCATCCTAAAGTAGTACCTACTCCAGCACTAAAACTTCGCTCATTACGTTTTGTGGATGTTTGTTTTAGTAGCCTGCTCTGAACCACACCTGAAACTTCGCGCTAACGTTCATTCGTGGATGTTCACTGAATTTGTAAGTCAGCTACAGTGTTTAATTCTGAATATTGTATTTTATTCTGGTGCGCTTAACGTTATCGTTTTCAAGTTTAGGCTACTGTGTAATAGTAGCCTAGGCTATTCAGCAACTCAAACATATGCTAGGCTGTCTCAGCAACTAAACATATCCAATCAATGCGTTCATAGTGTCTTTCACAGCCTTGCACTGCCCCAAACCACCCATAGTATTCTATTTATATTTATGATATGTAGATATTGTATCTACATTTATGCATACCCATATTCTACTGCTCTTTATACTGTTCATACTGCACATACACTTATTTTTCCTACTCTTAAAGGGGAACTTTGCAGTTTTTTTTTTGCTTAATTTACCTTAACTGAACAGCTTCAGAGTCATTGGAATGGTTATATGACTTTTTTTTCGAGTTGAATGGTAGCGCCTGTGAGCGGAAAAACCACCCTTGCAACGTTAGGAAGTATGGCGTGATATCAGGTCTTGCGATGTAACAAATTGCTTCACGGAACTGCACACATACGCCCATTAAAGGACCGGCTAACAAGGTAGCAATGCAGTTTTTCACACTATCGTCATGGCTGAGCCGGCAAAAAAGAAGCAGAAAGCTAGGAAAGCATTGTCGGAGGAACAGAGTAAAAAGAAAACGGCAGACTGACCGAGCGAGGAGTCAGACACGAGTAAACATTGGAACTGCCAAATATCTATTCTGAAGCTGTAGGGGGGCTCAATAGAGAAACCTGTGAGCAAAAAGCGAAGAAATGGCCCAAACTGCATAGTGCCCCTTTAAAATGTTACTGTTATTACTATGCACATCACTGTCTATATTGTTCATACTCTATATCCAAATTTATTCTGCTCTGATAATGTTGCTGTTCAATTTCTTTCAATTTCAATTTTATTTGTAAGGGACAGTGTGCAATTTAAACATAAATGTAATCATTTGATGCATTGCACCAGAGTTAGCCTTAGGCTAAGTTCTGTAGTCCCAAAGCACAAATACAACAATTTAAAAACCAAAACAATGCTTAATTAGTAAAAAAAAACCAATAACAAATAAAAATACATCTCATATTACAGGTACACACACACACACACACACACACAACATGATCAAGAGGTGTAGCGGTATGAATAGCAAACAACCGATTCACTCACACTCACACACACACACACACACACACACACACACACACACACACACACACACACACACACACACACATACACACACACTCTAATGTCACTGCACATATCCTTACTGTACACCCAACACAGTCTCACGGCAGTTTGTGAAATGGTCACGTTATTTTTAATCTATTGATTCTTGTACACAGACACGTTTATCTCGACACGATCCCCGGTCTCCGGGGGACAACAACAGGACGATTGGGTGTAGGAAAAGAAGAAGGTGACAGTTGGGTTTAGGAAACATGACATGGGGGAGAAGATCCCCGGTCTCCTGGGTGAAAGTCCTGTAGTTTGACCCATCCATCCCCCCCGACCAACCTCCTTACGTGGATTTTCGGCCTTTCATACTACTCGCTACCGTAGCCGCTCTTTATCCATTAGTTTAAAAAACGTGCTGACCACCACAAAACAAAAAAACAGAGATAAATGTGTACATGTACACAAATCAATGGATGCTGTGAGACTGGGTTGATACACCATACCACTTTATTAACTGTATACTACTGTCTACCCTGCACTATATGTCATATAGTGATTATACTGCACTATATGCCATATACTGTTTATGCTGCACTACCTGTCTATACTTTAATATCACATTGCACTTTTCTGCATTTTTCGTTTGTGGTTAGACGCCAACTACCTTTCATTGTCTCTATATTTGTATCTCTGCACAATGACAACAAAGTTGAAACTAATGTAAATCTAATCTAATCTAAACTCCTGCTACCTGTACACAGATATCCAAATACATGTCACCACTATAAATTGATATGTAACCACGTTCTGTAGTTTAATTTTCCATATTTATCGTATGTCATTATATCAGTATTTGCTTTCTACCATGCACAAATAAAAATATCACTGAACTTTTGCTGTGTAATTGAAAAAAAACAGTGAGCACTCAAACACACCACTAAAAATTACTAATAACACACACAAAAACAGATTTTGCACGGGCACTGCACTAGTAAAAAATAATACGAAAAAACATCAATACATTGATTGAACTTCCAAAAAGGAGAATAAGTAGAGTAAATCTTGTAATCTCTAAAGGATTTACAGTTCCACTGTGCACAGTTACATCTTAAACTCAATGTGTTAAACTGTATTTAACTGTTGGCAGAGTATTTAAACTTGTACGTGAAACACATAAAAACAATCCATCTTTCTAACATCTTACCTTCTCCTGGTTGAAGCGCAGACAGAGAAGCACTGACAGGATGAAGAGAGATATTCCTTTTTATAAGATAAATCAGAGAAACTGTACTTTAGCTTTGTTTATTCTCTGTCTCAAAGTCTTATTTGCTCGGCCCCTGCATTCGTTCTGTGTAATCATGTTTCACCGTAACTCACATCAAACTGAGGCTGCAGCAGATAAACACACAAGCCATGAACCGTTTGACCAATTTAACCCTACAGGACAAATGTTTAGCGTCAGCTTTCCTGTAATTGAAATCTGTCCGGATTTCAACCTTTTGTAACTGCACACAGGTTGACAACATCCCGGAAAGTGGTTTTCTTAGTTAGGCTACTGTACAGTGTTCATAGTAAATACTAAGACTCAGCATACATTTAATGTTACGAGTTCACAGCAGCAGCAGGACTGAATCCTGCAAAATGTGTGTGTGTCTGTGTGTGTGCGCGTGTGAGTATGTGCGTGAGTGTGTCTCGCTGTGTGAGTGTGTCTCTTTGTTAGTGTGTCTGTGAGTGTGTGTGTGTGTGTGAGGGTGTGTGTGAGTATGTGCGTGTCTGTGTCTTGCTGTGTGTGTGTGTGTGAGTGTGTCTGTGTCTCACTGTGTGTGTGTGTCTCTGTGTGTGAGTATGTGCATGAGTGTCTCGCTGTGCGAGTGTGTGATTTGTGGAGGGGGGTGGGGGGAGCACCGCATTATTATGGAACTTATGCAACTTCTAAGAAAGGCCGCCCTTCAATAGCATTCACACACTACTATTGGCTGTAACCTGATTTGTTGATGTAGGTTCAGGTCCTATCCCCTGACCAATCAGCCATCCTAAACCTTAACCACTCGAGGTCACAGCCTAACCCCAACCAATCGAGCTGCTTTGTAGGGCGGGGCTTTCCTAGAAGTTGCGTGGGTTACATAACGCGGGAGCCCAACGCCGCGTAGGTAGCCGCGTGGATCTACTGCGCTCCACAATTAAATGCCAGGCGATCAGCTGACCGTGGTATCATAGCTCCCTAATCACAGGTCCATTAGTAATAGTGGTTACTGCTGATAGCTAAAGTGAGCGACATTAGCATAGTCATAGTAAAGTTGGTTAGTAATTATAGACGTTACCTGATAAATCTGGTCTTGTGCCGATGCTCTGACAAGCAGAATCTCTGCTGTCTACGTCCTAAGAACTGTTTAGAAAACAGGTTTACATTTCAGTGAACTCACAAACAGAAGAATCCGTCTCTTCTTCATTGATTTGCACGTTGGGAAAAGGTCATCACAGTTCAGCTCTTGCAGCGAGCGTGTGAGCACAAACGCGGCAGTTTCACGCTTCTTCAGTTTCCCGTCGTAACATTTTTTGAGGTTTCTGCTCTTTTTTCAATCCATGCAGACGTGTCCCGGGACCCCCCCGTAGACAGGGATCTCAACCTCTCCAATGTTGAACCCAAAGTTATGCCCTTGACTGACTTTATCTGTCTAAATGATTAACAGACTGATGAAAGCAGAAAGGATCGATCACTGGGGGATGCTCTTATCTTTAGAGACAGATTGTAAAGATTTACAAAGAAAGTTCCTCTCTAACTGGGATGTTTTGGGACCAATTGGTGGGATTGCTGTTACATTACATGTCATTTAGCTGACGCTTTTAGCCAAAGCGACTTACAATTGCAAAATATGTCAGAGGTCAAACGCCTCTGGGGCAACTAGGGGTTACAGTGGGGCAAAAAAGTATTTAGTCAGCCACCAACTGTGCAAGTTCTCCCACTTAAAAATATTGCTTGTAATTTTCATCATAGGTACACTTCAACTATGAGAGACAAAATGAGAAGAAAAAAAAAATCCAGAAAATCACATTGTAGGATTTTTTATTAATTCATTGGTAAATTCCTCGGTAAAATAAGTATTTGGTCACCTACAAACAAGCAAGATTTCTGGCTTTCACAGACCTGTAACTTATTTAAGAGGCTCCTCTGTCCTCCACTCGTTACCTGTATTAATGGCACCTGTTTGAACTTGTTATCAGTATAAAAGACACCTGTCCACAACCTCAAACAGTCTCACTCCAAACTCCACTATGGCCAAGACCAAAGAGCTGTCAAAGGACACCAGAAACAAAATTGTAGACCTGCACCAGGCTGGGAAGACTGAATCTGCAATAGGTAAGCAGCTTGGTGTGAAGAAATCAACTGTGGGAGCAATCATTAGAAAATGGAAGACGTACAAAGCCACTGATAATCTCCCTCGATCTGGGGCTCCACGCAAGATCTCACCCCGTGGGGTCAACATGATCGCAAGAACGGTGAGCAAAAATCACAGAACCACACGGGGGGGGACCTAGTGAATGACCTGCAGAGAGCTGGGACCAAAGTAACAAAGGCTACCATCAGTAACACACTACACCACCAGGGACTCAAATCCTGCAGTGCCAGACGTGTCCCCCTGCTTAAGCCAGTACATGTCCAGGCCCATCTGAAGTTTGCTAGAGAGCATTTGGATGATCCAGAAGAGGATTGGGAGAATGTGGAGTTGCATCCAAAGAACACCATACCTACTGTGAAGCATGGGGGTGGAAACATCATCCTTTGGGGCTGTTTTTCTGCAAAGGGACCAGGACGACTGATCCGTGTAAAGGAAGGAATGAATTTTGTCCTTCCATCAGCAAGGGCATTGAAGATGAAACGTGGCTGGGTCTTTCAGCATGACAATGATCCCAAACACACCGCCCGGGCAACGAAGGAGTGGCTTCGTAAGAAGCATTTCAAGGTCCTGGAGTGGCCTAGCCAGTCTCCAGATCTCAACCCCATAGAAAATCTTTGGAGGGAGTTGAAAGTCCGTGTTGCCCAGCGACAGCCCCAAAACATCCCTGCTCTAGAGGAGATCTGCATGGAGGAATGGGCCAAAATACCAGCAACAGTGTGTGAAAACCTTGTGAAGACTTACAGAAAATGTTTGACCTCTGTCATTGCCAACAAAGGGTATATAACAAAGTATTGAGATGAACTTTTGTTATTGACCAAATACTTATTTTCCACCATAATTTGCAAATTAATTCATTAAAAATCCTACAATGTGATTCTTTTTCTCATTTTGTCTCTCATAGTTGAAGTGTACCTATGATGAAAATTACAGGCCTCTCTCATCTTTTTAAGTGGGAGAACTTGCACAGTTGGTGGCTGACTAAATACTTTTTTGCCCCACTGTAAGTGTCTAATGTAGCAGTGGGAATTGAACCCAGATCTCCCACACCAAAGGCATGCGTCATATCCACTGCTGTGGATGAAGTACACACGGAGATGAACTGGTAAGAGCCAATGAGGTTTAACCATGTATCAGCTCATTTAAATAGCTCATGTTACTGTAGTGTGTCAACAGTTAACTCCATTTAATATTGGATGAGGAGTTTTCTTCTGCAGGGTGCAAATGTTCCACCAGAACCAGTTCCTTCCTGAGACTATTTAGCAGACCCACCGTGTGTGTGTGTGTGTGTGTGTGTGACTATTTAGCACAGCCACCATTGCTGGGTCTGGAGCTTAGTGCCGCCCGAGACCGTTGTGATTGGTTTAAAGAAATGCAAACAACCCAGAGAGTTTGTCTCTCCTAACCCAGAATGCTTCTGTGGCGTAGCCAGACCTTCCTCCGCAGCGCTGTGGAGATACAGCTGGCTATACGAAACTAAAGACGTGTCAACACAAGGCGAAATTAAATGTTTGCGTCACGCCATTCGCAAGAAATTGATCGCAGGATCATATGTGGATCAATTTGTGTTTAATCTCGTACCTTGTAGAGATGTAGGCTTCAACAACGTTCATTTACGTCATCATACGGCCCATGTTATTAATCCAGACGTCTGGATTAATAATATCACCTGGCGGAGCAAACCGCTCAGTGATGTTTTACTGCCTTCTCCAGGAAGGAAACGTTACGTCTGATGTCTGCCATTTACAGCACGACTTAAAGTACGCATTGTGCCGTTTTTTTTTAAATTGCTATAAAAAACGGATAAACAACATCATGATGCCGATTAGTTAAAAGTCGGAATTGATACTTTATCAGGACGACAAGCAAACAACTTTTAAAATGCTTGGTTTCTGGATGGAGTCTGGTTCTACCAGGGCTCTTCTAACATTGGAGTTGCTCCATAAACAGAGATATAATTTCACAACTTACCAGTTAGTCAAACTTTCCCCGCTTTCTTCTCACAAGAAAACTCCTCCTCTAAACACCGATTGGCTTTTGCTACACATCTACACCCACATTTCTCACTTCAATCCGCGAATCCACGGTGCGGCGCGAATGAGGCCAATTTTGCATCCTCGCCTCATTCGCTTCTATGTGTCTTTGCATTGACTTTGTATGGAATCATGCTGCGAAATTTGCACCGTAACGCTTCAATAATGACAACCGAGTAAGTAAAACAGTCAAAAAGGTGTGACGACACAAATTAGTCCAAGCACGCCTTCCATAATGAAAAACTAAACTCTTTAATGGAGCATAGCATGTAGTTTTTGTCATTAGCGGGCCCACACGTCTCTCCAAATAAAAAGGCTCAACATATCACAGACAAAATAGAAAGTGCTGCTGTAAAATAAATGCTAAGTTACGTTGACAACAGAGTGATCTTACGTAGACACATGATTCTTTCTGCAGAACTGAGAGCAGCAGTCACATCTTTTTTCCCCCCACCATCTCTCTCTCTCCACAAATTATTCAAAATGAGATTCACACAGCACACAACGGCGAGCAGGCCCGGCATGATGCAGCCTCGCACCCACAAAAACAAATCACTCATGCTCTCATAAACTCAAATCCAACGTAAAAAAACAGTCCGAGACAAAGTGAGAAAGGGGCTGGTGGAATCGGGGGGGGTCAGTATTCGTCCAAGTTGTCGGCTTTGGGGATGGAAAGGCCTCGGTCCTTCAGGGCGGCCGTTTTGACTTTCTCCGTCTCCTGTTTGGCCTGCTGCTGCAGCCGCTGCTCCTCCAGGATCTCCTCGATGGAGACCTGCTGCAGGATCGTGTCACAGGGCTTCTCCACATCCTGCACAGACAGAGACAACACGTTCATCTGGGAGGTCACAAGGTTTATTACTCCCCCGCCCTCACTACTCTTACAATGTTACTGCTTCTGCACTACAAATGGTACCGTTACCACACTGCACATAGCTGTCTATATCAGGGATGTCAAACTCAATTTCACTAAGGGCCACACTGGAAAAAGAGAATCACACCAAGGACCAGACATGGAGAGTTTGACATGCTTATATTTAATTGAAAAAGTAAAATATCTTTGACTCAATTATTGCATGTCTCATATAGTCATCTCACGTACAGTTTGGTCCACATAAAGCCCTGAAAAAGTGAGCAAAAAAGTCCCAAAGTCATCCTAAAATTTTGCAAATCGAGCAAAACAATGATTACATTTTGTAAGTATGCTACCACCCAGCTGACTCACAACAAGCTTCTTTCTCAGCCTGAATGATAACTCTCAGCTTCTGCTTCTTGGGGAATTACTGATTCTCAAAGTTGGCAAAGCTGCCAAATTCTGCTTTGACTGTTGCATAATTGCAAGTGAAAAAACAGTTTCCCATGTTTTTGGTTTGGCGCACAACTAGGTGGGCCAAAATGGATTGTGAACCTAAATTGATATGCAGCGCCGGATCAGAATTTGCGAGGTGCCAGATATGGTCCATAGTTCACCGAAACGTGTTTCTGAAAACATTTTAAGCGAGAAATAGGCCGTGCAGTTGCTGAATCTGTCTTCATTTCAGATCGACAAAGGTCAGTTTAAAAGATTTTGAGAGACTCTAGTCACCTCATCCCGCTCGTCATTTCCGTGTGAATCCCGACTGCCCCCCCCCGCCGACTGAACATGTCAGGTCGGCCAAAATGAAGGCCGACAGGCCCCCAGACGGACGACGGCACGGGACACACCGAACAGATTCGAGTCACTGACCTCACCAGACGAGTCCCACGGCCGATAATCGGCCTGATGTGTCAGCGCCCTAAGTCTGAAGCATGGGCATATTTTGGTTATTATAAGAATGCAGAAGGACAGTTGATTGAAGATAGGTATCCTGTCTGCATAACGTGCAGGAAAAAAGTTGCTGCTAAAAAGGCGGCAATACTTCAAATCACCTGACTCATCTTGTGTAGGCCTGTCAGTGCTTTTTGAACATATTGACAACGCTTTTGTTTTTTTAAACGCGATAATACCGAAAACCCTGATCATTTTGGTCACTATAACCGTGAGCTTACATTTCCATTCCGTTAATCCCTAATGTACATCCCTATACAGCACAGGGGTTGACATGATTAAAAAAATTAAAATAAATAAAATCACAGCAGCAGATAGACAAATAAAGTTATTAACTATTCAGACACAAATAAAAAGGAGGACATTCCTCCCACTCACTATCTCTCCGAGCAGCACCACATTCTCTCCTCTCACGATGAAGATTCCTCGGGGGATGTCTCCAAACTTCTTCCCCACGTGGATGCGCTCGACTGTCTGGTGGAAAACTAAATTGGCTGAGAGGGAAACAACGAGAGGGAATGGCTTAGAGATATTAAGTACTAAAGGCAAAAACTTTACATAAAAACTACTATTTTCTCCGTTTTTCTTAGACTGGTGGAAAGAAAACATTTATCTTACTACACTGTGTCTATTTCAGGGCTGTGCAATTAATGGAAATTTAATCGGGATTATGATTTTCGGCTCACAACGATCTCAAAAACAGAATAATTGAGAAAAACTAATATTTAGCTCAGTAAGTTTTGCAAGTCACCTCGTATTTTCTCCTGTGTTCTGAATGAGAAAATAAAGTTTAAAGTATTTAAGCAAAATTTCACAGTTCTGTTTTTTTTTTTTTTTTTAACTGATGATTAATTTAACTTTTTCCACTTTTTTTAAGTTCAATAATTGCAGCATCTTTCCAGAAGATGTAAGTAATCGTGTTCAATTGTTGGGATTTCAATATTGACCGAAATAATCAGGATTATTAATTTTTTCCCCATCATCGAGCAGCCCTAGTCTATTTGTGTCCGTAGATTTCTTCTCCATGCATTTTTTTCCGTATCCGTTTTCCTAAAACTTGGTCATGAACATAAACCTTGCACACGGAGTCTGAAGTGTATTTATTAAATCAGTTGTAAAACATTTCGCAAAAACAATGTGAAAAAAAAAATGTGGAGCTCTGCCTCCCTCTCTCTCTCCTTCTCCCTCACTTCATCCCTCGCTTCTCTCGGCTGACAGTAGCAAGCTGTGTCTGGTCCACAGCATTCCTGGATGGGAGAACAACGTGCTCTGGTTTAGTGGCATTTCTTTAAACCAGGGGTGTTAAACTCAATGTCACCGAGGGCCACACTGGAAATGACAATCATATCACCAGGGCCAGACATGTTGAGTTTATTGACATGCTTTTGTTTAACTTTATTATTGCATGTCTCATATAGCTTTCGTTTGGTTGACATAAAACCCTAAAAAAAGTCAGCAAAAGTTCTTAGCCATCGTAAAAATGTAGCTGCCACCCAGCCGACTCGCCACAACCTGTTTAACAGCCTGAATATAAAAAAAAATAAAAAAAGCTCTGCTTCTGGGGGAATTCATAGTCTCAAAATCAGCAAATCTGTCAAATTCTGCATGGCAGTGTCGCATAATTACAGTATGAAAAACATGTTTTTGGTGTGGTGCACAACCAGTCGGGCCAAAATTTGCTGTGAACCTAAATTGATATACAGGCCAGATTAAAATTTGCAAGGGGCCAGATTTGGCCCCCGGGCCTCGACTTTGACACATGCTTTAAACCAATCACAATGGTCTTGTGCGGTGCTAAGCTCCGGATGGAGCCACGGTGCCTCAGTTAAATCCGTCCCCTTCCTCCGTCTCTGTGTGGGGGTTCTAACCTCCGGTGGATTTGTGAGGACTATGGTTAACTGCTCCTCAGATCTCTGCAGGGTAAATCCAGACAGCTAGCTAGACTATCTGTCATATCTGAGTTTTCTGTTGCACGACTAAAACTACTTTTGAACGTACACACGTTCCACCAAAACAAGTTCCTTCCTGAGACTATTTAGCAGAGGCAGCGAGGCTCCGTCCGGAGCTTAGCCCCGCCCCCACGATGATTGTGATTTGTTTACAGAAATGCCAATAAACCAGAGCAAGTTATTCTCCCATCCAGGAAGGCTGTGTGGACTAGCGAGACCTTCCTCCGCAGAGCTGTGGAGGAAGGTCTGGCTATAACAGACTAGTCAACTGATGCCTAAAAGGAACTTCATGCCTCGCATTCCAGTTATCTTTATTAAATTGTTCATCTGTTTGATGGTCCTTGCTACTGAAATGAGATAATTAAATGACATGACTGTTGGACTTGTGATCCTCCTGGCGTTAACGTATGTTTCAGGTCACTGAACGTTGTTTTGAATAAAGACATTTAGGAGATTTACCGAACTGGTCGATGCTCCTGAGGTAGCCGATCAGAGTCCTTCCATCCCGGAGCAGCACCAGGTGCTTCTCTGCAGGAAACAACCAACACAGGCAGCGTGCATTACATCAAATGGCTACCAACCAATCAGAATGCACCATTCATCCAGATATACATCATCACACAGCTACGAGCCAGTCAGAATGCACCTTTCATCCAGATACACAATATAACAAAGTGCTTCACAGAAACAAACACACAGGTGATAAAACACTCAATAATAATTAATTTTCTTTATATATATATATATATATATATATATATATATATATATATATATATATATATATATATATATATATATATATATATATATATATATATATATATATATATATCAAAAATTCACAGGAAATAAAAACAGAAGCTAATCATGAAGCTCTCAAATATTTGACAGTGAAGTAGTGCAGAGTAACTACGGACATTTAGTCCAGTACTGTACTTCAGTCCAAATGTTGAGGTACTTCAACTTCAGTCTTTTCATGTCACTTTCTACTCCGCTACATTTCAAAGTGTGTGTGTGTGTCTCTGCATGTGTGCAATATTGTACTTTTTACTCCGCTAGTCATCGGTTACAGCTTTAGTTAGAACACGAACACACACACACACACACACACACACACACACACACACACACACACACACACACACACACTTCTGTAGCAAATGACAATAAACCCATTATCTTAATGCAGTGTAGCTACTTCAGCATGTAAATAATGCTCCTCAAATACAAAAGTGAGCGAAGGCAAACAACGAAAATCACCAGTTAATTTAAATTTGCCAGACCAGGCTTAAATGAACTGACAGCATAAGTTATACCACTTACAGTTCTCAAGGGCGCACACACACACACACACACACACACACACACACACACACACACACACACACACACACACACACACACACACACACACACACACACACACACACACACACACACACACACACACACACACACACACACACACACACACACACACACACAAGGGCTGCCACCTCTTAGTCGATTAGTCGACTAATCGGTCGTTTTGGTCTTAGTCGACTAAGATTTCTTTAGTCGATTAGTCATTTTTTATGCTTATTCATGCTTAATTACTTATTTCCAAGAAACTTCTGAGCACATTTATGGTAAACACAAGATTTAAAGTGGTGCTTTTGCAGGATTAATTGTGGAGAAACTCAGTTTTACAGATGGTTAATTAACTACATTTATATTGTGCTTTTCTAGTCTTAACCACCTCTCAAAGCGCACAGCTCTGTCAATCAAATCAACTAATCGATTAGTCGACAAAATCGTATAAGTGTTAGTCGACTAAGAATTTCTTTAGTCGAGGACAGCCCTAACACACACCATCTCAACTGGCTCATCATCCGGACAGCATCTCTTTGTCCGCGCTATTCTCCGACATGCACTTTTAAAAATGCAAATTTAAATTAAGTTAACTGGTGATTTTCGTCTGTATTCTTCGCCTGCGACCTAAATTGCACGTGGCGTTTGATTCGATATAATAGTGATTGCTCACGTTTGTATTTGAGGAGCATTATTTACATGCTGAAGTAGGGACACTGCATTAAGATAATGTAATTAATAGTGGGTTTATTGTTATTAAGATAAGGTAATTAATAGTGGGTTTATTGTTATTAAGATACTGTAATTAATAGTGGGTTTATTGTTATTAAGATACTGTAATTAATAGTAAGTTTATTGTTATTAAGATACTGTAATTAATAGTGGGTTTATTGTTATTAAGATAAGGTAATTAATAGTGGGTTTATTGTTATTAAGATACTGTAATTAATAGTGGGTTTATTGTTATTAAGATACTGTAATTAATAGTAAGTTTATTGTTATTTGCTACTGAATGCTTAGCCTATATGTCAAGATCAAAGTTGGCCTATATAGTAACTCAACAAATACAGTTCAATCACAACTGAGAATATGCCTCATTGTGTGTGTGAATAGAGGTGAATAAATATATTAGGTTGTGTTGCAGCGAAGGGTCAGGACAGTTTCATGGGGGGGTGGGGTGTTCGGACCTGCCCCCACTGCTAAAAACAATCCTAAAGGAAACACTGAATAGATAAGGGACAAATATGTAAGGGACACATGTAAGGGGACAAATATTTAATATGTAAGGGACAAATATGAACCTTACACCTCGAAAAGTCCACAATGTACAATGGAAGGTGCATAATTGTACCAAAAAGATACCTTCAAGATACATTTTTGTACTTTTAAGGGAACATTTGCTAAGTTTGTAGCTTAGGGAACAGAAATGGACCTGTATAAGACCTCTTTGGTGACTGTGTGAAGGCAGAGGCTGTTATTCTCTGTGCAAAACATGCAAGGAGTCATTTGAAAAGTACAGTACCGCAGTAATTGTACTTAGTTACTCTTTAGTTTGCTAAATGTTGCAGTTTGTGTCAGACACGATGCTCCACATCTTAAGACGGAAACCGTGTGTGTGTGCACGAGGAGCCGCTCGAGACTTACTGTCGATGTCGTCGATGAGGCTGGCCGTGCCCGGTACGTAGTTCATCTTGTGCTGCTGGTTCTTAGCTTCGTGTATCTTGAGTTTATCTAACGTCAAGCCATTAATGTTTCTAAACGGGTTGCTTTCAAGAGGAGCACCGGAAGTGTCTTTATACACGCCCGGGATAAACTTCCTGTTCACGTTTTTAACCCTTTAGGCGCCGCGAGGCTTTTTTTTGGGGGGGCGGGGGTTTTAAACAGACTTTATTAGCAACAATTTATTATTACAATATACAAAATAGCTAAATGAAATAGAATTATAAAATTACAACAACAAAAAAATTGAAAAAATGAAAACAAAAATATTTAAATATAGGCTATATATTTTTTTTCTAATTTCAATTTAAAAATAGAAAAATAAATAAAAAAATATTTATTTTTTATTAGCAACACATTATAATTACAATAAACAGTTGCAGAAATGTACAGCTCACAGTTACAGCTTAAAACAATTAACAATCAACCTAAATATCATCTGACAATGTTGTCCATGATGTGAGAAACTTCAGTTTAACATGAAAGAGCCCCGAAATCACCATCACCAAACTCCACCAGACTCCATGTAAATAATCAGGACTTTTATCATCGTAAAACACACTTCATTCAAAGTCGACAGAAACTAAATAAATCTACCAAAAGCCGTCTTGGTTCATCTTTCCACTGTTCCAACAATCACCACTCTGGTTTGGTTGAAATAAACCCTTAATTCACCCATTTACATGTGGAGATATGCTGGCTCTATACACGCTAAAAATCCTGATTATTTACATGGAGTCTGGTGGAGATATGCTGACTATGTACACGCTAAAAGTCCTGATTATATACATGGAGTCTGGTGGAGATATGCTGGCTCTATACACGCTAAAAGTCCTGATTATATACATGGAGTCTGGTGGAGATATTCTGGCTCTATACACGCTAAAAGTCCAGATTATTTACATGGAGTCTGGTGGAAATATGCTGGCTCTATACACGCTAAAAGTCTTGATTATATACATGGAGTCTGGTGGAGATATGCTGGCTCTATACACGCTAAAAGTCCTGATTATATACATGGAGTCTGGTGGAGATATTCTGGCTCTATACACGCTAAAACTCCAGATTATTTACATGGAGTCTGGTGGAAATATGCTGGCTCTATACACGCTAAAAGTCCTGATTATATACATGGAGTCTGGTGGAGATATGCTGGCTCTATACACGCTAAAAGTCCTGATTATATACATGGAGTCTGGTGGAGATATGCTGGCTCTATACACGCTAAAAGTCCTGATTATTTACATGGAGTCTGGTGGAAATATGCTGGCTCTATACACGCTAAAAGTCCTGATTATATACATGGAGTCTGGTGGAGGTATACTGGCTCTATACACGCTAAAAGTCCTGATTATTTACATGGAGTCTGGTGGAAATATGCTGGCTCTATACACGCTAAAAGTCCTGATTATTTACATGGAGTCTGGTGGAAATATGCTGGCTCTATACACGCTAAAAGTCCTGATTATTTACATGGAGTCTGGTGTAGTTTGGTGATGGTGATTTCGGGGCTGTTTCATGTTAAACTAAAAGGATCTTACTCTTTAACTAAAAGGTCTATCTCTGTAGGGATCCATCCCATAATGTTGTCACACACTTAGAATAATAATCTGTGTCTGTCAGTGTGATTCACACTCCAGTCCACTAGGGAGGCGATACTGAACCAGATATCTGGCTGCCAAGAAGAAGCCCGAGCTCGAGCCATTCAATCGTTTCCTGATTCCAGTCAGTCGAGCTCTACTCCTGTCTCTACTTCTGTAGGAAAACGGCCACGTAGTTGTAACGAATTTGGGCCAACTGGCGGCTCCGTTAGTCCCGTTAGGCACGTTAACGGTTTGTGTTTAACGATGGCAGCTAACAGGACAACCGCCGGGGCGCGCGCTTAACGTTAGCTGATGCATCATCATCAAATGCAGTCAAATCCTAAACCCGACTCTGAAAACACTAACGGGACCTGGACTAACAGCATGGTGAGTGGGCGGATACGGCTCAGAACCGGGCTCAGAACCGGGCTGACGGTGTGAAATGTTTAAAAACGTCCTGAATTTGTAAACATTGCTAACCAGCTAGCTTGCGTAACGGTAGGCTAGTATTTCCTTCCTCTAGCATATTGACGGCATGTCCCGCCCTCCTGCTGCCGTTCTATGCCTCTGATTGGCTTACCCTGACATTCTTAACTCCACCCCCAACAAATCACACTGCTGTAGCCTCAAAGCCAACCAATCCCAACCAGAGCAGGCAATGAGTACTAGCCAATCAGAGGGAGAGGAGGGCGGGTCATGCCTTTGCCATCCTAGGTCAAAACAAATCGGATATCTTAGCTGGCATTATGTAATAGTTAACGCTACACACGCGAATTTATCACGTTTATCTTGACGTGACACTGCTAATAGTACCTCATTTGAGTTATATGTTTGAGAAATATCATCTGCACTCAAATTTCAAGCGAAATACAGTGTTTTATATATATATAATTATGCAGTGTTTATAAACTGTCAGCAATGAATTAAAGAATCAGTGCTGCTTGTACCAACAGCAGCTCAGAATTTAAACAGTAAGGGTAGTTTTCCTTTTATTAAAGTAACTCTCTTGTGTGATGTTTTCTGCGTTTTGCAGGACGCTTCTCAGTACCCTGGTTACCCGTCCCACTACTGGTATCCTCAGACTCATTCCTCAGGACATTATGCAAACAGCTATCCCTCAGGATCAGAGGTGCAGCCACAGTACAACCCACAGGTAACGTAACCCTCCCCTCTAAATCCCACCGCGTAAATCTACTCTTTATCCTTAAGTCTTGTAAGTGCTTTGACCTTTTACCAGCCACTATGTCGCTTACAGTTACATCACTACGATACATTTACACACAGACAAAAGCCTACTCAGATTATTATTCTAAGTGTCTGACAACATTATGGAAAGGATCCCTACAGAGAGAGAAGCTTTTTTAAAACCTCTTTAAGACCTTTCTGTTGAACCAGAAACAGCTCTGAGGTGGCTAGCGCTAAACCAACTAGACTCCATGTAAATAATCAGGACTTTTAGCGTGTAGAGAGCCAGCATATTTTCACATGTAAATGGCGCTAAAAGTCCTGATCATTTACATGGAGTCTGGTGGAAATATGCTGGATCTATACACGCTAAAATTCCTGATTATTTACATGGAGTCTGGTGGAAATATGCTGGCTCTATAAACACTAAAAGTCCTGATTATTTACATGGAGTCTGGTGGAGATATGCTGGCTCTATACACACTAAAAGTCCTGATTATTTACATGGAGTCTGGTGTAGTTTGGTGATGGTGATTTCGGGGCTGTTTCATGTTAAACTAAAAGGATCTTACTCTTTAACTAAAAGCTCTATCTCTGTAGGGATCCTTTCCATAATGTTGTCAGACACTTAGAATAATAATCTGAGTCTGTCACCGTCAACAACAGAACTTTTAGTGGACTCTAACTGACTGTTGATAAAAAAAAGTCCCCTTTTAATTCTCCTCTCTTGTGCTTTCCATGAAGGTAATGCCTGCAGGTTATCCAAACGGCCACGGTGTCTACAGCCCAGCGCAGACTCAATATCCGGCGAGTGGTTTCCACCCGTCCAACCCTTTCTACTGTGCGGACCCTCAGAGGCCGGCTCCAGGTCCGTATCCGAACCAGGGCGGTCCAGCGGAGCAGAGCAGCGGGCCGTCCGGGCAGCCACACTCTCAACACCAACATCATCACTATCCTGGCCCACACTGCCAAGGGGTGAGCTCATTTAGACTAGAGCTGTTCCTAGGGCTGGGCGATATATCGATATTATATCGATATCGTGATATGAGACTAGATATCGTCTTAGATTTTGGATATCGTGATATCGTGATTAGGGCTGGGCGATATGGACCAAAAGTCATATCCCGATATATTTTGGCTGAATATCGATATACGATATATATCCCGATATTTTTTTCCGCAAAGTGAGAGCAAATGTTCAGTCAAAGCCAAATATGACATGTCACATGTAGTTTCATAGAAACTGTCTATTTCAGTGAACAGTTGCAAAATCAAATGAATAAATAATAAACAGGTTTCTTCACCTGGTTCAATGCTCAGCTGTTCAAATAACAATATAATGTAAACATAAATACTGTATAACAACAGGAGTACCTTTTTTTTTTTAAATCAAAGCTCCATAAGTTTTGTTCTAGTTTTTTCCAAGAAAATCAAATGTCATGATATTCTTGACCAAATACCTCGATATCGATATTGCGGCGATATATTCTAGAGTTGACAGTTGGTGCTCTCGTAAAATATCTTCACACTTAGATTTTAGATAAATAATCATTAATAATAGAACAGCTAGAACAGTCTGATAAGTTCAGAAAAGTACATCATTTCACTGTAATGCAGCCTTTAAAACCAGGAAAAGACACTTATGTCATATCACCATATTACGATATCCAAAATCTAAGACGATATCTGGTCTCATATCACGATATCGATATAATATCGATATATCGCCCAGCCCTAAGTGTCTTTTCCTTTTCCTGGTTTTAAAGGCTACATTACAGTAATAGTGATGTCATGTTCTGAACTTGGCCTGAACTTGGCCTCTTTTATTTTATAGGCTATTTTTATTTAAGATATTTTTTTTATTTAAATGTGCACCTTATGGAGCTTTGATTTAAGGTACTCCTGTTGTTATACAGTATTTATGTTTACATTTTATTGTTATTTGAACAGCTGAGCATTGAACCAGGTGAAGAAACCTGTTTCAGACCTGCCAACCTGTACGCATTTTGTGTAGTAGATACGCATTTTGACATCAAAATACGGTGATACGATTTATCACTTTAAACTACGCGAAAATCAGGTGACTGCTTCTGAGTTGACTCGTTGACATGCAGTAGCCGTCTCAGTCTAACTCTTGATGATAGTAGGCAGCAAAACTTATTATGGCTAAAACAGCGTAGCAGCCACGAGCATGCTGGAAAACAAAACTAAAGAAGAAGAGATCGACCAAATGAATCACACCTTCGGGTCCCTTCCTCTAAAGTCAAGCGGGGAGATCGGCTAGATAAAACGAAAGCATCAAATGCAAGTGTTATTCATTCCTGTTTAGTTGGTTGGTTTCCCCGAGGGAGGACGGGGCTTGCAAAGGTAAACGGATTTGATGTAGAAAGGTGGAATTGTGAAATTAATTAATTTACGTAGCCTACCTGTCAACTTTGGAGAAATATTATTTATTTATATTAATAAAGCCTTGCATTTATAAAGTCTTGGATTTCGTTACAAACATCTTATATATGTTTTGCCTTTCCTATGATTAAGTTCATACGGTAACAAAATTAACTGTTAATGTAGGCTAATTTAAAAACTGACCGGAGCCCGTCGCTGGACGCACCGGAGGACCGAGACACAAAGTAAACCCGCCTCTCTGACCGGTACCGGGGGGTTAGCGGTTAGCGGAGGATGTGCGGAATGTGTCGGTGTCTGTCGGACTTTGGCTGGCCGCTCGGCGCCTTCAGACGAAGCTCAAGCTAACAGGCTAACGGCTTATTAGCTAGCCAAAACACAGAGCGGTAACCTCTGCAAAGATTGGCTCTGTGAGCGCATCAATCTGCTCGGTGTGCGTAACAAACAGAGCGAGCAGCCGCCGGACTCTAACATCTGTTGATCCGTGCAGGACTTCACTGTGAGCGGACTGTTTAGAGACGATTTGACCGGCAGGTAACGTTAAAGGTTAGCTGCTACTGTAGCAGAGCTGCAAGGAAATGCTGAACTGAGCTGTGTGTTTTCAGTGTTAAACTCTGCTGCAGGTGTTCATGCATGGCTGTTGGTGGTGATTTCCAGAGGTGGAAGACTTTAGGCAAGGCAAGGCAATTTTATTTATATAGCACAAGGCAACTCAAAGTGCTTTACACAAAACATCAATCATTAAAGAACAAACAGCAAAATAGGGATTAAAATAAGAATAAAAATATTAATGAATACTTAAATGTAATACCATATAAGATACATAAATACAAAAATTGTTCATTATAACAGTTAATATGAGAATAAAAATCCAAAAATAAAATTTACAATTCCATATTAAAGTTTTTTACGAAATCGGTAAAAGAATTAACGAAAAGCATCATCAAAAAGAATAGTCTTCAGCCTTGATTTAAAAGAGCTGAGAGTTGGGGCGGACCTGCAGTTTTCTGGGAGTTTGTTCCAGATATGTGGAGCATAAACACTGAACGCTGCTTCCCCCTGTTTAGTTCTGACTCTGGGGACCAGGAGCAGACCTGTCCCAGACCACCTGAGAGGTCTGGGTGGGTCATAATGCACTAACAGATCTGAGATATATTTTGGTCCTAAGCCATTCAGGGATTTATAAACCAGCATAAGTATTTTAAAATCAATTCTTTGAGGCACAGGAAGCCAATGTAAAGTCTTTAGAACCAGAGTAATATGATCCACTTTTTTTTGTCCTAGTGAGAACTCTGGCTGCAGAATTCTGAATCAGCTGCAGCTGTCTAATAAGTTTTTTAGGACGACCTGTAAGGACACCGTTGCAGTAGTCAAGTCTACTAAAGATAAAAGCATGGACAAGTTTTTCCAAATTCTGCTGAGACATAAGTCCTCTAATCCTTGATATATTCTTAAGATGGTAATAGGCTGATTTTGTTATTGTCTTAATGTGACTGTTAAAATTCAGGTCTGAGATCATGTATTGCAGTAAAAGTAGAAAAAACAGTGTTGTAGAGTTACAAATTACTTGTCAGTTACAAGTCCTGCATTCAACATCTTCCCAATAGTACAAAAGTATTATCAAAATATACCTAAAGTACCAAAAGTAAAAGTGCTCATTATGCAGTGTAATATATTTTATTTTATTGGATTATATTATGAGCCAATTCATTGTATTAAATATGACCGATAATTTAAATAAAATGTTTTATTTAATTAAAGTAGCCTACTTGAACATAATTATTTTCTAGGGTTTAAAATGTATACACATGTGACGTTTAATGGCACATTTATTCCGCGTGCGTGCCGCCGTGTTCATAAAACAAAACTTCGACAATAAATCAGTAAGTTGCTACTCAAAAAAATTTCTCAAGGTTGGCAGGTCTGCTGTTGATTATTTATTCATTTGATTTTGCAACTGTTCACTGAAATAGCCGGTTTTTCTATGAAACTACTTGTGACATGTCATATTTGGCTTTGACTTTGACTGAACTGCTCTCACTTTGCGGAAAAAAATATCGGGATATATATCGTATATCAATATTCAGCCAAAATATATCGGAGATATGATTTTTGGTCCATATCGCCCAGCCCTAGTTGTTCCCATACCAGCATCAGAAAAGCCTCTTGATTCTGCCTAAAATCTAGGGATCGAGCGATGTGGATTTTTTAGTGACAGTACCGTTTTTTTCATCAGCCGATGACCGATAACGATAACTGATTTTCTTGAGCCGATATTTGGTGCAATACTGCTTTTGCTCCCTCAATTTACATCATAAAAATGTAAAACCTGCCACACTGGATTTGTTTTCTGAATCTGCTCTCTGCCATTTATTTAAAAATACCGTATTTTCTGGACTATAAGTCGCATTTATTTAGAATTTTTTTTTCTTTTTTCATCTGTCAACTACACAATAACACACAGAACAACAGGCTGAATACGGTAGGTGTCCGGTATGTTAACGTAACACATTAACAGTTATTCAACTATATAGCACACAGAACAACTAGCTACCAGGGCGTGGAGCATGGATGTACTTTCTTTCTGCTGCTCGATTACCGTTTTCGGCTGCATATTTTACTACCTGCAGTTTGTTATCTCTTTTTTTTTCTCAGTTGTCTTTAGGAGCAGCATTCTAGTTGTCACAAGCCTAGTGCGCCCTCTCGCGGCTGTAGACGGTAATGTTTTCAGTATGAATTAACATTTAAAAACATGTTAAATTATATATATATTTAGATATATAAGTCGCATCTGACTATAAGTCGCAGGACCAGCCAAAGTAGGACAAAAAGTGCGACTTATAGTCCGGAAAATACGGTTATAACCAAAAACACAGATCAGTGTCACTACTACAATCATCTTACATTCATATATCACCCAAATTATCCGTGCATTGTGCATCATATGGAAGGGTGAACTGCATATGGTTAACTGTGCACAACACAGCCTGGATGATGCATTGCTCACTGACCTATAATAAGACAGACATAATCAGGTCATCACAAAATCTCCTTTGTCAACACATTAAGAAAACAATAAACCTGAAAAGCAGCCATTGAAATAAAGTGAAAGTGAAGTGAAAAAAACTATCGGCAAACGCGTGTCGGCCGATGCACGTCAAAACGCAAATATCGGCCCGATAAAAGCGTTTTATCGCTACCTAAAATGCTGTTTTTTATTTTCTATCTCTTTAAAACTGCTCTTTAATGTTTTTATGCAAAGCCTTTTATATTTTGGACTGTTACCTGCCACCAGAGTTTGTTTTCCTTGACATGGATTTAGACGTTTTCACCACAAATTTGTGCCTCAAAATGTATCA
>CM046791.1:1073903-1078903 GCA_025617405.1 Perca schrenkii | reverse complement strand
TGCAGCTACAGTTAAAATACAGAACATTTACTGTTTGGCCTGTTATATAAAACTCTGTCAGACAAAGCTGCTCAGTTAGAAAACTTCTTAAAAACGTTGGAAAAAATACATCAAAAATGTTGAGAAAAGCGACAAAAACATTGAAAAAAGCTAACCTGACTCCACCAGATTGATTGCTTTGCATTTGCTCGGCATATCCATCTGGGAACTTACCGTTGGAGAACTTTTGGGAATCCTGGTTAGCTGATTGGATAAACCATCTGTCTATCACCACCTATAGTTGGTGATAGACGGGCCAAATCAACCAATCAGATCAAAGTCTTGCTGAAACCAGTCGGGAGAAGAGCAGAAACATCTTTTCCTCCGAGAAAACCTCCAGTACCGTTTGTTTTCTGCTCTTCTTTCAACGAAGGAATACTTTCTAATTCTGATCAAACTCGCTGCGATAGCTACGCTCATCTCATCGGTGGAAGCCGCCACGTTGTTTAGACCGAACAGTCGCTTCTCGTTGGCGTCACACCTAAACCAGCCTCAAAACCAACGCTGATTGGTCGGCCGTTTTGGCGGCCAAATTTTCTCTATCTCAAAATGCCAGACTGATCTGGGAGTAGAAAACTGGAGCTCGCCAGATCAGGACAGTCTCACGAGGCTAGGAAAAATCCCCACAAAGGCCAAAAAAAGTGGATTTAATCTTTCAAAACCAATCCTATTTTTCTTGAGGAAGACCAATCTACCTCTTTAAATATCGTGGGGAAGGCTGGGGGGGCATATCCCGTGCGTGCGTGCAAGTCACTTTCCCGATATGTCGCAGCCCTTCCCGATGTGTTAATTGCGCTGGTTAATATCGCAATGACGATAAAACGGCTATATATTGTGCAGCCCTATTAAGAATTACTTGAAAAGGTGTTAATTATTATCTTTGTATCCCTCTTTGAACTCTTGGAATATATATATTTAAAGATGTCTACAGAAGCAGATTGTATTTTCAGAATATAAAAATGTTTGATGATCGTTTGCTGTAACGGATAAAGGATGTACTTTAACGTACGGATGAAGGATGTACTTTAACATTCTCTCAAGCGTTCGGTGCTTGGGGACGATTGTTGGTCTCTGCACTTGGATCAAGTGTTACCTTTTGGAAACTGGTTTCTGTTTTTAATATTCTTGTTAAAGGACTCCAGATTTGCACCATCATCCGTGTTCTCGTAGATGGAAGTCTTTTGTCTCTTTCTTTTCCCAATCGCTCTTGATGTGTTTTTGATTTAGAATAAAACTGAAAACAAGAGTGCCATATTTCAGGGGACGGTTTTATATAATTAGAAAAGAAATGATAATAAAAATAAAATCACAAGCTTTGCATGAAAAAATGAAATCACCTGTCATGTGTTTATTGTCCTGTGCTGTTGAAGGGTACGTTTTCCAACCTTGGCCCTATTTCCCCCATGCGTTTGTGTCTGAGTTTGTAACTAATGTGAACAAAAACTCAGATTATTATTCTAAGTTTCTGACAACATTATGGGATGGATCCCTACAGAGATAGACCTTTTAGTTAAAGGGTAAGATCCTTTCAGTTTAACATGAAACAGCCCCAAAATCACCATCACCAAACTCCACCAGACTCCATGTAAATAATCAGGACTTTTAGCGTGTATAGAGCCAGCATATCTCCACCAGACTCCATGTAAATATCAGGACTTTTAGCATGTATAGAGCCAGCATATTTCCACCAGACTCCATGTAAATAATCAAGACTTTTAGTGTGTATAGAGCCAGCATATCTCCACCAGACTCCATGTAAATAATCAGGACTTTTAGCGTGTATAGAGCCAGCATATCTCCACCAGACTCCATGTAAATAATCAGGACTTTTAGCGTGTATAGAGCCAGCATATCTCCACCAGACTCCATGTAAATAATCAAGACTTTTAGCGTGTATAGAGCCAGCATATCTCCACCAGACTCCATGTAAATAATCAGGACTTTTAGCGTGTATAGAGCCAGCATATCTCCACCAGACTCCATGTAAATAATCAGGACTTTTAGCGTGTATAGAGCCAGCATATCTCCACCAGACTCCATGTAAATAATCAAGACTTTTAGCATGTATAGAGCCAACATATCTCCACCAGACTCCATGTAAATAATCAGGACTTTTAGCATGTATAGAGCCAGCATATCTCCACCAGACTCCATGTAAATAATCAGGATTTTTAGCGTGTATAGAGCCAGCATATCTCCACATGTAAATGGGTGAATTAAGGGTTTATTTCAACCAAACCAGAGTGGTGATTGTTGGAACAGTGGACAGATGAACCAAGACGGCTTTTGGTAGTTTTATTTAGTTTCTGTCCACTTTGAATGAAGTGTGTTGTACGATGATAAAAGTCCTAATTATTTACATGGAGTCTGGTGGAGATATGCTGGCTCTATACACGCTAAAAGTCCTGATTATTTACATGGAGTCTGGTGTAGTTTGGTGATGGTGATTTTGGGGCTGTTTCATGTTAAACTAAAAGGATCTTACTCTTTAACTAAAAAGTCTATCTCTGTAGGGATCCATCCCATAATGTTGTCAGACACTTAAAATAATAATCTGAGTCTGTCAGCGGCAACAACAGAACTTATAGTGGACACTAACTGGACCGATGTCAAAGACTGTTGTTCCCATCAGTCACTTAGACACAAAAACAGAAAACATATTGAAAATATCCCAAAGTTCCCCTTTCTGTAGTTTCATGTGTAATGCATGTTTTCCAAAACAAGATTTAAAATATTTTGCCTCATAAGTGAGAAAAAAGCAGAGAAATAATGAACTGTCAGTATATTTTTTGATCAATTCTCTCTTCCTGTTTTATATTGTTTTCAGAAACGAATAAGAGTCTAATATCTGTAGTTCTATATGGATGCTGGCTACAGGTTAATTAGCATATTTCATTCTTAGAAAGAAATAGAAACTGCTGTTATAAAAAAAATTAAAGAACAAGAAATCTCTTTGTTTATCTCTCATTGTTTCATATTCAAAAACAGTTCTCACATTTATCTGAAAGCTATTCAGCCCTTTATGGACAGATTTCAAAATAAAGGTAAACGGAAAATCCTGTTAAAACGCTTCGCTTTTGTTTTTTAATCCAGTGGAAACTGCTGCAGTGTCCTCACTTTTTTCATCACTTTTGTCACTTCTGTCATTTTTTATAAAACATTTTTGTCATTTTTGTAAAAACAATTGTCACTTCAGCAATTTTGTCACTTTTTGTAAAGAAATTCACTTTTTTCAACAACTTTGTCATGTTTTTAAAAATGTCAAGATTTTTGTCATTTTTTTCAACATTCTTGCAAAAAATATTGTCACTTTTTTCAACAATTTTGTCACTTTTGTATTTTTTTCTACATTTTTATCATTTTTGTAAAAAAAAAAAAAGGTCACTTTTTTCGTTACTTTTTCCGACCGTTCTGTCTCTATTTGACGTGTGTTATGCCTAAGAATGATCGAGTGGAAACTGCTGCATGCTTCCACGCTGCCTGCATCAGTTCCAGCTCTTTAAATAGAGATCTACCCCCCTCCACCCCCCCCAGAGAGAATTAATGGGAGGGTCAGATACACAGCCCCCCCTCCCAGAGGGTCAGATAGCGAAGAAGCCTGAGACTGAAATCACTCGACTTCATTCGGTTCTTTTTGACGCTGATTTTTCTCTAGAAGAACTTCAGTTTCTGAAAAACTAAGAGGCTTTAAACTAGGGCAGCGTGATATATATCTATATTATATATCTATATTATATATCTATATTATATCAGATTATATATCTATATTATATCAGATTATATATCTACACTAGATCACTTTTACATTTGGGATATATATCTCTCTACGGTAAGTGTTGTTGCAAGATTTCAGCTTGTTTTGCAGCTTTTTTGTCTGTTTTATCCTTTCTTTATTCAAAAGTTTGCCGATAAAAAAAAAAAGTTTGTGTCTATTTTTTAAATTTTTTGGTGACTTTTTTATCTGTTAACTTTTTAACTCTTATTCCAGAACCGGTCTGAACCAATTTGGTGCTCTAGGCAACATTTAGACGTTTTGTTGTCTTTTTCAATGTTTCTATTGTGCTTTCCTGTCATTTTTGTTATATATTTCAACATTTTTGTCACAATTTTTGAAGTTCTTGACACTTTCTCAAGGTTTTTATTAATTAACTTTTCTGTGGATATCGTGATACGAGACAAGACATTGTCTTAGATTTTGGATATATATCGTTATATGGTGAGTGTTTCAGCATTCAGTGTTTAAAGTTAGCACCATTCAGCAGCCACATGCTTGATTTTGTCGTTTGTTTCAGAGTTTTTTACGCTTTTTTTAGGTTTTTGCCGACATTTCCTGTTGTTTTTATCTGTAAACTGAGGGTCCGGACAGTTTTTCTCTGGAAGACTATTATAAACTTAGTGGCTTTAACCTGTGGCTGGGCAATATATAGATATATCTATGGTGCTATGACACTAGACAACGTCCATATCTATCTGGTAGTTGTTGCCCTAGCAGGGTTCAACCATAAGGTTCAACACCCGATGACCCGGGGGCAAATTAAAACGCCACTTGTCGCTTTTTTTCAACATTTTAGTCACTTTTTTCACATTTTTGTCACTTTTTCACATTTTGGTCACTTTTTTCAACATTTTTGTTACTTTTTTCAACATTTTTGTTACTTTTTTCAACATTTTTGTCACTTTTTTCACATTTTAGTCACTGTTTTTCAACATTTTAGTCACTTTTTCAACATTTTTGTCACTTTTTTCACATTTTAGTCAATGTTTTCAACATTTTAGTCACTGTTTTCAACATTTTTGTCACTGTTTTCAAAATTTTTGTCACTTTTTTCACATTTTAGTCACTGTTTTCAACATTTTAGTCACTGTTTTCAACATTTTAGTCACTTTTTTAAAATTTTTGTCACTTTTTTCAACATTTTTGTCACTTTTTTTCACATTTTGGTCGCTTTTTCAACATTATT
>CM046791.1:1043903-1068903 GCA_025617405.1 Perca schrenkii | reverse complement strand
ATAGAAATATGCCAATGATATACATCCTGAAAAAGTTAGCACGCACACGCACACACACACACACACACACACACACACACACACACACACACAAACACACAGACATACACTGTGTTATAGAAATGTCCATCTATGACCCCAGGGGGCTGTGTGTTTTTCAGGGACAGTGCGGAGAACCGAGCGGACCTGTCGAGGCATCGAGTGACTCACATCCTGAACGCTGCTCACATAAACGCACACACAGACACACACACACACAGAGACACACACAGACACACACACACACACACACACACACACACACACACACACACACACACACACACACACACACAAAGACACACATTGTGTTATAGAAATGTCCATCTATGACCCCAGGGGGCTGTGTGTTTTTCAGGGACAGTGCGGAGAACCGAGCGGACCTGTCGAGGCATCGAGTAACTCACGTCCTGAACGCTGCTCACAATAAACGGCGAGGAGCCCCGGGCTTCTACTCTGACCTGGACGTGTCCTACATGGGCGTGGAGGCCCACGACTCTTGCAGCTTCGACATGAGCGTCAACTTCCTGCCAGCGGCAGAGTTCATCCACAGAGCGCTCAGCAGGGGGGGTGAGACACCTGTCTGTCTGTCTCCCTAATTGTCTGCCTGTCTGTCTGTCTCTCTGTCTGTCTGTCTCTCTAACTGTCAGCTTGTTTGTCTGTCTCCCTCCCTGTCTGTTGGTCTGTCCCTCTGTCTCTCTGCCTGTCTGTCTCTCTAACTGTCTGTCTGTCTCTCTGTCTGTCTGTCTCTCTAACTGTCTGTCTGTCTCTCTGTCAGCTTGTTTGTCTGTCCCTCTATCTCTCTAACTCTCTTTGTGTCCATCCGTCAGTCTGTCCGTCCATCTGTCCGTCCAAGATACAACAGAATCACTTATTAATATTCTATATTAATTATTATATTAATGATGTAAATATTTGTCTGGAAAAAAAGTTTTGTCGTACAAATCCGGGAGTACATGCGGCCATTATTCTATTTAGTAGAGAGACTTAGCAATTCTCATGAACAGGTTTGTACGATATCATACGAAAATGTATGCGCACCAATTCATATGATATCCTATGAAAGATGGCAATGAAGTTGAGTTTAACCGACAAAACGTGAGCATCGTACGCCGATGAGAGTTACGTTTAGTCACCAAATAAAAAGGACAAGTTAAGATTAGAGAAAAGATGGGTTTTGGATTTAAAACACTCCAGGACATGAACACCTGTTTCCTGGGTGAAAGTCTTGTGTTTTCTCCTTAACATCTTCCAGGACATGAACACCTGTTTCCTGGGTGAAAGTCTTGTGTTTTCTCCTTAACTTCTTCCAGGACATGAACACCTGTTTCCTGGGTGAAAGTCTTGTGTTTTCTCCTTAACTTCTTCCAGGACATGAACACCTGTTTCCTGGGTGAAAGTCTTGTGTTTTCTCCTTAACTTCTTCAGGACATGAACACCTGTTTCCTGGGTGAAAGTCTTGTGTTTTCTCCTTAACTTCTTCCAGGACATGAACACCTGTTTCCTGGGTGAAAGTCTTGTGTTTTCTCCTTAACTTCTTCAGGACATGAACACCTGTTTCCTGAAAGAAAAGACCCTGTGTGTGTGTGTGTATCTGTGTCTGTGTCTGCGTGTGTGTGTGTGTTTGTTTGTGTGTCTGTGTGTGTGTATCTTTGTGAAAGTCTTGTGTTTTCTCATACATGCTGTGCAAACGGATTACAGAGCTTTACTTTTCACAGCGATATGTACGAATGCTTCATGAGAAGAGGTTGGATGTTTTAGGCATTTTTTCACGAAATGGCTTGAAATATAGTGCATATAGCTTGTGCCGTAAATGGAGTTTGGCACCTGAGCCCCTCTAGATTTGGGCTGAGCCCCGAATGTTGTCCAACATCTGGCTCCGCCCATATTATTGTGTCATGTCTCTCTGATTCCAGGCAAAGTGTTGGTGCACTGCCACGTGGGAGTGAGCCGCTCCGCCACCCTGGTCCTGGCCTACCTGATGCTGAAGCAGAACCTGACCCTGGTGGAGGCCATTTGTGCCGTGAAAGATAACCGCGGTGTCATCCCGAACCGCGGTTTCCTCCGACAGCTCATCAAACTGGACCGCCAGCTCTTCGGCACACACTGAGCGAGCGTTGTATCCAGATGTGTTCACTCCTACCTAAACCGGAACCAAACCATAACCCTAAATATGTAACTAAGTACATTTACTCCAGTACTGTACTTCCAGTCCAAATGTTGAGGTACTTGTACTTTATTTGAGTCATTTCTTTTCATGCCACTTTCTACTTCTACTCCACAACATTTCAGAGAGAAATATTGGACTTTTTACTCCACTACATTCATCTGTTCCAGCTTTAGTTACTAGTTACTTTAGTTACTCCACTACATTCATCTGTTACAGCTTTAGTTAGTAGTTACTTTAGTTACTCTACTACATTCATCTGTTCCAGCTTTAGTTACTAGTTACTTTAGTTGCTCCACTACATTAATCTGTTACAGCTTTAGTTACTAGTTACTTTAGTTACTCCGCTACATTAATCTGTTACAGCTTTAGTTACTAGTTACTTTAGTTACTCCGCTACATTCATCTGTTACGTTAGTTACTAGTTACTTTAGTTAATCCGCTACATTAATCTGTTACAGCTTTAGTTACTAGTTACTTTAGTTACTCCACTACATTCATCTGTTACAGCTTTAGTTACTAGTTACTTTAGTTACTCCACTACATTAATCTGTTACAGCTTTAGTTACTAGTTACTTTAGTTACTCCGCTACATTAATCTGTTACAGCTTTAGTTACTAGTTACTTTAGTTACTCCGCTAAATTCATCTGTTACAGCTTTAGTTACTAGTTACTTTAGTTACTCCACTACATTCATCTGTTCCAGCTTTAATTACTAGTTACTTTAGTTACTCCACTACATTCATCTGTTACAGCTTTAGTGACTAGTTACTTTAGTTACTCCGCTACATTCATCTGTTCCAGCTTTAGTTACTAGTTACTTTACTTACTCCTCTACATTCATCTGTTCCAGCTTTAGTTACTAGTTACTTTAGTTACTCCGCTACATTCATCTGTTCCAGCTTTAGTTACTAGTTACTTTAGTTACTCCACCAAATTCATCTGTTACAGCTTTAGTTACTAGTTACATTACACATTAAGACAGACAGAGAGTTGATTGACTGTTTGGATCCTTTCAATTTCGAAAATGTTATTTACTTTTTCACTGCAGGACTGTAAATGTAATTATTTTAACAGTGTGGTATTAGTAGATTCTGATCATGTTTGAAAGTGTTTAACTTTTAGGGTAAACTATTCATATTCTGTCAATGTGTTCATGTTAAATGAATTTACATTAAAAATATGAATCTGATTCAGCTTTTGGTGAATGTCTGGTAGTAAAGAGTAAGATCCTTGTAGTTTAACATCAGACAGCCCCAAAATCACCATCACCAAACTCCACCAGATTCCATGTAAATAATCAGGACTTTTAGCGTGTATAGAGCCAGCATATTTCCACCAGACTCCATGTAAATAATCAGGACTTTTAGTGTGTATAGAGCCAGCATATCTCCACCAGACTCCATGTAAATAATCAGGACTTTTAGCATGTATAGAGCCAGCATATCTCCACCAGACTCCATGTAAATAATCCGGACTTGTATCATTGTAAAACACACTTCATTCAAAGTGGACAGAAAATAAATAAAACTAAAATAACTTGGTTCATCGTTCCACTGTTCCATTATATACATTCTGATTTACAATTCTGGTTATCTATCAGGGTGATCTGCATGAAGCTTGACTTTGCATTATGTCCCACGGGACAGTGAATGCTGCACACATTTGTCTAGTGAGAACTCACAGGCTTGGACAACAAGTACGTGACTTCACAGCTGAGGAGGACCGGGAGTGAACGGAAGCAGCAGCAGTAACGGGAGCAGCGGTAGTACTGGGAGCGGTACGTGCCTGGCCAATAAATACTATTGAAGGGCGGGTCTTGGCGTGGCCATAGTGGGATTCGTAATATTGGCACCGGGAGCTGGACGGACTGCCACAGGTGTAGGAGCCGCTGCTGAAGGCTTCTCTGCTGAGTGCAAACGTGTGATGGTCAGGAAGACGTTTTGTCAGGGGGAAAACTGATCAGAAAATGTAACAAGGTAGAAGTCAAAAGTATGCACTATTGATCCTACTTAAGTAAAGTAGAGATACGTGAAAAATGTACTTAAGTATAGTAACGAAGTATTTGTACTTCATTACATTCCACCACTACATGTCTCTTATAGTCTTTTCACTTACAGTTTGGTAAAAATAAAGTCATAAAAAAGTCAACAAAAGTTCTTTAGCCATCATAAAGTAAACTTTTGTATTTTGCATCTTTTTGTAGTCGTTTTGTGTCTACTACTTTCATACATTTAGTGTCTACTTTTATACATTTCGTGTCTACTTTCAGTCCCATTAAAAGTGCTGATTTAAATGTTGAAAACAGTCTCAGACGTGATGTGTTTTCTCCTGGTCCGTTTCATACTTGCGTTTCAGATTGTTAAAATAGGGCCCTAAATGTCTGAAAGTAGACAATAAGCGACTGCAAAAAGATCCAAAATACAAAAAATAGATGGAAAACAATCACAAAAATGCCACAATGAGCACATGGAGGTCCAAACCCACCAAACGTAGATGCAAACTAAATAAAAGACTGAAATAGACCGACTTTGAAACTCTCTGATGACTAAGGAACTTTTTACGGCTTGATGAGAAATGTAGAAATACGGATAAGTGAGAAGTATACTGTATATGAAACATACAATAATGCAGATGTTATACTTTTTGATTAAATAAAAGCATGTTAATGACGTCTGTCCCTTGATGTGAGTCTCCTTTTGCAGTGTGGCCCTCGGTGAAGTTGAGTTGGACACCCCTGTTCTCTCTGTGAACCATCTCCTTATCGTGTTAGAGAGGTTTGTGTGTCCCAATGAACCTGAGGGATGTGTTGTCTGGAGCCTTGTGCTCCTGGACCTGGTCTCCTGGTCGGTCAGGATGCAGTGTGAGTCGCACATGTGCAGAACGGCCGCCATCTCTGACAGTTAGCTACGGCAACACCACTTGGACAAACCACATAGTTACTGACCAACGCAATACAATACTTGAAAAGGTCCATATATATTCACATATAGGCCTGTGTATATTATTTTCCTTTAATGTTTTTATGGGCAGTTGGTAGTTGTGTGTTGCAGAGAAAAGTTGACTGCAGTTTAGTTACTTAAACGACCAGTTAGGTTTAGGAAAAGATTGTGTTTTGGATTAAAATGAGTTAGGGGGTAAGGGTTAGGGGGTTGAACGAACACGCTATTCCTGGGTGAAAGTATTTAGTTTTTGCACTTCGTCCAAGTGGTGTAGCCGTAGCTAGCGGCCAAAGATGGTGGCAGTTGTACACATTTGTGACTCACATCGTGTCTTGACAGGGTTCCCCATGGCAAAGTGGTCTCAGGCGAGGGTGCAGACTAGGAATTGATTTAAAAGACCTATAAATAATCAAAGTAAAGGAAGAGTGACCTGGCCCAGAGGAAGCCTGGAGCCAAGCCCAGACAGAGGTGTTTGCAAAGAGCCCGGCTGGGCACAGCCCAAAGTAGCTAAGCAAAGTTATTTTTCACCAACTTTGAGACTCCCCCCAGAAGCAGAGTTTCATATTCAGGCTGTGACAGAGTTGCTGTCAGTCAGTTTTTTTAAATGTAATCTTTATTTAGCTAAATTCTACCATGGCTAAGGAAAATTTTTAGGGCTTTATGGGGCACCCATTGTGTTTAAACTTTGCAGCTTCTCAGTACTTTAGATGTGTTTTAAAAACCATATCTGTAAGTGTAGAAGAGTTAAAGGCTCAGAGGGAGACGCTGTCTGCCACGCGCCCTCACATGTTAACTCTCACTTTACACAAAACTGGTTTGGTGCTTTATTACCAAAGTTATCCATGCAAATCAAGCTCTCAGGGTGTAGCTTCCAATTTGAATAACTGGTGAAGAACAAAAGAGAAGGTGTGTGTGTGAAGGAAGAGATGATGTCAGTGGATGGTACGACTGCATGTGCTCTGTGTGGACATCAGACAGGTAGTAAAATCTTATAGTCTGTGACTCTACAATGGCTAAGGAACATTTTTGTCAACCAAAACTGTAAGTGAGAAGAATATGTGACACATGCAGTAATACGACCAAAGTAGGGGTGGAGCCGAACCCGAATATGGTATTCGGAAAGGCACAAATAACGTGTTTTTTACGAATACTTATTTCGAACAAATACTTAAAAAAATATTTGTATCCGGGAACAAGAAAAACTTTATATGAAAAAGCTGCGTTTCCTCATGAGACGGCAGTGCATGCCCGGATGAGTGAGTGACGTTCAGGAGTCGGGGAAAAGAGTAAAAGAGGTGACTGACACAGGCTGCTCCACACAGCAACAGAGACGGCTCGGCTGAGCGAAAAAACACTTCACTGCATCACTATTTTTGTTGAATAGATTTTTCGTACATTAACTGGGTTCCGGAGGCAGTTTATAACTTTCGGGAAGCGGAGTTTGATCGAGAGATTATTCCATTACGCTGCGTTATTGACGTCTGCAGTCGGGTGCTCTCATGTTCGCTCTGTTTACGTAGCTCTGTTAGCTCGGTCATTTAGACAATAGTCTGTTGACCGAGTAATGTTAACGTTCGGTTAAAAAGGTTAAAAAAATGATTGTGTAGTTGTGTCGAATTGTATGCACTTGTGGGAGTTATATGGTACGTTTAAGTTACTCTGTCTTTTGCAGACAGCAAAATGTAGGCTATAGGCTAGTTAACCTTAGCATAGCTACCCGTCACTCATTAACTTAGCTGAAACTCCCCACATGGATTTGGGCAACCAAATAGAAAAGAGTGTGGCTGCTGCTGAGCCATCTCTTGGTCCTCCACCAGCCTACCAGCATTTTACAGTCAGTGCTGCAGATCAAACCAAAGTAATATGTAATGTGTGCAAAAGTCAAATAAGCAGAGGCAGAGATATCAAACATCTGTCAACATCTGCTATGCATAGTCACATGCACTTAAAGCATCCTCTCCTCCTGGTACTGTCTGCCAACCCCCCCACAAGCACAAATCCCCCCACCAGCACCAAATCATCATCACAGCCATGTTCTGCCCCTGCAAGTGAGTTTCAATCACCTATATTAGCTGGCATAATTATTATAATGGATATAATTAAAGAATACTTACACTTTAACGTAAATTAGAAGTGTAATGCAAAAAAACTGGAATTTTACGCCTATTTTGAATTTTACTCGAATACAAATACAAATACAATTAAAGCTGCGAGCAGCGATGGACGGGCCCTCGTGCCTCTGCGCGCGTCGGGGTTACCGGCGGACGCCGCTCCTTGCGACCGTGCATTCGCGCGGCACTCAGACGCCACAAACCGTCACCAATGAAAAGGGAACTCCCCGCCGAGTTCAACGATACCTCACACAAGACTCTACTTCATACGGTTCATTAGCTGTGAAAGGGGGCGTGGCTAAAGCATAGGGGGCGGGTCCAACCATCACCAATTAAAAATGAAGCCTCTGCTGAGATGAATGATACCTCACACAAGACTCTACCTTAAATGGGTCAGCATGTATGAAATGGGGCGTGGCTTAAACATAGGGGACGGGCCAAACCATCACCAATGAAGAAGGAAGTCTCTGCTGAGTTCAATGATACCTCACACAAGGGTATACCTTAAACGGTTCAAATGTTATTAAAGGGGGCGTGGCTTATGCATAGGGGGCGGGCCAAACCATCACCAATAAAGAAGGAACTCTCTGCTGAGTTCAATGACACCTCACACAAGACTCTACCTTAAACGGTTCAAATGTTATGAAAGGGGGGCGTGGCCTGAATAAGTGGGCGTGGCCATATTATAGGGGGGCGGCTCAGTATCACACGTAGACCACACATTCTGAGTTTCATGCAAATCAGATGATGTTTGTCATATAAGGCAGATTTCCTGTTGCCAGCGGGGGGCGCTATGACCAAAAGTCAATTTTGGCCTGTAGGTGTCCTCAGGCATGGACCCTTGTCCATGGTGAGAAATTTCGGGCAGATACGACAACGTACACTCAAGTTACAACAACTTCTTTGTTCATCGCTAAACACTCAAAATGGCCGCCACGCCACGCCCACACCGTCTGACGAAATGTTTTTCTTTTAATAAATTTTCATCGTTAAGGTGTTGGGATGGTACAGACCAAGTTTGAAGTCCATCGGATGAAATCTCTAGGAGGAGTTCGTTAAAGTATAGCACCTTGACTTTGAGGACTACTTCCTGTTGCCACTAGAGGGCGCTATGACTTTAAGTAAATATCGGCCTTTATTTGTCCTCAGGGCTGGACTCTTATGAATCCTGAAAAGTTTCGAGGTAATCGGACAACGTACACTCGAGTTACACCCACTTCCTGTTTCGGCGGCGAAACGCACAAAATGGCCGCCCCGCCACGGCCACGTCCTATGACGAAAAGTTTTTCTTTTAACAACTTTTCATCTTTAACATCTTAAGATGGCACAGACCGAGTTTGAAGTTGATCGGATGAAATCTCTAGGAGGAGTTCGTTAAAGTACGACATGTGGAAATGGCCAAAATCGCACTAATTTCGAACTTTGAAATCAAAATGGCGGACTTCCTGTTGGGTTTAGGGTATGGCTCTAATGAAGTTTTTTGTACGTCTTGACATGTTACATATGTGAACCAAGTTTCGTGAGTCTACGTTAAACGCACTGGAGGGGCTCAATTTATTTAACTTTGTAGGGGGCGCTAGCGAGCCATTTTTGTGCGCCTATTCCCGAAACCCTTAAAATACGTAAATTTTCACCAGACTTGATGCGACCGCCAAATTTGATGAGTTTTTGAATATATTAAGCCCCTCAAAAAGCCAATTCATTTGACGGGAAAATAATAATAATAGAACAAAGAAAGAAAGAAAGAATAATTCCTTCAGTTTCAATAGGGCCTTCGCCGCTGTCGGCGCTTGGGCCCTAAATACTTTTCCCCCCTCAACAAATACAAATACAGATACAAATACCGGCTGCTTTGCACACCCCTAGACCAAAGATATTTGACTTTTCTCTTAAACAAAAGAATGTCAATGAAACATGTTTGTCCCTTAATTTGATTCTCATTTTCCAGTCCGGCCCTCAGTGAAGTTGAGTTTAACACAACGGTTTAAAGGTTAAGGGTTTCTTTTTGCAGCATTCTGCATCCGACAGCATGTCCTCTCTGCGGACATCAGACAAGAAGACATGCAGGAATCCATTTCTAACATCACCCATTATATGTGAAAGATTGTCAGGACTTTGGATGTGCTGTAAAAGCCATATCTGGAGCTTGGAAGACTTAAATGCTGAACTCAGAGGGAGACGCTGTCTGCCACGCGCCCTCACATGTTATCTCTCACTTTACACAAAACCAGTTTGGTGCTTTATCACCAAAGTCATCCATGCAAATCAAGCTCTCAGGGTGTAGCTTCCAATTTGAATAACTGGTGAAGAACAAAAGAGAAGGTGTGTGTGTGAAGGAAGAGATGATGTCAGTGGATGGTACGACTGCATGTGCTCTGTGTGGACATCAGACAGGTAGTAAAATCTTAAATGCAAACCAAGCTCTCAGGGTGTAGCTCCCAGTTTGAATAACTGGTGAAGAACAACAGAGAAAGTGTGTGAATGAAGAGATGATATCAGTGTATAGTACGATGCTCTTTCCTGGCCCAAACCTTTGAGATATAAACTGGAGAGCTGCATGAAAATAAAACTGCTTTTGTTCTCATTTATTTCAGATTTACATATCCTGGAAATACAGTTTGAACAGTTGCTCTGCAGGTTAAAAAGCTTTAAAAGTAATATAAACTAATTAGCATGAATGTCCAGAACAGAAACATTGGAATGTCAGGTTTAAAGTAGACACTAAATGTCTGAAAGTAGACAATAAATGAATGAAAGTAGACAATAAATGACTGAAAGTAGACACTAAATGACTGAAAGTAGACACTAAATGAATGAAAGTAGACAATAAATGACTGAAAGTAGACAGTAAATGAATGAAAACTAACTCAAATTAAAGTTAAATTAAATCCCAATGTCTAAACTAGAATAAAAGCTAAGAGAAATTAAACCTCTAATCTCCTCCTGTAGGGATGATGTGTCACTATATTGTAATATGTTAGCTGCTGCTGACCCTGTGAAAGATAAAGTGGGCGTGTATTATAATATATTATAATATGTTATCTGCTGCTGACCCTATCAAAGATAAAGTGGGCGTGTATTCTAATGTAATATTATAATATTTTACAGTATAAAGATCGAGGAGTTCTCAAACTTTTCTATGTCTGTCTCTCCTGTCATCCAGGTAAATATACTTTTTAAGACACAAATATTTTGTTTTCTGTCTTCGACATTAAAACTTCTCTGATTGGTTTAGATTCTGTTTCAGCTGCGAGAAGTTCTGGCTGCTTTTTCCAACAAAAAAAAAATTCTCACTTTTTCTCAGTTCTTGCAGTTTTATTCTGTGTTTTTAAAAAAAAGTTAAATATGGATTTGAAACTTAAGGCGCATTTTCAAATGTTTGACACTTTTTTTAGGTTTTTGTCAGGTTTTTTCAGACTTTTTTGTCCGTCCCTTTCTAAAGAAGTTAACTGTGATGTAACCTGTCTGTTCTGATCCGATATGACCAGCAAATGCTTAGTTTTTCCGTATAATCTTTGTAAGGAAGTGTGTTATCGTGATATTCCAGGTATCCCTCCCGCTGCTGACACTAGAACTCATCTCTCTCCTGTCATTCAGGTAAATATATTTTATATTATTATTCTGTCTTTAACACATTAAAACTTCTGATTCTGTTTCAGCTGTGAGGACAAAGCTTTCTTTGTCACTTCTTCAAACTTTCTGTGACTTTTTTCAAAGTTTTTGGTATTTAAAAATAAAATCTTATCTCTTTTTTAGACATATCTGTTACAAGCTGTTTCTTTTTGTATCATGTTGCCATATGGTTATTCTTCTTTACTGCAATTTAACATTTTGTTCCCCAAGAGAAACTTTTTGGATGCTACATACTTTGTTCCTATGCTGTTATTACACAACCTTTATAATTTTTGGTTTTGAAAGAATATGAATGAAAGGTTTATTTCCGTGTGTGGATGATTATCCGGCCTATCCTTTATAGGATTATTCAGACACATTTTAAATACTGCAGATACAGAACTGTAGATTGATTTTAGTTTCAGGATGTCCTCTCTGTGTCTGTCTGTCCTCATTACAAACGTGCCTCACAGTTTTCCTTGGATTGATGAACATAAAGGGTACTAAAGTAACGTAAAGTTTACATCTCAACATGAAAGCCTTTCAGACCAGAATAAGTTATAGTAGAAGGTAGGGATAGTTATGGAATGTAACAAAGTACAAATATATATATATATAAATATATATACATACAGTACAGGCCAAAAGTTTGGACACACCTTCTCATTCAATGCGTTTCCTTTTTATTTTCATGACTATTTACATTGTAGATTCTCACTGAAGGCATCAAAAACTATGAATGAACACATATGGAATTATGTACGTAACAAAAAAGTGTGAAATAACTGAAAACATGTCTTATATTTTAGATTCTTCAAAGTAGCCACCCTTTGCTTTTTTATTAATAAGGGAAAAAATTCCAGTAATTAACCCTGACAAGGCACACCTGTGAAGTGAAAACCATTTCAGGTGACTACCTCATGAAGCTCATTGAGAGAACACCAAGGGTTTGCAGAGTTATCAAAAAAAGCAAAGGGTGGCTACTTTGAGGAATCTAAAATATAAGACATGTTTTCAGTAATTTCTCACTTTTTTGTTAAGTACATAATTCCATGTGTTGATTCATAGTTTTGATGCCTTCAGTGAGAATCTACAAAGTAAATAGACATGAAAATAAAGAAACACATTGAATGAGAAGGTGTATCCAAACTTTATATATATATATATATATATATATATATATATATATATATATATATATATATATATATATATATATATATATATATATATACACACACATTATCAACCGGAATAATAAACAAAATGTACAAATACACTAAATGAGAATCATATTAAGGGACAAACATGTTTCATTGCCATTCTTTTATTTAAGAGAAAAGTCAAATATCTTTGGTTGTATTACTGCATGTGTCACATATTCTTCTCACTTACAGACACTGTAAAGACACTCAGAAGTTAAAATTTCAGAAAACGGCCAATTGAAAATGTAAATGTTTTTTTCTCCTGTTTTTTAATATAAATATATACATTTTCAGCACAGTGTTATGGAAAACCTGTCACATGAATATGTTTGAATGAAACATTTGATATGTGAACCTGTTATGAAAAATAAAATAAAAATGTAAAACTTCGTATTCTGTTTTAGGATGAAGATTTTTCTGAAGCTATTACAGCTTTCTTTGTCACTTCAATGTTTTATTAGCTGCTTTAATTGTTTTGACGTATTTTTTGACATTTGTATGTCTAAACCATTTTAGATATTTCTTTCACTTTTTCCGCCGTTTTAGCATTTTTTGTGTTTTTTGGTTTGTGTGCTTTTTGAAGAAGCCTGAAGTTAAATGTAGTGGCTCGTTTCAAAGGTTATGTAACCACTGTTCCTGTGGTGTCAAGTTTATTAATCAACTATATCCATATCCTAGATCAGGGGTCGGCAACCTTAGGCACGCGTGCCACCATGGGCACGCGGGACCTTAACCAATGGCACGCTGGCAATATGTGTGCAAGAGAGTTATTGATGTGTTGAAATCATGGTTGAAATGCTGAAGCACTCTCTCATCCGCATGCCAAATTAACGTTCACAGTTGCCGACCTCATAGGTGCCAATACCGTGGGTGCTCCGGAGCTTGAGCACCCACGGAAAATACTGAGCACCCACGTGTGCCAGACTGCCAGTTCATTTTTAATTTTATATTAAACATTGCAGGTGGTGCTAAGTGTGATTGGTCATGTCGGTGGCATTGATTTATAATTTCCCACGAAGCTGATTAAACTTCTCATCCCCAATTCTATCTGTGAGAAGTGGCGCTGTCCTGAGTTGAAAGATAGATTACTTTATGGCGTGTGTGTTCGTGTCGGCCGCTGTCCATTTCCTAAGGTTCTGAAATGCAAACATTGTTGACTACTTTTTTTTTTTTAAACTGTGTGCGCGTGTGAGCACCCACGGAGGAAAACATAAATCGGCGCCTGTGCGCAACCTGTTATTTACTGTAGTTTGATTGACTCATATCTCTGACTGGGAACAGTACAAAGAGGATAACCAACAGCCGCTGGGGCAGATGAACTAACGCTAGTCTCGTTACTGTAAGGAGGCTACAATTGAACCTTCGTGAGTTAAAAGCCAATACTTATCAATGCACTCACCTGCGTAAACCGGCATCAACATGTAGAAAGCGATAATTCAATCTGCTCTGTCTGCTCAGACCACTCTTGTCCACCGCACTCAAACATACGCAAACACAGCTCTACTCTGCAAATAGCTAATTTTTACAAAACAAGCTAAAAGAAACGCTGTCGGTTTGTAGTCTATTTATCTTAGTTTGCAGGGAATCTTGAAATTTGGACAAATTCTTATAAACTTAAGCTGTCTGAAGAAACCATCCTCTCCGCTGGAGCGTAAATATGGATGCATTATAAGACCAAAACAAATACATGTGGCTACTTAAAATGCACGTGAATGACGCAATCGTTATGTTCTTCTTCATTCTTGATAATGATGCTGGTTGTGTTATTATTATTTTGCCACAGCATCGTTTCATTGAAAATGATTCATACAGGACCTGCTTATCAGTCCATTCATCATTAAAGCTGGGCTTTTCCACAACTGTTCGCTTCAGGCTCTTTGACAGTGATATTTTTGTTAGCCCATTTTCCACCAATCAGGACTGCATACTAAAACCATGTTTCCATAATAATAATATACAATAATAATAATTACAAGGTCCTGATTATTACAGATTCCCTGGATATTACATTTTGATGTGATGTCATAAAAAAAAATTCATGTTAACATGGCACACTAATAAACAAGAAATTTGGAAAAGGGCACTTCATATCAAAAAGGTTGCCGACCCCTGTCCTAGATAATAAATAAAATAGATAGAAAGGCCATTCCCATCCAAATCAACGTAGCGGTATGGTCATAGCACATTGCTATATCCATTTGTAACTCATTCATGATGCTGATGATGATAATGATGATGATGATGATGATGATGATGATGATGATGATGATGTCTATTCCTGTTTTTGTGGCCCTGTGTGTGTGATATATATCACAGGGCGATGGCAGATTGGAAGAAGAGTTGGAGGCTCCTGATCCTCTTCAGCCTCCTCAGCCTTACTGAACTATTGCGTGAGAAATATTTAACTTTTTAACAATCTTGAGTTCAATCTTTAACTTTTTGTTGTTAATGAATGTCCATTACATTCAAGCCATTGCAAAATGAGTTGTGTTGCGTTTTTCTTAGAGTTTTTGAAAAAGGAGAGGCTTGGGTCCAATGAAGATTAAACAAAATGATTTAATAATGAAATGATGGTAACACTTCACAATAAGGGTACATCAATTAGCATTACTTAATGCATTAATAAGCATTAATTAAACGTTAGTTAAGGTGTCTCATAAACATTTATTAACAATGCTCATGTGGTTTCAAGATATTAATTGATGCATTCTTTACCATTAGTTAATGCCTTAACTAACTAACTATTAATAACAGTTAAATAAAGTGTATATTTTAACATTGGTTAATGTACTAAAAAGCCTAAACTGGAAATAAGAGCTAAATAAAGTGTCCAACTATTATTTACAAATGTTGTTAATGTTAACTAACGTATTGATTGATTCATTGTTTATTGGTTTGTATGATGCTATTTACATTAGTTTATTACAGTAATAAGCATCACTTAACAGTTAATCATACAATATTAAACATTTGGTAAATATTAACAAATGTCTCTTAATAACAAATAAACCCTTAGTTGATGTTAATTAAGGTATTTCCTAATATAACTATAGTAGGTGGTTGATAAAGATGTTTGATAGCATGCATGTCTAAAGGTTCACAGCAAAGCCATCTCATTATGAGAAAACAGTTTTTATTGTTTATTTACGGGTTATGGTTGTCCACATACCTTCGTCCATACTCCAACATATGACTTACTTTTGGAAGAAGGTGAGATCAGTGAAAAGACTCCATAGTCTCCATGCAGAGGTTTGCTTTTTCCTTTGTCATAATGTAGACATAAACTTAAAGCCCAACCTATATAAAATATTGTGCATTCTAAATAAGCATTACTAAACCATAATTAATTTTGGATTAGCTGCCGTTGTGAATAGATTTGTCACTTATTCATCACGCCCCCAGTGTGTCTTAAAAGTTTGTCACGCACAGAAACTTTGCACAATGAGTCTGATGCATATAAATGAATTCGTGGCACACAATATTTTTTAAAAACAATCCAAAATGGAGTCACAGTTTGATTATAACTTATTTTGTTGGTAAGCGTTTGATTTAACGTCATATTGTTGGCACTTCAGTGATGCAAACGTACCTCGGTGCTAACCGCCTCACTGTCGTGCAAATAAATATGATATAATAAATTAGAAGAAAATAATGAAAACGACAAGCCAGCTTTATTTGTAAAGCAAATTTCAGCAACAAGGTAATTGAAAGTGCTTTACATAAAACCACTGACAGACTCAGAATATTAATATCTGACAACATTATGGAACATTGTTTTGGTTCTGCTTCCGTCAGCCAACATATACATGATATGTCTGCAATAAATAACTGCCAGGCCGAGTAATCAATTAGGCTCTGATGACTTGGTTAAACATCTGGTTGCTTTAGTGTGTTTCTTTTTAATTAAGTGGAAAGAAATGTGAACTGAAAGGTCGCAATGACGCTGAACCCCATCCTCGTGTAATATTGCTTTATTGACAAAATGTGACATATTTATTTTTAAACGTACAAAATTTCAGACTCAGTGTGCAAGGAGTGAGTAGTTACTGATTAACTGTGTGATTAGTTACTATGCCAATGTCAATGCTTAACTAATAATTAATTGATGATTAACCACTCAGTATGATGCATAAGACACTGAATAATCATAAGTGCTGAATCACAGTTAATCAGTAACTACGCATTAACTAACCAGTCAATCCACATTACGTTCCTCAGTAACTATCTACATGTTCTACCTGCATCCCAGAATGCATCTGTGGTGTAGCCAGACCTTCCTCCACAGCGCTGTGGAGACAGAGCTGGCTATGCGAGAGTAGAGCGTTAATGACGGAGACACAGAACGAAGACAGACGTGATTTTTTACAGGTTTGAATACTTGTATTTTGTTATGTTTCTTCCCCAGAGGTGAGAGATGAAGAGTGGAAGGAGCTCAGTCCAGATATCGCTGCACTGCACCAGCTCAGAGGACTGTCTGAACACATGTTTCATGAAAATATCAGGAACCCACCGAACCACACGTCTCTTGTTATGGATTTGTTCCTTGTTCCTCTCCATAGGTACACACATATTAAACACAAAAGCACAGAGATGGTTAAAGTGATATATTCCAAAAGTGTATGTATTGAATTACAGGGGAGTTACAGAGGAAAAGTCACCAAGTCTTATCAGTTCAGTTTCCCAGCACAGCTACCACAGAACAGTTGCAGACTGCACAATGATTTTATACAGATCCAGAGACAAATAACTGTTTTTGGATTGGAATACAGCCAAAAACAAATCTCTTCTTATCCTTTTAAAATGTTTCTTGACAATACTCTATTATCATTGGACAATAGTCTTCAAGTAAAAACCACCTCATCCTATGACAATACAGTTTCTTCCCATCGTATGCATAAGGTATATGGTGTCACTTGTACTCGTCTGGAATGTGCTGTCCTTTCACAGGAAGCGCTAAATAATGAGGCTGCCCAACTAAAGGAGACTACAGTATGCAGCAAGACAAAGACACAGAGCATACAGAAAATTAACACAGAGTATATAGGAAATGTAAAATTATAATTAATACAACTCAAAGAATAATAATCTTTTACAGTCTTGATCTTGATAAATGTCTCCTAAGAAAATGTTCACACTTCTTTGATACACGTCCTTTTTTGACAAGAAAAAGTTGACTAGGGCGCTTTTTGTATAAAAAAATAGCTGGCTGTGTTTTGGTTCCAAAAAGCAGCCAAGAACACCTTTGTTGCTATAACAACAGCTACTGTTACTCTATCCTACAGCAGTATGTGGAGCGGTGCTAACGTAGATAGAAGTGGTGGAGCGAGCTACAGAAAGAACAGAGGGAGAGAGAGAGAGAGAGAGAGAGAGAGAGGTGCTAACGTTAGATAAAAAAAGTGGTGGAGCGAGCTAGAGAAAGAACAGAGAGAGAGAGTGAGGTGCTAAAATTAGATAAAACAATTTTTGTTGTTATGGATACAGCAGCTCTGGCTACTCCGCTTGTCATTGGTCGGCTGTCAAAAAAAGCTGTTGACGAAGGGCGGTTTTCAGGCTTTTCTTTTTTTTGAAAAGTCAACTTTTTTCAACTTCAAGCTGCAGAAAAAAAGGTCCAATATTTTGCGTGACCACTGTTACCCGGCAGCCATGAACCGAGCTGCATCGTACTGTAACTCTTCAGAACAAATGTTCAGCGTCATTTTGGGTCCTCTAGGGCTACATCTTCACTTCTATGTTATATTTTGAATGTACAGTATATATTTTGCTAGGTTTATGCCAGCAGCCTGTTGCACCAGCTGTGCGTAAGTTCTATCTTAAGTTCAGTTGTAAAGTCCACACTAAACGATACTTTGAAACTAGATAGTTTGATGATGTTGTGTTGATGTTTGGTTGCACCATGGAGACGTAAGGTTCATCACAGTTACACTTGTGTAAAGTCCACACTAACCATTATTTTGTCACAGAAAATTACGTTTTCACTTTCCATGGCCAATCAGTGAAAAGCACTATTCTTTATACAGTGTTTTATTATTATATTATTATTACCATGTTATATCTCTTGCCAATTGTCTTTGAACACTTACCGTTAGCTCCACAATAGCGAAGAAGCTAATAGATAAAGATAGTTAACGTTGGAAACGCTAATCACTAAATAGCAACAGAAAGTAGCTTGGCTACATAAACCAGGACAAAGCATTATGATAGATATTGATAACTATACAACCCTAAACTACAGCTAACGTTGCAAAATAATAACAGTGGCATTGAGTGGTGAAACGTCAACTACAACATGGAGTTGCCCGTAATGTTATGGGCAGATTCAATAGTGAGGTTATGTGGCCGGGTTGGCTCAGTTGGCTCAGTGGTAGAGCAGGTGCACATATATAATATGTATGCAAATAAAGTTATGGGCAGATTAATTGTTAATTGTGCTGTTATAATAACAAACACATAATGATAGCCTAAACTGGGAAACTGTTATGATTAATGTTAGTAACTATTAATTAAGGTTATCTAACCCGAGTCTGCTGCCAGCAGATCGGTCATCCTCTGTAGCTCCGCTCATGGAAAACAAAAGCGTGAGTGTTAATCAAAATGATTGTAGATTTCCAAGGGATGGATTCTATCCCTGAGAACGTGTTGCCGATGCAAAACAGCCGGTCACTCCTCCTCATCCTCCATGTTATCCCACCTTTTAAAACGATGCACCATGCCATCTTACGAAGGACTTTACACCTACTAAGTGCTTGGTGTAAAATTGAAGTTCTAACATATGCCTAAACGTTGGAAATATTTCAGCTAATGCAACCCTCAAAATGTTAGTAGTGCGTAAACTCCGAAGTTACAACTTAAGGTTCAAACTAGTCTATGTTTGAACTAACGGATAGCTGGTGCCATCCAGTGCTGATTGTTTTAATATTTTTTTTATCAATCATGGGGAAAGAATGAAAAGTTAAAGGAGCATGCTGGCTTATTGGGACTTTAGCTTATTCGCCATACCCCCCAGAGTTAGATAAGTCCATACATACCCTTCTCATCTCCGTGCATGTCGTAAATCTGTCTGACGCCCCCACTGCTAGGCTAGCTTAGTACAGATCCTGGAGGTAACCGGTTCCAACTGGCCTACTGCTCCCAATAAGTGACGAAATAACGCCAACATTTTCCTATTTACATGTTGTGATTTGTAGAGTCACATCGTGTACAAATAACAAGGTCACATGAGACACGTAGCGGTGGGTGCGTTAGACAGAGATACACTATGAACAGGAGGGTATGTAGGGACTCATCTAACTCTGGGGGATACGGTGAATGGGCTTAAGTCCCAAAAAGTGAGAAATCTGTTAGCAGGTAGGAACAAAGCTTTCTAGTACAGTTCTGGTGAGAATACGTTTAAAATCAAACTCTGGTGCAGACGTAATCCCAGCAGTGAAACCACTGAAAAGATTGGCCTAGCCCACACAAGCGCAATCGAGTCAAAAACTAAGATTTGGCATTGACAACCTGTTCCAATTTGAAAAATTAGAATCTGATCATTGGTTCCAAATTTAACATGCGCAAGTTTGGGTTTCCGTATGACCACCATACTTCCAGACGCTTGTTGTGTCGTAGCCATGGAGCGCAGTGAGCAGGCTCTAAAGATTGGTAAAACTGTAAATCCCCATTGAATGAAAATAAAAGTGTTCCTCTTATCTGAACAATAAGCAAATTAGTTTCCATCCGCTGCGGAGGAAGGTCTGGCTAGTCCACACAGCATTCCTGAATGGGAGGAAAACGTACTCTGGTTTATTGGCATTTCTTTAAAACCAATCACAATCATCTTGGGCAGGGCTAAGCTCCAGATGGAGCCATGGTGCCTCTGCTAAATAGTCTCGGGAAGGAACTTGTTTTGGTGGAACGTGTACGTTCAAAAGTAGTTTTAGTCGTGCAACAGAAAACACAGATAGTACAGATAGTCTAGCTAGCTGTCTGGATTTACCCTGCAGAGATCTGAGCAGCAGTTAACCATAGTCCTTAGGAATCAGCCGGAGGTTAGAACGCCAACACAAAGACAGAGGAAGGGGATGGACATCTGGCCGAAAAGAGGGGCAACTGGCAAAACCTTGGTAAATGAAACGTTGTCAATATAGACTAGACTTTTATTTATTGAACCAAACCTAATGAGGGTTTTTGGTATGTACCACTTGTGCTAAAAATATTTGGTACCCCTTAAATCGCATATGGTCCCTCCATTTGAAATGGTCTGCTACCGCTACTGATCAAAACGATGCCCAACCCTATCAAAATGCCGTTGGCATTAGTTGTTTGAAAACTACTCTAGAGATGAACTGCCTTTTACAGTTAGATGTGACTACAATAATGTAATGAGCTGAAGAACTGGAGGTGAAAGGCGCAACCCATTGTCATTCCCAACTCGTCATATACTGACACTCCTGCACGTAGACACCCAAATATCCCTCGTTAGCTGAAGCTAACAATATCTTTCAAGAAATTCAATCGAGATTAGGAGCAAAATCTCTTCTGTGAAATGTTTTCATTCCCTACGTGGCCTTGCTACAGCATGGTAAAATATATTTTTGAAATTTAAGCCAAAGTGTTTTTCTTAGGGATGGTATTGTCAATCTCTCATTTGGTCTGCATCAGGTTTTACTCAATGTGTGTAAGTGTTGTGTAACCCTCTCAGATATAAAGTTGTTAATCTTCTTTTAGGGACATTGACCAAAACCCGATGAGTTTGCTGTCTGATCTTCAGGAGAATGAGAAGTTCACAGCTTCTGTTATTCAGAAGGAACAGGTTAGTGGATTTTAAATTAAAATGGAAAGCAGCACTAAGTTCAGACAAACAAGCTTAATTTACTGGAACCCAAATCAGTGTTTAATTAATTTGCATAGACACACAAAACAAATTGGACTTTTTTGAGTGAAACATTCATCCTCCAATTTATGATAGTAATATATATATATATATATATATATATATATATATATATATATATATATATATATATATATATATATATATTAGGGCTGTCAAAATTAATGCGTTAATTTTTTGCGTTAATTTTTTAATATTTAACTCGTTAAAAAAAAATTAACGAAATTAATGCAGCTGTGTTTGTTTACTTCATGTGGCGGCTGAGAAACGTAATACGTCTCCATAAGAGCAGGCGGCGCTACTCTAGGAGGGATTTACCTGATTGAAGTAGGCCTACGGGCCAGTCAAGAGTTTAAACATGGACCAGTAAGATCCCAAAAGAGAAAAAAGATGATGTGTTAGAATCCAGAAATGAATGAGCACGGGCTATAAACGGGACCGAGTACTAGTTCCGATATGTTGTCTCGTCAGGAGAGATGCGCCACCGGTAAGCTGCTGTTTCGCTACATAGAGCTGCGGTTTAAGTTTGTTTGTCTGTTGCGCTACTGCTGTGCTGCCGATATGTACGTGCGCGATTTGTTTGCTTGATAACTGTTACGTTGGTCACGCTGATAAAACCTTATTTGCAGTCTGATGTTTAACGCTGTCGATTCGATAGTATCCGTGACTATATTCCAGTAAATGTTTGAAATTGGTGCGTCTCACTGTCACACAAGCTACTTCCTGGTTGCGGTGCTGGAAGGGAAATGTAGTCAATCGCTTTACATTGGTAATGGATTGCTGTGCACAGTGTCGCTATCTAAAACTACACTCAATGTTTTCACTTTAGGCCAACATACACCTTTGTGGTTTTGGGTTACTGGTTTAATGTGTAACATTGATATTGATATTGATGTGCATTTCTGTGTTTAGATATATGTGCTTTGCTTAGTCATTCAGATTAAACACTATGTATATTATAATATTTATGATATTAAGTACAGCCTAGATTGTAATTTATTTATATATATATATATATATATATATATATATATATATATATATATACATTTGTATATTATTCAGAATATGGTATATTAGGTATGTGGCTAATATTGGGGGTGGTGACAAAAATCTGCTCTCAAGTCGGACAGTTTCTAGCCGTTTCAGCAGCCTTCAGCAGGACTAAATTAGCCAAATTGTTGCTGCTGTTGTTCTGAAAGATATTAAACATTCTGAACTTAGCAGAACCTTTCCTTGTTTTTTTTCTCTTCATATTTGTAAAGTTAAGTGATTTAGCATTATTTAAATATCCATTACTACAAGCTTCAGTCTCAAATTTAAAAACGCGATTAATCGCGATTAACTACAGCAAATTGTGCGATTAATTAGTTAATTTTTTTAATCGATTGACAGCCCTATATATATATATATATATATATATATATATATATATATATACATATACAGTAAAGGCCAAAAGTTTGGACACACCTTCTCATTCAATGCGTTTCCTTTATTTTCATGACTATTTACATTGTAGATTCTCACTGAATGCATCAAAACTATAATGAACACATTATGTACTTAACAAAAAAGTGTGAAATAACTGAAAACATGTCTTGTATTCTAGTTTTTCAAAGTAGCCACCCTGTGCTCTGATTACTGCTTTGCACACTGTTGGCATTCTCTTGATGAGCTTCAAGAGGTAGTCACCTGAAAGGGTTTTCCAACAGTATTGAAGGAGTTCCCAGAGATGCTTAGCACCTGTTGGCCCTTTTGCCTTCACTCTGCGGTCCAGCTCACCCCAAACCATCTCGATTGGGTTCAGGTCCAGTGACTGTGAAGGCCAGGTCATCTGGCGCAGCACTCCATCACTCTCCTTCTTGGTCAAATAGCCCTTACACAGCCTGGAGGTTTATTTGGGGTCATTGTCCTGTTGAAAAATAAATGATGGTCCAACTAAACACAAACCGGATGGGATGGCATGTCGCTGCAGGATGCTTTGGTAGCCATGCTGGTTCAGTATGCCTTCAATTTTGAATAAATCCTCAACAGTGTCACCAGCAAAGCACCCCCACACCATCACACCTCCTCCATGCTTCACGGTGGGAACCAGGCATGTAGAATCCATCCGTTCACCTTTTCTGCGTCGCACAAAGACACGGCAGTTGGAACCAAAGATCTCAAATTTGGACTCATCAGACCAAAGCACAGATTTCCACTGGTCTAATGTCCATTCCTTGTGTTTCTTGGCCCAAACAAATCTCTTCTGCTTGTTGCCTCTCCTTAGCAGTGGTTTCCTAGCAGCTACTTGACCATGAAGGCCTGATTCGCGCAGTCTCCTCTTAACAGTTGTTCTACAAATGTGTCTGCTGCTAGAACTCTGTGTGGCATTCATCTGGTCTCTAATCTGAGCTGCTGTTAACTTGCGATTTCTGAGGCTGGTGACTCGGATGAACTTATCCTCAGCAGCAGAGGTGACTCTTGGTCTTCCTTTCCTGGGGCGGTCCTCATGTGAACCAGTTTCGTTGTAGCGCTTGATGTTTTTTGCAACTGCACTTGGGGACACATTCAAAGTTTTCGCAATTTTCCGGACTGACTGACCTTCATATGTTAAAGTAATGATGGCCACTCGTTTCTCTTTACTTAGCTGATTGGTTCTTGCCATAATATGAATTCTAACAGTTGTCCAATAGGGCTGTCGGCTGTGTATCAACATGACTTCTGCAAAACACAACTGATGGTCCCAACCCCATTAATAAGGGAAAAATTCCACTAATTAACCCTGACAAGGCACACCTGTGAAGTGAAAACCATTTCAAGTGACTACCTCATGAAGCTCATTGAACTAATGAGTTTTGATGCCTTCAGTGAGAATCTACAATGTAAATAGTCATGAAAATAAAGACAACACATTGAATGAGAAGGTATGTCCAAACCTTTGGCCTGTACTGTATATAAATGATTTCAACTGCATTATCTGCTGTGTTTTATATGTAGTTTTTTATCACCTATTGTCCAGGATTTTGAAGGCTTCTTGGCAGCGATTGATAAACAGAAGACACAAGATGTTCTCCTGAGTGCTTCAGAGATCTCACACAGTTACGGCCAAAAACTTCTGGTCATGACCGACAAAAAAAAGTCAACAAATGACAGAGTCCAACAGGAATACAGCATGGATCCTCGTTACTCAGTAATAGTCAGCAACGAATGCCTGTTCAACGTCTCGTGTGTACCAGAAGCAGACAGCTACACCTTGGTGAACATATTTGGGAGTGTTTCAGAAGATGGACAAACTGTGTCTGGCATTTCTGGCTCTTCACTCGCAGAGCTGATGTTGAAACCGTCACTGGAAACTGTGCCTGTGTTCTCTCTTGATGGAAACACAACCAAAGACTTCCAACATAACTTCATTAGAGTTTTTACGGCCCATGGTATCAAAGCAGTCCTAGAAACAACCCAGGAGAATCACCAGACTTACCAGATCATGAACCAACTTAGAGAAGTTTCTGGATACCAAATTCCACAAAGACCGGTTGATCACAGCACCCAGTACGACCACCAGCAGATCCTCATCCTGGAAGATGACCCTACTGTCAGAACAGCTGCTACGTATCTTTTTGAGAAGCATCCAACGGTTTCCTCTGTCTACATTCTTGATAACAACCAAAGACCAGTACTGATCCGAGGTGACTCCGGGCCTCTGACAGGGGACAGCCGGCTGGTGCTGGTCGGCCACGGCAGGAAAGACAACTCAGGAGAAATGAGACTGGGAGGATACGAAGTGCAAGAAGTCTCCAAAATAATTCAACAAACCTCCAGGGATTCCAACAAAATTAAAACAATAAGCGTGGTGGCCTGTGACATGGGATCAGATAAAGCATTCATTGAAACGCTGCTGAAGGATCTCCATGAGACCGCCGGCATCGAGACAGAGCTGCACCTCAGGAACACTGTGCTCCAGATCTTACACACAGGAGAGGAAATCACCCAAGAGATCACTAAGGATGGAGAGCAATGGCGACATGAAGATGACAGCAAGAAAGTGGTCGCAACCCTCGATAGGAACGGAA
>CM046791.1:1031403-1038903 GCA_025617405.1 Perca schrenkii | reverse complement strand
AAAGTGCTTCTAATAGCCTTCACTGGTCTCCGTCCAGAGCAACGGGGTCTATTGGTCCATTATATATATGTCAATGGGTGCAGACAGCGATCGCGGAGCAGCGGGATGATAAGACCGCTGCGAAGTACACACCATTGACATGAAAAACAGAGCGTTGCTATGGACGCAGTTGTGTTCACTCAGGCAATATAATCGCTACATACAGCCTAGGACGTAGCTACGGCGGCAGTTCCACGCAAGGCGTTTGTGCAAAACCGCGGAAAAACTGCAGAAAAAGTGTGGGTGTCTCACCGGGAAAAGTGTGGGTGTTAAAACACCCACATCCCCCACGGGTGCGACGCCCCTGGTTGAGTTGGTTGTGGCTCCTGTTCATACAGAGGAGACTGTTGCATATCTTGAAGCCAGAATCTATGATCACAGACACCGCTATATTGAACTCTTTCCACACATCAAGCTCCTACCAAAGCATCACTATTTGGAGCACTATCCACAAATGATTCGTTGCTTTGGACCTCTACTTGCTCTGTGGACTGAGATTTGAGGTTAAACATAGCTTCTTCAAGCAGGTCGCATGTCATACAAATTGCTTTAAGAATATAACTCGTTCACTAGCTATTAAACACCAGTTCATGCTTCCTTACCACACACATTCCTCCAGTCTCAAAAAGTCACCCTTGGAGGTCACTTATGTCTCAATCATGCCTGTTGATGTCCTTAGTGAAGGAGTAGTTTCAGCTCTCTTCAACCAGAGATACCCAGATGTGACTGAAGTTCATATAGCAAAAAATGTGTTTTGCAGTGGTATACATTACAGTGAGGGGATGCTTATTGTAAATGGATCTGTAGATGGACTGCCGAAATTTAATAAGATCATTCAATTCTGCGCGTTCTGAAGGAGAAGTTGTGTTTTCTATTGAAATATGTATGTGCTTGATATAGGGAGCATTATGGGGGTTTTGAGCTGTCTGCATCACCCACTAGAGAGGTTGCCCTAATTGAACTTGATGACTTGGTGGACCCTTATCCAGTTGTTCATGTCCGCACATGTTTTTTAGGCTACAAAATTTGTTGTCACATACAGCAAACCTCTCCTCACTATCCACCATCTGCCTGTCCCCTGAACACACTGTAAAAAACACAGTCTCTGTAGACAGCCCAGGGTCCACACACGGCAACAAAAACAAAGTGGCCAACCTGGGGCCCATTCTTCGTACGTCGCTAACTCACTTAGCTGGATTTGATTGTTGGCGATTTGGCATGATCTTGGATTGTTTAGTTCTTCGACGCACATCCTGGACTTGCTGTCATAGCAACAGGTGCACAATCTTAAACCTGCTCGCGAGCAGGCTTATTTCCTGTCAACAGGATTAGATCCCGGCTATATAAACGGAGGTGATATGGGAAGTCTGTCGCAGCCATGTCTTGTCCGTTTTTACGTCAGTAACCTGTTGCTGAAGGTGCCAGAATAATTCAAAGAGCTTTTCGAAGCAATCGCGTTTCGCGAGATCGACAGGATCCTTTAGCGCAGCGCGATAATCTACTGATTGAGAGATATCGTTTTTCTCGGGAGGGTCTCATCTACATTATCAACTTGCTGGAGCCACACGTTAAAAGTTTGACTCGTCGGAAAAAAAGAGAACACAATGGCATTACAATGAACTACACTAGGAAAAAATATGATCAATAACATATTGCAAAACATTACTACATTAAGTTATGCAGTTTTCACCTTCACAAGTCAAAGCAATTGACTCAGTATTTATCTGTTGGAATGACTGTACCAGCCATTTGGATTATAGACATACTTAATTTAATGCAGCAACAAATTATTTACACTGTAGCAAGATGATTTAAAACTCATTTCCCTGTAATTAAGGTGTTGGTGTTACTGGTCCCTGGCTTTAGGTCTAAGGAAGAGCTGCCCCCAGGGATGCCCTCCACAATGGGTCGGTTCGCATTTAGCCCAAGTGCCAGCTCTTCTGCCGGGGTATAATGTGGGGGTGCAGGACCACCACCTGTTTTTTTATGCTCCACCTCTTGGTTGCTGTTATAAACAGACAAACACATCATTTAAAATGTTTTTGGGTAAAAGAGACTAAACAGTAGAAGTAGAAAAGCTTACTAGTTTGAAGAATATTCTTGTACTTCACTTTTACTTGTTCCCATGTTCTAGTGGGTCCTGAGCTGGCTCTGACATTAAGCAATTATGAAATTATTAAAATACAAGACTATATACTGTAATAAGTGATATAACCATAACATGGAACACTTACGGATTTAATTTGTCTGCTTCTTTTTGCCAGCCCTCTCTCCTGGCTTTTGCAGACTTTGAGGTGTTCCCTTGCGTTTTAATTATTGTTTCAAACTCAGCATACTCCAGTCATAGTTCTTGCTCTGCTGCGTTGAAAAACTGAGCGCGCTCTTTGGCCACGGTGAGCAGCCAATAGCAGCGTTGCTGATCAAAGTTTCTGCTATCGATACATATCCCCTTTTAAACAAGCGCATGAACGCGCAATTATCTCACTAACTCAATCCAGCTATACTAATCATCAACAGCAGGTGTGTTCGAAGAACCTAATTAGCCAGATCATGGTTAGCACGATGATATCATCTAGGATGTGTCATTTGATCTCGGATGTTTTAAGCAACGTACAAAGAATGGACCCCAGGACAACAAAAACATAACAAACCGTGTTCCAGCGTTCAGCCAATAACCAACAAGAAGGATTTGGGGGGGGGGGTTAGTTCACTGAAGCACAGAAGGCGGGGGACGGGATGAGGAGGAGGGAGGCGCTAGTCTCGTTTTGTTTGAAAATACTGTGAACGTCGTCACCCAACATCGCTTAGAGCACCTTTTTAAAGATGTTTTATAAATGGCCTACTTGTATAGTGCTTTTATCCAAATACTATGTTTTTTCATTCACACCAATGGCTATGTAAAACATGCAAGACGACTACAAACTTGCTTGTTGGGGGCATTTGGGGGTTAGGCGTCCTGTTTAGACTGAAATGACCCTCCAGATCTTTAGACAATGTGCTCCTTCCCTGTGCCACCATAACAACCACATTTGACTAAATTGTGTCATTTTTTTCACCTCTGCTTCAGTGTGACAACATCAACACCAGGAGGCAGTGTATCCTGAGAGGCCTCATCATCTACCTCAATGAAGATCCAGACACCTTCTTCAAAGAATATCTGGTAAATTCATCACAATATGTTTGTCATGTAGTGTTGAACAGTTACTCCCTCTTACTTCTCCTATGGCGCACTTCATTTATGACAAAACCCTATGGTGCACCATTCCCACCCACAATATTGTTGGCGATGGGAAATGCACCGAAATTTGATATACAAGCAATTAGTGTTTTTTTCGTGTGTGTTGACAACTGTGATTCAAGTCCACTTCTCAAGTTTAATTTCTAAATTATTGTCACTTCCGTGTGTGTGTGTGTGTGCGAATGCTTTCCTTGATGTATTTTTGTGTCTGTCTCCATCACCTGTGGAGCCATGCATCACTGTCTGTCCCCTTATTGCTCTGTCCATCTTTATTAAACACTTGCGGTGTTTTCTCTGTTTGTGGTGTTCAGGCACTGGCGACTGAGGATGCAGAAAGGGACCTAGCAACCACAGTCACTGGGATTTACATGATCCGAAGAGATGGGGATCAGGAGCCTGAGGATGTTGGAGTTGTGATTGAAGGCATCAAAGTCCTGAGCAACTTGGGCAGTGTCATCATGGGCTTCGTCATGCTTTTTAGGCTCATTTATGCCCTTGATCTGAGTTTTCCAGACACACCTTAATACACCTTTGAGTTTTTCCAGAAGATCATAATGAATTTGGATAGGCACAAGCTGAATGCAAAGACAGCTGAAAATCAAGTTGTTTGCATAGAACAGCACCATGTGACAATCTACCTTGATGGAGGGTTTAAGACTGAGATTACTTGGGGTTGGATAAGTGTTTACACCCAGAAAGTTTGGCCATTTCACTTCTTCATCATAATTTGTTGACTCTACCTCCTCGGTGCCATTCATCTCTCATTTTTTGATTTCATGACTCTCGATGGATTGAAAGTGATCTAAAGAAACGGCTCAACACGCTGTATTTTACTTTGATTGTGAGTTGCCAGAACTCTTCCCTGACTTCGTTGCTGGTTATAATCACTCATCATCAACATTTTTTTTTTTTTTGCTTTTGCTTTTTTTCCGTGGTCCATACAATATTTTTTTCTGTTACCAGCTATGATAACACAGAAATCACCAAGGCTCTTTCCAATTTAAATGAACAGTAGTGGGGAATTTTGTATTTGCCATAGCCTTTTGGTTGTAGATGACAATTGCAGATTTCTTTTCTTTCCCTTTATGTAATGATAGTTCAAAGCAAGCAATTACAATACACTTATCCAATACAGAGTTTTTGCAGTGCATTCCATCCAGCTATGCAGGAATGTCAAACTCAACTTCGCTAAGGGCCACACTGGAAAATGAGAATTGCATTAAGGGCCAAAATGTAAAGTTTATTGACATGCTTTTATTTAATCGAAAGTCAAATAGTTTTGACTGTATTATTGAATTACTCATATAGCTTTCTTAGTTACAGTTTGGGCAACATTAAGCTCTAAAAAGTTCCTTAAAAATCATAGCTTAGCAAATTCAGCAAAACAATTAAAATTTTTTACAGCAACCAGTTTCACAGCCTAAATATAAAAACTCTGCTTATGTGGGAATTTCTGAGTGTGTCAAAGTCTGCAAATTGCCAAATTTGAAAACAAGTTCCCCGTCTTTTTGGTTTGGCCCACATCTAGGCGGGCCAAATTGATTGTGAACCTAAATTGATACGCAGTGCTGGACCAAAACTTGCTTGGGACCGGATTTGGCCCACGGGCCTTGAGTTTGATATGTGTAAGCTATAGTGTCTTTGTTGTTGAGATTTGGGATAGCTGGGCATTCATTTTGTACCAGTATACTGTTAATTCAAGTTCATATACTTGTGTTTTATCTAGTAAAAAAGTTTTTAATATAATATATATAGGTTTTAATATAACAAAAAACGGCAGTACACTGACTGGAAAACTCACAAAACAAAACCACAAACTGACGGGCAAAAACACAGGCCGGAACACAAGACACAAGGAAGCACACAAGTCACAGGGGAGAACACAAGGGCAAGGATACAAAACGATCTGACAAGACACAAAGGGATTCACAGAGGTTAAATACATGAGGTAGGGAGCAAACAAGGAACAGGTGGTAACAACAGGTGAAACACATCAGGGTGGGACAGGACAATCAACAAAGGCGGGAAAACTAAGGAAGTAAATCGGACAAGACAAGACAGAAAACCAGACTATCCTAATAAAACAGGAAGTAGGAAAAACCGACAGAAAACACAACATCAACTAAAAACACTAAACACTTGACAAACCACTAGGCAACACAAGGGATAACAGAGAACACAGGAATAAACCAAAACACACAAAACACAGAACAGAGTACATCAATACAACAGGGAACAGAAAGTTACAGAAAGTGCAGACACAAAACACTGAAACCATAACAAAAGTTGAATCTAATCTAAAAACACACACACACACACGCTCTTAGACAAACTCACCTTATTTCCTGTAAATGGAGAGGGGGAGGAGCAGATCAGGTCATGAAGAATAGGAAGAGTTGCGTCAGTTGAGACTCCATTTAGTGTGAAGAGAAGAGAGCCTGAGGAGGAAAATGAAGGCTGAGAAAGGGTGAGTACTATTTTATTTTCAAAGTCTCTGAGCTGTAACCCAAGAAAAAAGACTCATGGTACGGTGTAGGCTCTGTATAGTATGATTCAGCCTTAAAGGAACACGCCGACTTATTGGGAATTTATCTTATTCACCGTAACCCCCAGAGTAAGACAAGTCGTTACATGCCCTTCTCATCTCCGTGTGTGCTGTAAGGCTGTCTGACGGCGCCAGCATTAGCTTAGCCCAGCACAGAACCTGGAGGTAACTGGTTCCAACTAGTCTACTGCTCCAAATTGTGACAAAAGTGACAAAATAACACCAACATGTTCCTATTTACATGTTGTGATTTGTAGAGTAACAGCGTGTACAAAAAACAACGTAACATGAGACACAGCAAATCTTCTAACAGCAAACAAACCGGGAACTATATTCTCAGACAGGCTTGCTGCGAGCATATCACTCCGCCCAAGTACTATATTCTTCCACCTGAGAATATAGTTCCCGGTTTGTTTACTGTTAAAAGACGGCTGTGTCTCATGTTATGTTGTTTTTTGTACACGTTGTGACTCTACAAATCACAACATGTAAATAGGAACATGTTGGTGTTATTTTGTCACTTATTCGGAGCAGTAGGATTACTGGAACCATTCACCTGCAGGATCTGTGCTGGTCTGATGCCGCTGGAGCCGTCAGACAGCATTACAGCACGCACGGAGATGAGAAGGGTATGTATCGACTTGTCTTACTCTGGGGGTTACGGTGAATAAGCTAAATTCCCAATAAGTCGGCGTGTTCCTTTAAATGGAAATTCAGGATTTTATCAGAGATACGCTTGGCCATGGAGTCTACTCATTTATAACAAAAAGATTTTGTTACAAACTGTTGGTGTGGAGTTTGAAAAGTTGAACATTTACCAGGCAGGGAGGGTGCAATGAAAGACACTATATACAACAATACTGGTATAGGAGTCTTTTTGCACCACCTACTGTTTGGGGGAATGCTGTTCTACAACATTCCACCTATAGGGCTCGGCAACCGACGTCACTGCGCAGTGCATTCTGGGACGGATGCCACCATTTTGTGAGGCCACAGTTACCATAGCGAACAACAGTTACAGTTACACGAAAATAATAGTGTAGAAAAACAATGTTAAGAAGTCGATTAAAAGAACAAAATGTACTATACAGAGACAAACTTTTACCGGACGCAAGAAAACGTTACCTGGAAAAGATGACATTGATCGGAAATCTGGATCCGTATGAGGTGCCTGCAAGAGAATGTACACAGGGTCAAAACTCTTTGGATCTACACAATTCATGTGGATGACATTTTCCCCATTCAAAACAGCGATTTTTGAAAAGGGACTAGTTTGCAGGTATGTTTAGTAGGGCTGTCCTCGACTAAAGAAATTCTTAGTCGACTAACACATACGATTTTGTCGACTAATCGATTAGTTGATTTAATTGACAGAGCTGTGCGCTTTGAGAGGTGGTTAAGACTAGAAAAGCACAATATAAATGTAGTTAATTAACCATTGTGCGAGCATATCACTCTGCCCCAGATTTAAAGACAACTCTTTGTGCATGGACAAACTTGTTTGTCTTGATTTATGTGTGTGTGTGAGAGTGTGTGTATGTGTGTGTGTGCAAAACCAATGTGTCCCTGAGCAAGACACTTAACCCCTAGTTGCTCCAGAGGTGTGTGACTTCTGATATGTAAGAATTGTAAGTCGCTTTGGATAAAAGCGTCAGCTAAATGACATGTAATGTAATGT
>CM046791.1:866403-1026403 GCA_025617405.1 Perca schrenkii | reverse complement strand
GGAATGAGAGAGGGAAACACCACAGCAGGGGGAATGAGAGAGGGGGGAAACACCAGAGCAGGGGGGGAATGAGAGGGGAAACACCACAGCAGGGGGGAATGAGAGAGGGGGAAAACACCACAGCAGGGGGGAATGAGATGGGGAATGAGAGGAGGAAACACCAGAGCAGGGGGGAATGAGAGGGGGGAAACACCACAGCAGGGGGGAATGAGAGGGGGAAACACCAGAGCAAGGGGGAATGAGAGGGGGGAAACACCAGAGCAGGGGGGAATGAGAGGGGGAAACACCAGAGCAGGGGGGAATGAGAGGGGGGAAACACCACAGCAGGGGGGAATGAGAGGGGGGAAACGCCAGAGCAGGGGGGAATGAGAGGGGGGGAAACACCAGAGCAGGGGGGAATGAGAGGGGGAAATACCAGAGCAGGGGGGAATGAGAGGGGGGGAATGAGAGGGGGGGAAACACCAGAGCAGGGGGGAATGAGAGGGGGGGAAACACCAGAGCAGGGGGGAATGAGAGGGGGGGAATGAGAGGGGGAAACACCAGAGCAGGGGGAATGAGAGGGGGGAAACACCACAGCAGGGGGGAAAGAGAGGGGGGAAACACCAGAGCAGGGGGGAATGAGAGGGGGGAAACACCAGAGCAGGGGGGAATGAGAGGGGGGATTGCCAGAGCAGGGGGGAATGAGAGGGGTGACACCAGAGCAAGGGGGAATTAGAGGGGGGACACACCAGAGCAGGGGGGAATGAGAGGGGGGCACACCAGAGCAGGGGGGAATTAGAGGGGGGAAACACCAGAGCAGGTGGAATGAGAGGGGGGGGGGAATGAGAGGGGGGAAACACCAGAGCAGGGGGAATGAGAGGGGGAAACAACAGAGCAGGGGGAATGAGAGGGGGAATGAGAGGGGGGAAACACCAGAGCAGGGGGAATGAGAGGGGGAAACACCAGAGCAGGAAAAACACAATTAAAAAAACTACATGTAAAAATCATGATGCCTTTTTTTACTTTAAGAAAGGATGATTACTTCATAACCTTTACTACCTGGTTTTCATATTGATAATAAAAACTATCACCAGATTGTAAAGACTAAAGTCTTTCATCCTGTGACTGAAGGAGCTGATCAAACAGGAAGTGGAACCCCCATCAACAGGATGTCCACTGAGCGCTACATCACAGATGAACTGAGTGAAGAGGTTAATACCCAACATGAGGGGAGGCACCTCGAGACAGCTTCCAAGATGGAGACCCTGCATGACTCTCCAATCAAGTGGAGATACATCTTTAAAGCCTCACCTGACCAAAAGAAACACATTGATACAGCGTTAATTAAATTAATGTAAGTTGATGTGTTAAGTGGCGTTGATATACACACACACACACACACACACACACACACAGAGACACACACTCTCTCGCACACACACACACACACATACATATAGACACACAAACATAGACACACACACACACACACACACACACACACACACACACACATAGATACACAGACACACACACACAAACATACACACACACATACATATAGACACACACACACACACACACACATACATATAGACACACAAACATAGACACACACACACACACACACACACATAGACACACACACATACACACACATACATATAGACACACTCAGACATAGATATACACACACACACACACACACATAAATATGGACACACACACACACACACATACATATAGACACACAAACATAGACACACATACATATAGACACACACACATACACACACACATACATATAGACACACACACACACACACATAGACACACACACACACACACATACATACATATAGACACACACAGACATAGATACACACACACATAGACACATAAGATTTAATTTTAATCTAATCTAATGTTAGCACCTCTCTCTCTCTCTCTCTCTCTCTCTCTGTTCTTTCTCTAGCTTGCTAAAGGGAAGGATTTTCCTGATTTCTTTGGAGAGCATGAAACTTGTGCTCCAGGTCAGCCACACAGGAGAGGAAATCACCCTGGACAAGTGGCCTACTACACCAAAGAGATTTATTAACCAGAAAGTTTATAAGTTGAATGCTAATGATAAGAAAGCTTGTGATGAACTTGAAGCTATATGCTGGGAATTATTTCACAACGAAAGCATACCCAGTCCAAACAAAATTTATTTTCCGGAAATCTTTAAAACTAAAAGAAACTTTCTAGGTCAAAAAAAAAAAGAGAATCCGTACAAACCGAAAGACAACGCTAAAAGTCCAGCAGAAAAAAACAATAAATGGCCTACTACAAAAGTGAAATCTATGTTTAAGTGTAATCCTACTAAAAAGAAAGCTCGTGACCCCAGCCAAGACCATTTAGCCTACAGAAACAACTGGCCTACTGCACCAAAGAGATTTATTAACCAGAATGTTTATGATAAGTTGAATGCTAATGATAAGAAAGCTTGTGATGAACTTGAAGCTATGTCCTGGGAATTATTTCACAACGAAAGCATACCCAGTCCAAAAAGAATTGACTTTGAAAACATAGCAGAGTATTATTTAGTGAAAATAGTAGGAGATGGAAAGAATAAAAAGGCAGTGAAGATAACAGATCACAAAGAAAAAGAAGGTATTCTTTCCAAGTGTTATGAGGTTCAATCAGGAGAAGATGTCAGGAATGTAATCCGTCACTATGCAAAGGACGGAGAAGATGAGGTCACATACCTGAAGGTCAATGACTGGATATTCGAGGTTAATCCTATAAATCTGTATGTTTCTCTAGTTGGAAAAAGGCTTGACGACACTAGAGGAGAAACTGAAGAAATGGTTAAGCAATGTATTGATGCTCAGATAGGAAAAGAAAGTTACAATGAGATACGGGGAGGAATTAAAAAGGAATTGGGCAATAGTGACCCAAAAAAAAAATACGCTCAATATGTGGAAGATTTTCTTTATTTAGTCAAACCAGAATTGCCTCAGTACCCATCTTCCCTGCCGCTCTGCGCTGAGGCCTGGTGCACCACATATTTTACTGCATCAGTTATATCTGAATCTGTTAGAAACTTCCGGACATTTATTCTGTTTCTCAGGTTCCTGGATATGGTCAGAAGAGGAGATGACAATAACAAAGAGAAAGGACTGGACTTTCTTTGGGAAGGACATTCAATGGCAAGAGGAGGTTCTTGGATTGACACAAGCAAGCGGGGATTTAGTGGCTCAGCAGACTATGAAGACTCTAGCAAATTAGTTAACCAGAAGTCTTTGGCTAGTTCCAAAGTCAAAACAAAGCCTAAAGATAAAAATAAACAGCTTACAAAGCTCCTAGAAATAGAAATAAAATGTTTCCAATCGTGCAGTGACTTTATTACTCAAAGAGGAGAAAAAATAGATATATTCAATATCGCAGAGAAATACGGAATAATTAAACATAATTAAGTTTTTTTCAGTGGTAAAGATTTCCTTTCCTTGGTAACGATTTCCATTAGTTACCCGTTCATCATTATTAAAAACATTTTTGTAAGTAATGTATACTTAATAAATAATGAAACAAATAAATAAATGAAATAATTTCCCATTATAAACCAACTATTACTGAATGCTTTATCAGTTGTAAAGCGTTGCTCCGATGTTAATTCTCTAAATAAAGCATTTTTATACACACTCAGAAATGGTCTGTTCATAGTATGTTTCTCCCTCTCTCTCCTTCTCTCCCTCTCTCTCTCTCTCTCCTTCTCTCTCTCTCCTTCTCTCCCTCTCTCTCTCTCTCTCCTTCTCTCTCCATCTCCCTCTCTCTCTCCTTCTCTCTCTCTCTCTCCCCCTCTCTCTCTCTCTCTCTCTCTCTCTCTCTGTCTCTCTCTCTACCTCCCTCTCTGTCTCTCCCTCTCTCTGCCTCTCTCCCCCTCTTTCTCTGCCTCTCTCTCCCTCCCTTCCCCCTCTCTCCCCCTCTCTCTCCCTCTCTGTATCTCCTCCCCCTCTCTCTCCCTCTCTCTCTCTCCCTCTCTCTCTCTCTCCGTGTGTGATTGTGTGTGTGTGTGTGTGTGTGTGTGTGTGTGTGTGTGTGTGTGTGCGCGTCAGTTGCGGGGGGAACTGAGCTGCAGCCCCGCCCAGCTGCAGAAAGCCGACAGTATTGAAACAGCAGACGCTTCAGTGACTTCATAGTGAGAAATGGTTCCAGCGTACAGTGATGTTAAAATGTCTACAGGCTGGCAGGATGGTCTAAAATGTGTTGCACGCTCTTTCGCTGTACGTTCTGTTGGTAATGTGAGATGTTTGAGTCACACACACGTCTCGTCTTCATAACAGAAACAAGGAAATTAATTTAACCCGTTCTAACCACCGCTTGGTAAATGCGATAGGGGCCCCCGGCTGTCAATCAATAGCTTCCAGTGATGTGGGCCCCTGATTGGTCCGGGCCCGTAAGCACCGCTTACCCTGCTTACCGATAGTTACGCGTCTGCACACAACACACACACACACACACACACACACACACAACACTAACCTAACCCCGTTCTTTACCTAAACCCAACTGTCCCTGTTCTTCTTTACCTAAACACAACTGTCCCGTTCTTCTTTACCTAAACCCAACTGTCCCGTTCTTCTTTACCTAAACACAACTGTCCCGTTCTTCTTTACCTAAACCCAACTGTCCCGTTCTTCTTTACCTAAACACAACTGTCCCGTTCTTCTTTACCTAAACCCAACTGTCCCGTTCTTCTTTACCTAAACCCAACTGTCCCGTTCTTCTTTACCTAAACCCAACTGTCCCGTTCTTCTTTACCTAAACCCAACTGTCCCGTTCTTCTTTACCTAAACCCAACTGTCCCGTTCTTCTTTACCTAAACACAACTGTCCCGTTCTTCTTTACCTAAACCCAACTGTCCCGTTCTTCTTTACCTAAACCCAACTGTCCCGTTCTTCTTTACCTAAACCCAACTGTCCCGTTCTTCTTTATCTAAACCCAACTGTCCCGTTCTTCTTTACCTAAACACAACTGTCCCGTTCTTCTTTACCTAAACCCAACTGTCCCGTTCTTCTTTACCTAAACCCAACTGTCCCGTTCTTCTTTACCTAAACACAACTGTCCCGTTCTTCTTTACCTAAACCCAACTGTCCCGTTCTTCTTTACCTAAACACAACTGTCCCGTTCTTCTTTTCCTTAACCCAACTGTCCCGTTCTTCTTTATCTAAACCCAACTGTCCCGTTCTTCTTTACCTAAACACAACTGTCCCGTTCTTCTTTACCTAAACCCAACTGTCCCGTTCTTCTTTACCTAAACCCAACTGTCCCGTTCTTCTTTACCTAAACACAACTGTCCCGTTCTTCTTTACCTAAACCCAACTGTCCCGTTCTTCTTTACCTAAACCCAACTGTCCCGTTCTTTTCTTTACCCAAACCCAACTGTCCCTGCTTCTTTACCTAAACCCAACTGTCCCGTTCTTCTTTACCTAAACCCAACTGTCCCGTTCTTCTTTATCTAAACCCAACTGTCCCGTTCTTCTTTACCTAAACCCAACTGTCCCGTTCTTCTTTACCTAAACCCAACTGTCCCGTTCTTCTTTACCTAAACACAACTGTCCCGTTCTTCTTTTCCTTAACCCAACTGTCCCGTTCTTCTTTATCTAAACCCAACTGTCCCGTTCTTCTTTATCTAAACCCAACTGTCCCGTTCTTCTTTACCTAAACACAACTGTCCCGTTCTTCTTTACCTAAACCCAACTGTCCCGTTCTTCTTTACCTAAACCCAACTGTCCCGTTCTTCTTTACCTAAACACAACTGTCCCGTTCTTCTTTACCTAAACACAACTGTCCCGTTCTTCTTTTCCTTAACCCAACTGTCCCGTTCTTCTTTATCTAAACCCAACTGTCCCGTTCTTCTTTATCTAAACCCAACTGTCCCATTCTTCTTTATCTAAACCCAACTGTCCCGTTCTTCTTTACTAAACCCAACTGTCCCGTTCTTCTTTACCTAAACCCAACTGTCCCGTTCTTCCCGTGTGTCACGGAAACGTAAGCCCACCCATGACCTTTTCCTTAACATAACTGCATCAAAAGTGACGCCAATAGTCCCAACCAAGTGTGTTTAGATCTGATGCTAAAGGAGACTTTTAGTGTCAATAACAACGACACAGGCACCTGACTAAGCATCCGTGTGTTACGAGATGGGAGTGAGAACTTTCACCCTGAGGTCACATCTCAACAGTCAAGGGAGAACTGAATCTGTAGATCGATAGTTTACTGTGACCTTGTACCTTTATCGGTTCAAACAAAGGCCGTACACATCAGTCTTCAGACTTTGTGGCTCCCACTTAGTTCAGTGAGAATCAAAATCAGCATGTGGGAATGAGATAAACTCCATTTCAGGATTGTGAGAAAAACTAAAACAGAAATAAAACACAAAAATATAAAGAATCATACTTAAATGTAATGTTGCCATTACAGTGGCTTTTCCAAGATGTAAAGAGGAGCAAGGATTTTAAAAGGGGCACCAAAGTTATCTGCTTTCTTCTCGACAGGTAATCCAGCCTATTTGTGTAAATTCGAAGTTTCATAGTTGCTTGGCTAACTGTAACGTGGTTGTACATAACGTCGTGATTTCCCTGGCAGACAACTCACTCACGTCATGTAGCTGTAACACACAGAACAGCTGTGTGTAAACGATGGAGTTACTAAGAGCTGATTTCAGGTTCACCCACTGTAGGAGTTAGAACACCCTCAGAATGGGAGGGGCTAGAACATAATATTCAATTGGTTGTCATGTACAATTTCACCGCTAGATGGGAGGAATTCTTACACAATGTAGCTTTAAGGGCTGCCATTGATTTAGTACCTCTGAAATATCTGACATGTGTGATACATTCCAAATCAAACCAATTTTATAAAGTTTGGTATCCTTATCTGAATTATGTGGACCCTATTGTCACTGACATTATGCTATGGGGATTTTCTGAGAAGGTCATAAGAGAGAGTGCTTTGCTGTGTATGTTTTCTTTCTTCATTCATTTTTATTGTATGTGTGTAGGTGAGCCAGTGTTGTATTTTGGTGTTGTGGTTTTGGATGAGTGTGTTTTGTTTGAAGTATGCTTGCGTGCTAAATTTCATGGATCCATTTTGTACTTATTGTAAAAATGAAAACCAATAAACATATTTCAATTTCAATTCAATTTTATTTATAGTATCAAATCATAACAACAGTTATCTTGAGACACTTTGCAGATAGAGTAGGTCTAGGCCACACTCTATAATTTACAAAGCCCCAACAATTCTAATAATTCCCCCAAGAGCAAGCAATGCGACAGTGGCGAGGAAAAACTCCCTCTTGGGAAGAAACCTGGGACAGACCCAGGCTCTTGGTAGGAGGTGTCTGACGGGACAGACCCAGGCTCTTGGTAGGTGGTGTCTGACGGGACAGACCCAGGCTCTTGGTAGGTGGTGTCTGACGGGACAGACCCAGGCTCTTGGTAGGTGGTGTGTGACGGGATAGACCCAGGCTCTTGGTAGGAGGTGTCTGACGGGACAGACCCAGGCTCTTGGTAGGTGGTGTGTGACGGGATAGACCCAGGCTCTTGGTAGGAAGTGTCTGACGGGACAGACCCAGGCTCTTGGTAGGTGGTGTGTGACGGTGCCGGTTGGGGGTGTGATGAACAGTGGCAATAACAGTCACCTTAAAGACTTCAAATGGTAGTCGTAGTAGTTCATGTCATATTTGGGCGCTGCAGGGCGTTACAGGATGTAGCGCGGCACAGCAGAGCATTTGAAAAACTAAAACAAAGGATGGGACACATTCATGCAAGGTCCTTTTGGTGTTGAGAGCCAGGTTGTTGTCCACCACGAGGATAGGTTCTGGACCTCCTCCCTGTAGGCCATCTCATTGTTGTTGCTGTTGAGACCAATCACCGTAGTGTCGTCTGCAAACTTGACAACGGTGTTAGAGCCATGTACAGGTGTGCAGTCGTAGGTGAAGAGGGAGTAAAGGAGAGGGCTCAGCACACATCCCTGTGGTACACCAGTGTTCAGCGTGATGGTTGAGGAGGTGTGATTATCTAACCTAACAGACTGAGGTCTGTTGGTTAGAAAGTCCAGAATCCAGTTACAGAGGGAGGTATTGATGCCCAGTTCACTGAGTTTGGTGATCAGTTTGGAGGGGATGATGCTGTTGAAAGTCAGTGAACAGCATTCTCACATAGCTGTTGCTATTGTCAAGGTAGGACAGGGCAGAGTGAAGTGCTGTAGAGATGGCATCCTCTGTGCTCCTGTTCTGACTGTAGGTGAATTGGAAGGGGTCCAGTGAGGGTGGTAAGCAGGTCTTGAGATGGGCCAGGACCAGCGTCTCCAAGAACTTCATAATGATATTTGTTGCAGTGGAGTGTTTTGGCACAGGCACGATGGAGGTGATTTTAAAGCATGCATGGACAGCTGCCTGGGCAAGTGACAGATTAAATATGTCAGTACAAACTGACATGACATTACATGATTTGACATGGATTATGGTAAGACATGATTACACAGAACGAAAGCAGGGGCCGAGCAAATAAAAGTTTGAGACAGGGAATAAACAAAGTCAAAGTGCAGTTTCTCTGATTTATGCCATAAAAAGGAACATCTCTCTTTGTCCCATCAGTGTTTCTCTGTCTGCGCTTCAACCAGGAGAAGGTAAGCTGTTAGAAAGATGGATTGTTTTTATGTGTTTTACATACAAGTTTAAATACTCTGCCAAAAGTTAAATACAGTTTACCACATTGAGTTTGAGATGTAACTGTGCACACTGGAACTGTAAATCCTTTAGAGAGGACTAGATGTACTCTACTTATTCTCCTTTTGGAAGTTCAATCAATGTATTGATATTTTTTCGTATTATTTGTTATATTCATTAGTTTAACAATTGTGATGACCCCTCCCACACACACACACACACACACACAATTGTTTTTAAATTCAGTTTAGTCTCAATTAGTTCTTAAAGCGGGTTTGCTAGTTTATTTTTTATTTTTTGAAAATTCTTAGTTTTACAGTTTTTTACAATCACTTTGCTGCTACCGTTTTTTCCCAATTGCTAAAACTCAATTTTGCAAACTAGGCCGGTATTATCAAAATACTTAACACAATTCACAAAACCACACACCCAAAATACTGCAACCTACCCATAGTTTCACTGTGTCATTGTTTGTACAATCACTAAATATTGTAGTACAAAATAGGTGATACATGTTTCATTTTGGTATTAGATGTAAATACATCCCTGTAAAAGTACTGCAGTAGTAGAGAGAGTACTACAGACACAGTGGAGTCATTGAACAAAATCTGAAATGTATTGATGAAAAACAATACAGTACGATCACAACGTAGGTTTATTTGAATCAAAGCAAAATAATTAGTTACAAAATAGAAAAGACAGTAGTACTGTAAAACATCAAATGCAGTGTTCCTTAATTTGCTTGTACTTTACAAGATTACTGTACTTCTACATCTTTATCAACTCTGTCTTGTGGATTTGGCCACAGGCTCTCATCTACATCACAATTAGCCAAACACTTTGGAAAAAACCTTCGGCATGGCGTACAATGTGGTACGAGTGTATATGTATATTTACAGTATATATATATATATATATATATATATATATATATATATATATACAGTACAGGCCAAAGGTTTGGACACACCTTCTCATTCAAAACAAACAATGAAGATGAACTTTTGAACTTTTGTCTTAGTTCACAATGATGATGCGTGCAGCCGTGGGTCTCTCAGTCCTATTAGCGGTGATCTGCGTGGGCAGTTTTATTCCCAGCAACAACTGGCCCAACAGCGTCTCCCTGGTGAACGAAGCAAACCAAAGGTTTTCCTTCCGACTCTACAGGAAGTTAGCAGCTCATGCTGACTCGCAGGGACAGAATATCTTCTTATCACCGTTTTGTGTGTCAACCGCCTTGGCTGCGTTGTCCGTGGGAGCACAGGGGCCGACTCACCGTCAGCTTTTCAGTGGTCTGGCTTTCAGCAGCTTCCTGACTCAGACAGATGTGAACCAGGCCTTCCAGACGTTCCTCCAGAGGGCCAACAACACATCTCAGGAGGACGCCAGCGAAGGGACTGCCGTGTTCATGGACAACCGCTTCAAGCCGAAACCAAAGTTCCTGCTGACCCTGAAGCAGTCGTACTTCACAGATGGGTTCAATGTGGACTTCACCAAAGCCACAGAAAGTGCTGATACCATCAATAAGTACGTGGAGGAGAAGACCAACGGGAAGATTGACAAGCTGGTGGAAAACCTGGATCCAAACACAGTCATGTACCTCATCAGCTACATCTACTACAAAGGTAAGAAGGTCCTGTGGGATGACAGCTTGTCAGTCTGTAATCTAATATAATAATGTAAGATCTGTTTACATATTTTGAGGTTAAATTGACTGTATCAAACCACTACTTGTGTATTATTTCTGTTCATTGTCTAACAGGAAAGTGGGCGACTCCATTTGACCCTAAGCTCACCAAGCAGGACGACTTCAACGTGGACGAGAAAACCAAGGTTTCAGAGTTTCACTCTTATCAGAAAAAATGATTTGAGTCCCAGTAATTAACATTCAGGGTTCAGCCCAAACCTAGAGCAGGGGGTCCGTTGGGGGAATTCTTCATTTACCAAAGATACATAAATAAAAGATATTAATTATTTTTCATGCTGATAACACAATTTGGGAAAACCTGATAGTTGTAACACCCTAATTTTCTTTCTTAAAGGGGTGATAGAATGATTATATAGGGTATTTCACACTGTTCCTTAAGGTCTCCTAATGGGGCATTGCCCAGGTACTATTTTTTTGGCCCTTATGCATCCCTGTGTAATGGCTCTATTTTGAACGACAGCTTTTCTTCCAAATATGGTATGCTCATGAATATTTAGATGAGCTGCGCGCTGAATCCCCATACACACACATTAGAGACGCGACAGCAGGTCTCATATTTCAGACACACACACACACACACACACACACACACACACACACACACACACTGCTGCCCTGCACACAGGGCACACACACAAACACAGACACACACACACACCGCTGCACAGCGCACACACACAAAGACAGACACACTGTCTGTTACATGCCCAGGCGAGAGCCGCAGTGTCTAAAACAGCCGAGACAAAATAAAGTTTTGACACTTTCATTATAACTAGTGTTGTTCTAACGTTACTTTTGCGACATAAAAAAAATTCACCAAAGAATTACCACTCACCTTTTTAGGTAGTAAGCATGGGGAGAGGAGAGTGAACCCCTGCAAGCCTGTCCTCTGCCAGTGCCTCTGCAGCGCTGCGTTAGATCCACAACTCCCTCTCGTCCGATATACTCGTTCTAAACCCTTTTCTCTGGGCCAGTAGGCTCTTCCGTTGTACAGTCTGCAACACTGCATTGACAACCGTGGTTCATTTTCAATATCCTTGCAAAACCTCCAAACTTTCTTCTTTTCTAAAGTACACTGGGCAGCTCGTGTGGTCGATCCTGACAGAGCTCCAGCTCAGCGGGTCTGTGAAGGAGGAGAGGCCGACAGGGAAGGCAGCAAACCCGGCCAGCAGCCACCCCCTGTCCCGGCAGATAGTGGAGCTCGTAAAGTCCGACACTGTCTTACCAAATTTGCAATTAGCCATAGATTTTCGTGAAACGGCCCATATTTGAGCTTTGCATAATTGATTTCTCGCAAAAAAAGGCTCAGAAGTGAATTTTGTAATGGAATAGCAGAGATCTGCGCGACCTAGATTCAGAAGACTACCGGATTTCAAGTCAGTTGGCGTGACAAAGGTACAGGTCTTGAGATGCTTACGTAAGCTTCCAGCTTTGTTGAGATTTGCCCGTTTTCAGCGGCAGTTTCAAAATATGATTTTTTCATAGTAAAGGGGTGTCAGTGGGATTTTGAGCTTCTATGTATGTCATATTTACCCACCAAACTGTCGTTATTCAACTATGACAGAGTAAAATCGGTTTTGCATTCTATCACCCCTTTAAATTGTTATCGTCCAGGTTCAAGTCCTCACGATGAATCTGGAGGAAAGTTTCAACACCTATTACGATCTCATGCTGAACACGATGGTCCTTCAGCTCCCCTTCACCGGCTCCTACTCCATGCTGCTGATGTTGCCCGACGCCATGGCAACACTGGAGTTCACCCTTGGCCCAAACCGTGTCATCAAATGGTTGAAGTGGATGAGACCCAGGTTGGGAGAATCTGAATTTATGCTTCTAATATTTGGAAGGTTTGACACTGAATAGTCTTGTCTGAGTCTGTCAGTGATTAAAAACAGCATATCATTGTTTAAGGCTAAGGAATGTTTGTCTCCCCCCCCCAATGTTTAAGGATATATAATGTATATATTCCAAAGTTCTCCATCAAGACTTCCTACAACCTCAATGATGTGCTGTCAGAAATGGGAATGACAGACATGTTTGGTGATCGTGCAAATTTCAGAGGCATTTCAGAGAGGCAAGGACTGGCAGTCTCAGAAGTAAGTAAACAGAGCATATGTTTTGTTATTTCACACAAAATCCATTTGTCTGTCATCTCACTTACTCTGCGTTGCACCGCAGGTTGTGCACCAAGCTACGCTGGACGTGGACGAGACTGGAGCCACCGCTGCTGCCGCCACAGGAATCGGCATTGTAACGACTGCGATCTTGTTCCCTGTCCCTGTGTTGAAGTTCAATCGTCCATTCATGGTCATCATCATTGAACGTAATACGGAGGAAATCCTCTTCATGGGCAAAATTATCAACCCAACCATCTGATGGATCATCACTTTGTGTTTGCTCGAGCACAGCTGTTGCATCTCATATAAAGGAGTCAGAAAAACTTTTGTTTTGTTTCTACTGCTTTATTGAGAGTGTAAACAGTTTTTATATAATGATCTTTGAAGGTAAAATGATGTACAGATAGAATATGATCAACTTAAACCATAAGCATTTGGTATTCATTTGTAACAGATCAGATTTAAAAAATACAATAGAGCTCAACAGTGACCGCCCACTTTTTGAACCTCTCTGGTTCTGGCAGCGGTGGCTGAAGTAATTAAAATCCTTTACTTAAGTAAAAGTACTACTTCCATACTGTAAAAGGACAAGTCCTGCATTGAAAATGTTACTTTAGTAAAAGTCTGTAAGTATCATCAGGAAAATGTACCTAAAGTATAAAAATAAAAGTACTTGATGCAGAAAAGTCTTCTCATTTTGGAAACTGCAAACAGTTGACACACAAGCAAAGAGCCAGGCTGTAATGTGTACAGGCAGTGCCGCTTCTAGCCATTTTGGTGACCTAAGCATAATTCCTTTATGATGAAAAATTTATAAACATTTAAAACTGAAAACATGCAGCGAAGGAGCTCTCCCCGTTAATTATTTATTCATCAACTATTTAATCAATGTAATCGAATATACAAGCATTATATAATGAGTTGCAATATTGCACACAATTCAACAATGTTTGCTTTATATCATTCATAATGACATTTTATATTTATATCTTACCTACAGGAATAAAAGCAAAATCATACACCTTACACAAGACTACATTTCTGAATCTTAAACATTATTTTACCATTTAATTGAATACAACTTAAATATGGTTACGAGAGCATTTTGTCTACTACAAAATGTTTTTCTATTTCACCGGCAGATGTCGTCCATATCTTTGCATCCTGACATAAATGCAATAAAAACGCCAGTTCATTTTGTCATGTAGCTTCTGTCCCATTCAGATGTAGCTAAGCTAGCTGTAGCAGTAACAGTAAAAGTCTGTGTTCTTCAGACTTCACATTATCAAGAGCCATTTTTTGCCCCACTGCACATCCGACACCTCACCTAATTTGTGTGAGAGACTGTAGCCTACATACAGTCTACATTCTGCTGAATTCTACTGAATGACAATCCTAAAGATGGTCGTGGGTTTATTATGCATTGCAAATGCCAAAATATGCGTTCTCAAATGACACTATGCTAGGTAAACTTAGCTAAATGCCTGGCTAAAGACTATTAAGCACATGCTACACGGTAATAATACGGTAATAATAATTGTTAGCTTACCTCATGCACTGACTGCTAACTGTTACTGAGAGAGTATTGACCACCGTCATGTCAAAATAAACCATCATCTACTGCTCAATGTTGTAGAATTGTATATGTCTAGATGTGTAAATCTTAGTATTAAAGTCTATAAAACATGTGGTGTTGCACATGGCTGTGAGTCTATGTAGTCATGAGATGTGGAGGGCACAGTGCTTTACTCTGTCAATGTATACATTTAGTTAGTCAGTTCAAACTGTGAATTCCATGTAAGTAAAGGAATGTGTTTTGTGTAAGCTTCACTCTCATTATAATATTGTGTGTGTGTGTGTGTGTGTGTGTGTGTGTAATAGTCCGAGACACACAGAAAGCTTAGCCTGATCAACATATTAGTCCAGGAAATGTTATTTTATGTATTACTGTATCATACAATGACGTGACGTGTGTGTGTGTGTGTGTGTGTGTGTGTGTGTGTGTGTGTGTGTGTGCTGGAGGAGGACCGGAGATGGGAGGGAGAGGAGACATTCAAGCAACAAGCGCATTAAAGATTAGGGAAATGGTCAGTTTGGGGTACAGATTTTGGACGGTGTACCCACAATTGTTTGTGCTTTGTAACCCACAATTGTGTGATGTAATCTTAAAGGAACACGCCGACTTATTGGGAATTTAGCTTATCCACCGTAACCCCCAGAGTAAGACAAGTCCATACATACCCTTCTCATCTCCGTGCGTACTGTAATGCTGTCTGACGGTTCCAGCATTAGCTTAGCCTAGCACAGATCCTGCAAGTAACTGGTTCCAACTAGCCTACTGCTCCGAATTGTGACAAAAGTGACAAAATAACGCCAACATGTTCCTATTTACATGTTGTGATTTGTAGAGTCACAGCGTGTACAAAAAGCAACGTAACATGAGACACAGCCATCTTCTAACAGTAAACAAACCGGGAACTATATTCTCAGACAGGCTTGCTGCGAGCATATCACTCCGCCCAAGTACTATATTCTTCCGCCTGAGAATATAGTTCCCGGTTTGTTTACAGTTAGAAGACGGCTGTGTCTCATGTTACGTTGTTTTTTGTACACGCTGTGACTCTACAAATCACAACATGTAAATAGGAACATGTTGGAGTTATTTTGTCACTTATTGGGAGCAGTAGGATTACTGGAACCAGTTACCTGCATGTTCTGTGCTGGCCTGATGCCGCTGGAGCCGTCAGACAACATTACAGCACGCACGGAGATGAGAAGGGTATGTATGGACTTATCTAACTCTGGGGGTTACGGTGAATAAGCTAAATTCCTAATAAGTCGGCTTGTTCCTTTAAATGCTGAAACTTAAGTAGAACTTGTTTAACTGAACTCTTCGTCTAGCTGGCGTCAGTTATTTGTAAAATGCATAGATAATGTTTAACAGTCAAATCTCAATTTAGCTTGCACCTAAGTTGTCACATATTTGAATCAGAATCAGAATCAGAATCAGAATCAGAAAAGCTTTATTGCCAAGTACATTTTTTACACATACAAGGAATTTGTTTTGGTGTCGTAGGTGCATGTCACACATTATCTAAAATAAGTTAAACAAACAGGTTAACAGAATAGACAATATAAGTATAAATATATAAATATATGTGTATATGTACACACACAGGATGTAACATAATAAAATAAGAGTAACAGTTAAGATAAAAAAGAGCAGATTAAGTACAGTGGCATGTAGAGCCAGAGGTGGGTGTGGAGAGAGTCAGGGTGGGTTCCGGGCCTTGTTAATAAGGCTAGTGGCGGAGGAAAAAGCTGTCCTTGTGACGTGAGGTCTTGGTCCTGATGGACCTCAGCCTCCTGCCAGAGGAGTAGCTCAAAGAGTTTGTGTCCGGGGTGGGAGGGGTCAGCCACAATCTTTCCAGCACGCTTCAGAGTCCTGGTGGCGTAAAGGTCCTGGAGCGGTGGGAGATTGCAGCCAATCACCTTCTCAGCTGACCGAATGACACGCTGCAGTCTGCCCTTGTCCTTGGCAGTGGCAGCAGCGTACCAGATGGTGATGGAGGATGTGAGGATGGACTCAATGATGGCTGTGTAGAAGTGCACCATCATTGTCTTTGGCAGGCTGAATTTCTTCAGCTGCCGCAGGAGAATACATCCTCTGTTGTGCTTTCTTGACGAGGGAGCTGATGTTCAGCTCCCACTTGAGGTCCTGGGAGATGGTAGTTCCCAGGAAGCGGAAAGACTCCACAATGTTAATTGTGGAGTCACTGAGTGTGATAGGGGCAGGTGGGGCAGAATTCTTCCTGAAGTCCACAACCATCTCCACTGTCTTTAGAGCGTTGAGCTCTAGGTTGTTTTGCTTGCACCAGGTCACCAGGTGGTCAGCCTCCGACCTGTAGGCGGACTCGTCTCCATCAGAGATGAGTCCGATGAGAGAGGTGTCGATCCGCGAACTTTAGAAGCTTGACAGACTGGTGACTGGAAGTGCAGCTGTTGGTGTACAGGGAGAAGAGTAGAGGAGAAAGAACACAGCCCTGAGGGGATCCGGTGCTGATGGTCTGTGAGTCGGAGATGTCTTTCCCCAGCTTCACATGCTGCTTCCTGTCAGACAGGAAGTCAGTGATCCACCTGCAGGTGGAGTCAGGCACACCAAGCTGGGAGAGCTTCTCCTGGAGCAGAGCTGGGATGATGGTGTTGAAGGCAGAGCTGAAGTCCACAAACAGGATCCTGGCGTAGGTTCCTGCAGAGTCCAGGTGCCGGAGGATGTAGTGGAGGGCCAGGTTGACTGCATCATCTACAGACCTATTGGCTCTGTAGGCAAACTGCAGGGGGGTCCAGGAGGGTGTCGGTGATGGCTTTTAGGTGTGAAAGCACAAGGCGCTCAAAGGACTTCATAACCACAGAGGTCAGGGCGACGGGTCTGAAGTCATTAAGTCCTGTGGTCCTTGGCTTCTTGGGAACGGGGGATGATTGTTGAGGTCTTGAAGCAGGCTGGCACGTGACATGTCTCCAGCGAGGTGTTGAAAATGTCTGTGAACACCGGAGACAGCTGGTCAGCGCAGTGCTTCAAGCTGGATGGGGAGACAGCATCCGGTCCAGCAGCTTTCCTGGGGTTCTGTCTCCTGAACAGTCTGTTGACGTCTTTCTCATTGATGGAGAGAGTCGTCGCTGAGGTGGGTGGGGGAGGTGGAGGGGGGACCTTTAAGGTGGGGGGGAGGTGGAGGTGATGCACTGTAGCTGTAGCTGTTGGGGAGGTGTCGCGGGGGGATGGAATCAGGGAAGACCCTTTGTTGGGAGGTGTTGAGGGGGATGGTTACAGGACCGACCCTTTGTCCTTCAAAGCGACAGTAGAACTCATTAAGTTTGTTGGCTAGGCGTCGGTCGTTGGTGGAGTGGGAGACTTTAGGCTTGAAGCTGGTGATCTGTTTAAGCCCTCTCCAGACAGAAGCAGAGTTGTTTGCTGAGAACTGGTTTCGGAGTTTCTCAGAGTACCGTTTTTTAGCCTCTTTTACCGCCTTGCTAAACTTGTACTTTGCTACTTTAAGTCTGTTTTTGTCTCCACTCCTGAACGCCTCTGCCTTGTCCAACCTTAGCCTTCTGAGTTTGGCTGTGAACCAGGGTTTGTCATTGTTGAAACTCACCCTGGTGCATGATGGAACACAGCAGTCCTCACAGAAGCTGATGTATGACGTCACAGCCTCTGTGTACTCATCCAGACTGTTGGTAGCAGTCCTGAACACATCCCAGTCAGTAGAGTCCAAGCACGTCTGTAGATCCTCCACAGCCTACACTGGTCCACTTCCTTGATGTCCTCACAACAGGTTTGCAGAGCTTTAGTTTCTGCCTGTAGGTGGGGATCAGGTGGACCATGACATGGTCAGAGTGTCCAAGTGCAGCACGGGGGGACGGCGTGAAAAGCATCCCTGACTGTGGTGTAACAGTGATCCAGAATGTTCTCCTCTCTAGTCGGGCATTTAATATGCTGTCTGTATTTAGGTAGTACATGAGTGAGGTTTCCTTTGTTAAAGTCACCAAGGACAATAACTAGGGAGTCCGGGTTGGTCCGCTCCACACATAGTATCTGGTCGGCAAGCATGCGCTGTGCGACCTGCACGTTGGCCTGCGGCGGGATGTAAACACCGACCAGAATGAATGAATGGAACTCACGGGGTGAATAAAAAGGCTTACAGTTTATGATGTAAGATTCCAGTTCAGGAGAACAATACTGTTGGATCACTGTCACGTCGTTGCACCAACCGCTATTGATGTAGAAACAGATTCCTCCACCTTTAGTTTTGCCGGAGAGGTCCGTGTCTCTGTCCGCTCTGTAGAGTTGGAAGCCTGCCAGCTGCAGCGCAGAGTCCGGTATTAATCCACAGAGCCACGTCTCCGTGAAGCACAAAACAGCAGATGAAGAAAAGTCCCTGTTTCCAACCAACAGCAGTTGTAATTCCTCCAGTTTGTTGGGCAGTGAGCGCACGTTAGAGAGAAATGTGCCCGGTAACGGTGTGCGTAATCCTCGCTGGCGGAGACGCACCAGCGCACCAGCCCGTTTCCCTCTCCTCCGGCGTTTCACTGCGTGAGCAAAGGTGAGCGCACCTTGAATTTGCTAACATTAGCAATAACGTCAGCTAGTTCGAGGTCTACAATATGCAGGCTAACCATTACAGTAGCAGCACATTTTCCATATTTAAGAATGATTAAACATGGACTTACCTGCAAGTGATGCACGGACATCATCTCACAGTTTAATCTTCTTTCTTTTCTCTGCTCCTGACTCCTGCTGTTTTTTCGAGGCCATTTCCAAAAAAGTTGACTTAGGAAGGGAACCCACAAGGTGAGCTTGGGAAGTTGAGTGTGTGTGTTGGGGGGTGGGGCACCATCAGTACTTTCTTGAGCATCTCTTGTTCTGCCTGTTTTGTGATATGCATGCCTAAAAAGTGTTTAATATTTCTATACTGAAATAATATGCCTACAGGACAAATGTTCAGCTTTGGTAAGCGTCCGCTAACAGTTCTGTTTTAGCCACTGACAGACTCAGATTATTATTCTAAGTGTGTGACAACATTATGGAAAGGATCCCTACAGAGATAGACCTTTTAGTTAAAGATTAAGATCCTTTTAGTTTAACATGAAACAGCCCCCGAAATCACCATCACCAAACTCCACCAGACTCCATGTAAATAATCAGGACTTTTAGCGTGTATAGAGCCAGCATATCTCCACCAGACTCCATGTAAATAATCAGGACTTTTAGCGTGTATAGAGCCAGCATATCTCCACCAGACTCCATGTAAATAATCAGGACTTTTAGCGTGTATAGAGCCAGCATATCTCCACCAGACTCCATGTAAATAATGAGGACTTTTAGCGTGTATAGAGCCAGCATATCTCCACCAGACTCCATGTAAATAATCAGGACTTTTAGTGTGTATAGAGCCAGCATATCTCCACATGTAAATGGGTGAATTAAGGGTTTATTTCGACCAAACCACAGTGGTGATTGTTGGAACAGTGGAAAGATGAACCAAGACGGCTTTTGGTAGTTTTATTTTGTTTCTGTCCATGTTGAATGAAGTGTGTTTTACGATGATAAAAGAACTGATTTACATGGAGTCTGGTGGAGCTTGGTGATGGTAATGGTGATTTTGGGGCTGTTTCATGTTAAACTAAAAGGTCAATCTCTGTAGGGATCCTTTCTATAATGTTGTCAGACACTTAGAATAATAATCTGAGTCTGTCAGCGGCAAAAACAGAACTTTTAGTGGATGCTAACTTATGCTGAAAAATTTGTCCTGTAGGGTTAAATTGCAGCCTGACTTTTTCTTGTGTGTTTATCTGTTGTTGCAGCCTCAGTTTTAGATTAGATTAGATTAGATTCAGCTTTATTGTCATTGTGCTGAGTTCAAGTACAAAGACAGCGAAATGCAGTTTGCGAGGACGCCTGTGAACAAATCTACGCTGCAGCTGTGCAAGGATGGATTGGACATTCAAGACGGTTCTTCCCACGTTGTCTTGCCAATAGGCAGAGAGATAATGTCTAGTATTTTCTGTACTTTTTCAGATCTTTTTTTTTGTTTTGTCTGTTTTTTTATGTGATTGTAACTGGATAGAATATTTTGGCTTTGTTGTTTGTGGAGCTAACAGTGTTATGCACACTACTGTCGTAGAATGAAAACTGGGACATGTTTTGTTGCTGATTCTCCATGTCGACTTATTTGGGTATATGGAGAGAAATAAATTATATTTCCTCAGTCTGCAGCATTGGTCTTGTGTAGTGTTTGGTGAACTTATTGTAAATGTCTCTGTGTACTTCATTTACAGTACTCTAATCACTGAGAAGTATAATTGCTAAAAGTGTTTTAGGTTAGCAACAGCAGTGTGTATATGGTTAATACTTAATTAAGTCAAATGAAAGGTGTGTGTTTCATATGGTAACATGTTTTTTATAAATTAGTGTATAGGTTTTGCAAGAGTTTTTCATTTTGCAAAGGTGCAAAGGTGTTTTGCTAATTGGGTGTGTGGTTGGGCTAATTGTGTGTAGTGTTTTGAAAACCAGGGCCCTGTTTTGAAAATCGTGCTTAAGCAATCCAAAAAAACTATAAATATGTCAGTACAAACTGACATGACATTACATGATTTGACATGGGTTACGCTAAGACATGATTACACAGAACGAATGCAGGGGCCGAGCAAATAAAAGTTTGAGACAGAATAAACAAAGCCAAAGTCTAAACTTTATTCTTATAAAAAGGAACATCTCCCTCTTCATCCCGTCAGTGCTTCTGTCTGCGCTTCAACCAGCAGAAGGTAAGATGTTAGAAAGATTGTTTTCATGTGTTTTATATACAAGTTTAAATACTCTGCCAACATTTCAATACAGTTTAACACATTAAGTTTAAGATGTAACTGTGCAAACTGCAACCGTAAATCCTTTAGAGATGACTAGATTTACTCATTCTCCTTTTGTAAGTTCAATCAATGTATGATGTAGAGATGACTAGATTTACTCATTCTCCTTTTGTAAGTTCAATCAATGTATGATGTTTTTTTGTATTATTTGTTATATTCATTAGTTTAACAATTGTGATGACCCCTTCCTCCCACACACACACACACACACACACACACACACACACACACACACACACACACACACACACACACAGACAGACAGACACACACACACACACACACACTAGAAGTAGTAGGTTATTGTAGTTTTGCATTTTTCATTTTTATTTTGTTTGGACTTTTTTGCTGGTTTAGTTTAGTTTTTTTCTTTTTGAAAATGCTTAGTTTTACAGTGTTTTACAATCACTTTGCTACTACAGTTTTTTCCAATTGCTAAAACACAATTTTGCAAACTAGGCTGGTTTCATCAAAATACTTAACACAATTCACAAAACCACACACCCCAAATACTGCAAAATACCTCATATATATCCTGCAAAATACCTCATATATATCCTGCAAAATACCTCATATATATTTAGCAAAATAAAGCAGTGCGACCTAAACTACATATAGCATTATCAAAATCAAATTTTTGCACCACATGGCACACACTTTCATTCATATTACCAGATGTTTGTGTAACCAACTACACACTGTTGGGCTTAATGAAAAGCACTCTCATCTTTAGTGTGCTTTGTCATAAAACTAAAATAGTTCAAATTATAGAAAATTCTTCAGATTGTTCACATGCACAGAAATATTTGCAGAACACACATGCTGTTGAAACATTTTTATTTTTATTTTTTCACCAAACTGAACAAAAATGTGCTCACAACAAAAGAAAGAAAAAAAGAAAATTGCAGAACAAATATATAGAAAAAAGAGGCATCATAATGCATTACTTCCTGATTAAAGTCGTAACAATTAACCATTGAGGTTTTTGGCCAGGTGTCTCATATATATTGGCCAATCAGCTCATGTAGTGTCATTTTGAATGGCGGTGTTTTGAAATATGTGATTTTAGGTCAGATTGTTGTGTCTTAAGCAGAGAAACGTGTTCAGTGCATTTAAAAAGTGCCACTGTGAATTGCAAAATTTGTGTAAAGCAGAAAATGTGTTTAGACTTTTGGAGACTTGAGAAGAGGTTTTGCTCTCTGTGTTTAAGTTTAAATAATTGTGCTATGCATGTAATTTTAGTGTGTTAGCAATTGGAGCAAATTTCAGAACCTTGACGGAATTTTTCAAAACTCTAGACACAAAACTCAAAACGGTCATCCCTTGTAACACAGGCTGTCAAAACATATTCAAAACATTGCATTGTGCATTCATATCTTTAAATAAATCTTGCACTTGCACAATCATTGGTTCAAAAAACCACTGAAATGTTACTTTGGATCACCCACACACAAGCTACCCATAGTTTCACTGTGTCATTGTTTGTACAATAACTACAGTTTTTTACAATCACTTTGGTACTAATTTCAGAACCTTCAGAACATCATTTTTCAAAACTCTAGACACAAAACTCACAACCAATGATCAAAATGCAAATTTGTCAAGACTCTAACACTTCAATTGCTTGGATACAATACACATAAACCTAAGATCATTTGTCCATTTAACAAAGTCACCTGCTCAATATGACACAATTTAACATCCAAGTACTACTATTTATAAAGGCAATTCACACATTACATTTCAGATGATTGTCTATTCATATTATTATTATAGTAAAACACCAAATTTACTGTTTGGTTTTTTGAATATTATTCTTTGCCATATGTGAAACACATTGTATCCATGTTTGGACTGAAGTACTCTCAATAGGGTATTCAAATGTGATTGAATGTTAGTGATCATGATGTAATTATTGATATGCATTACATGACTGGCTAATACATGTTTGACTGTATGCATGCAGGCCATTGGAATTGGTTGTCCAATTCTGCCAACTCGTTATTTATGGTTATAATTCATATATACTTATAAAGTACTATATATATATATATATATATATATATATATATATATATATATATATATATATATATATAGTGTAAGAGTTTTGAAAAAAATTGTATTTTGATCATTGGTTGGGAGTTTTGTGTCTAGAGTTTTGAAAAATGACATCAAGGTTCTGAAATTAGTTCCAAAGTGATTGTAAAAAAAATACTTTAGTTTTAATTAGTTTTATTCTTATTTCGTAATATGGGTTATTTGTCAGGGGCAAGATTCAAAAAGGTCAGAAAAAGTATTATGTAACTCAACTAGATTTTAGAAATATGTATTCACAATCTATACAACAATGTAAATATGTCCTGTAGGGTTACATTACAGCCTGGTTCATGACCGTTGGTTACATTATACTAAACCTTCAGAAAATACCTCCAGTTCAACCAGTTTTCTCATTAAAACAAACAATGGAGCTGAAATGTTGATCTTTTCTTTTAGTTCACAATGATGATGCATTCAGCTGTGAGTCTCTGGGTACTATCAACGGTGATCTGCGTCGGCAGAGGCCATGGTGATGTCCATCACCATCCCCATGGCCATCCCCGTGGCCATGGCCACGGGGATGGCCATCACCATCACCATGGCCATCACCATGACCATCACCATGGCCATGGCCATGGCCGTGATGGTCATGGTGATGGCCACGGCCATGGCCATCCCCATCCCCGTGGCCATCACCATTTTGTTCACAGCAACAACAGGCCCGACGAAGACACTGTAGAGGATGACAGTGCCAACAGCATCTACCTGGTGAACGAAGCAAACCAAAGGTTTTCCTTCCGACTCTACAGGAAGTTAGCAGCTCATGCTGATTCACAGGGAAAGAATATCTTCTTCTCCCCTTTTTGTGTGTCAACCGCCTTGGCTATGTTGTCCGTGGGAGCGAGGGGGGAGACGCACCGTCAGCTTTTCAGTGGTCTGGCTTTCAAAAGCTCCCTGACGCAGACAGATGTAGACCAGGCCTTCCAGACATTCCTCCAGAGGGCCAACAACCAATCTCAGGACACCAGCGAAGGGACCGCCGTGTTCGTGGACAACGGCTTCAAATCAAAGCCAGCGTTCCTGCACACCCTGAATCAGTTGTACTTCGCAGATGGGTTCAATGTGGACTTCACCAAAGCCACAGAAAGTGCTGATACCATCAATAAGTATGTGAAGGAGAAGACCAACGGGAAGATTGACAAGCTGGTGGAAAACCTGGATCCAAACACAGTCATGTATCTCATCAGCTACATCTACTACAAAGGTAAGAAGGTCCTGTGGGATGAGATCTATTCAGTCTGTAATAATCTAATGTAATAATGTAAGATCTGTTTACATATTTAGGGCCCGAGCGCCAACAGCGGCGAAGGCCCTATTGAAACTGAAGGAAATATTGTTTCTATTCTTTCTTTCTATTCTTTCTTTTTCCCGTCAAATGAATTGCCTTTTTGAGGGGCTTAACATATTCAAAAACTCACAAATTTACGTATTTTAAGGGTTCCGGAAATAGGCGCACAAAAATGGCTCGCTAGCGCCCCCTAGAAAGTTAAGAAAATTGAGCAGTGCAGTGCCTTTAAAGTAGACTCACGAAACTTGGTAAACATATGTAACATGTCGAGATGTACAAAACACTTCATTAGAGCCATACCCTAAACCCAACAGGAAGTCCGCCATTTTGAATTGAAAGTTCGAAATTAGTGCGATTTTGGCCATTTCCACCTGTTGTACTTTAACGAACTCCTCCTAGAGATTTCATCCGATCAACTTTAAACTCGGTCTGTGCCATCTTAAGATGTTAAAGATGACTTTAAAAAAAACTTTTCGTCATAGGGCGTGGCCGTGGCGGGGCAGCCATTTTGTTCGTTTCACCGCCGAAACAGGAAGTGGGTGTAACTCGAGTGTACGCTGTCCAACTGGCTCGAAACTTTTCAGGATTCATAATAGTCCAACCCTGAGGACAAATGACGGCCAACATTTACATAACTCATAGCGCCCCCTAGTGGCAACAGGAAATAGGCCTAAAAGTCAAGGTGCTAAACTTTAACGAACTCCTCCTAGAGATTTCATCCGATGGACTTCAAACTTGGTCTGTACCATCCCAACACCTTAACGATGAAAAGTTATTAAAAGAAACATTTTTCGTCAGACGGTGTGGGCGTGACATGGCGGCCATTTTGAGTGTTTAGCGATGAACAAAGAAGTTGTTGTAACTTGAGTGTACGTTGTTGTATCTGCCCATAGATACGACAACGTCAGATTTGCATGAAACTCAGAATGTGTGGTCTACATGTGATACTGAGCCGCCCCCTATAATATGGCCACACCCACTTACTCAGGCCACGCCCCCAATCATACCATTTGAACTGTTTAAGGTATACCATTGTGTGAGGTGTCGTTGAACTCAGCACAGACTTCCTTTTTTGTGAGGTATCATATCATTGAATTCGGCAGGGAGTTCCCTTTTCATTGGTGGCGATTTGCGATGTCTGAGTGCCGAGCGAATGAACGGTCGCAAGGAGCGGCGTCCGCCAGTAACCCCGACACGCGCAGAGCCGCGAGGGCCCGTCCATCGCTGCTCGCAGCTTTAATTTGAGGTTAAATTCACTATCAAACCACTAGTTGTGTTTTATTTCTGCTCATTGTCTAACAGGAAAGTGGGTGACTCCGTTTGACCCTGAGCTCACAGAGGAGGACTACTTCAACGTGGACGAGAACACCAAGGTTCAGAGTTTCTCTCTTAATTCAGAAAAAATTATTTGAGTCCCAGTAATTAACAGGTCCGAAGCCAGACATCGTAAACATTCGGGGTTATGCCCAAATCTTGAGCAGGGGGTCCGCTGGAGAATTAATGTACCAAAAATACATAAACAAAAGATATAAAGTATTTTTTATGCCGATAACACAATTTGGGAAAAACTGATGGTTGTAACACCCTAATTTATTTTCTTAAATTGTTATCGTCCAGGTTCAAGTCGACATGATGAATCTGGAGTATAGTTTCAACACCTATTACGATCTCATGCTGAACGTGATGGTTCTTCAGCTCCCCTTCAACAACTCCTACTCCATGCTGCTGTTGTTGCCTGACGACGACATGGCAACGCTCGAGAACGCCCTTGGCCCAAACCGCGTCACCAAATGGTTGCAGTGGATGACACCCAGGTTGGGAAAATCTTAATTTATGCTTCTATTATGTGAAAGGTTTGACACTGAATAGTCTTGTCTGACTGAGTCTGTCAGTGATTAAAAACAGCATATCATTGTGGCTAAGGAATGTTTGTCTTTCCTACCCAATGTTTTAGGAGATATAATGTATATATTCCAAAGTTCTCCATCAAGACTTTCTACAACCTGAACGATGAGCTGGCAGAAATGGGAATGACGGACATGTTTGGTGATCGTGCAAATTTTACAGGCATTTCAGAGGAGCAAGGACTGGCAGTCTCAGAAGTAAGTAAACAGAGCATATGTTTTGTTATTTCACACATATTCCATTCGTCTGTCGTCTCACTTACTCTGCGTTGCACCGCAGGTTGTGCACCAAGCTACGCTGGACGTGGACGAGACCGGAGCAACCGCTGCTGCCGCCACAGGCATCGGAATCACAGTGTTGGCTGTCCTCGAGGCCCCTGTCCCTGTGTTGAAGTTCAATCATCCATTCGTGGTCATCATCATTGAACATAACACGGAGGAAATCCTCTTCTTGGGCAAGATGAATGACCCAACCACCTGATGGATCACCACTTTGTGTTTGCTTGAGCACAGCTGTTGCATCTCATATAAAGGAGTCAGAAAAACTTTTGTTTTGTTTCTATTGCTTTATATTGAGAGTGTACACAGTTTTTATATAATGATCTTTGAAGGTAAAATTATGTACGGATAAAATATGATCAACTTCCATAAGCATTTGGTTTTCATTTATAATGGATCAGATTTTAAAAATACAATAGACCTCAACAGTGACTGCCCACTTTTTGAACCTCTGGTTCTGGCAGCGGTGGCAGAAGTATTAAAATCCTATACTTAAGTAAAAGTACTAATTCCACACTGTAAAAGTACAAGTCCTGCATTGAAAATGTTACTTCAGTAAAAGTATGTAGATATCATCAGGAAAATGTACTTAAAGTATAAAAGTAAATGTACTGAATGCAGGAAAATCTTCTCATTTTGGAGACTGGAAACAGTCTCCAAGATTGATTTCATACGGACTCATGTTTTCTACAGGAGCAGAAACTTTGTTTCACAACCTCACAGCTTGGGGTCAGTCTACCTTGGATGGTTTAGATATTGTGGATCAATTAGAAAGTTATGAAACAATTGTATGCAAGCAGGCAATTCTAATCTTGCTAAAGGTTTTGATGTTTGAATGACGTTTCTGTGTTGAAAAAAGGACAGAGAAGAATAATAAAGATATAGAATAACATAGGTGAAAGAAAGCCAAACGATGGTAAGCACTGAAATTAATTATTACAAGTGAGAAATAATTAATTATAATTTTTTTATTATTTTTTAATCTGTGATAAATTCTCTGTTCCTCTTTTATATTGTTTTCAGAAACAAAGAGACAAAAATGTCTAGCTCTGTATGGACGTTGGCTAAAGATTAATTAACATATTTCATTCTTAGAAAAAAACTGCTGTTATAAAAGAATTAAAAAGAAATTGCTTTGTTTATCTCTCATTGTTTCATATTCAAAAATTAAGCCCTTTATGGACAGTGGATACACCTTTCAAAATAAAAGTAAACACTTTGCTTTTGTTTTTTAGTCCAGTGGGAACTGCTGCATGCAATAGTTTATTCAGTTTTCTTTCAATATTTTTGTCAGTATATCAATTTTTTCAACATTTATTTAACTTTATTCAATATTTTTTCACTTTTTTAAACATTTTTGTCACTTTTTCTAATTTTTTTTCAACATTTTTGTCACTTTCTTCAACATTTTGTCACTTTTTTCAACATTTTTATTACTTTTACCAACAAGTGTATCACTTTCTGTTAAGTGTGTTATGACTAAGAATGACAAAGAGGTTTTGTTTTTTAGTCCAGTGGAAACACTGAAAGTTTGTGTTTTCTCCTTAACTTCTTCAGAGGCCCATTCCAGAAAGCAGGTTTAGTGAAAACTCTGAGTTTGTTAACCCTGAGATGAGGGAAACTCTGGGTTTTCTGTTCCAGAAAGAGAGGTTACTTAACCTCGGAGTCAGTTACTATGGTAACTGACCTGTGAACCTAACCGGAGGGGTATTGCACAAAACCAGGATAAGGGATTAAGCCGGGATATTCAGGTTATCCTGGATGAATTCAGCTTTGACTTGGTTGCACAAAAGCAGGTTGAATTAAATCCAGCCAAGTAACCATGGCGATTTATTCTTTGCAGCTAGCCTGGTCCAGAGCAGGCTAACAGCCAGGCTAAGATTAATCCTGGAGTCTGATGTGTTAAATCAGCTGACGCTCTGATCCGAAATAAATGTGTTTAACTGTTTTCTGAATGTGTTCTTCTTCATTTTATTAACATGCATTACTTGTCCCTATTGCTGTCACAAGTTTGATTTAAATCCTACTACTGTAGTTGTTGAGATGGTAATGGTAAAAAGTGGGACGATACGGAGGAAATGGGCTTTTCCTCTGCTGCTGTCACCGTGAAATGTGCCCCCACCCGTGCAACGCGGGGAGGCGGGGGGAGGCAGGGGGATCCTCCCACACCGTGCAGCGGACTCTTAAAGCGGACTTTTAGCATCAATAACGACGACAATGGCACCTGACCAAACGTCCTTTTTTACCAAATTGGAGTGAGAATAATAATAACAGGCTACATTGTTTTACAGATATGCTTACAGTGTGTATTGAAGTCACTTATTTTTCTAGTTTTTGTCCAGTCATGCTTGTTCTGTATGAACATTAATTGTAGAAAGATATTTAGAATTAGACATAGCTTGGAGATATGTGCATATGGTTGTAAGAATTAAGCCTAGTCCTTATAAATTTCCCAGGAACAAGATTTTTTTTTATTATTTATATAGTTCTTTACAGGCTACTCAAAGACACTTTACACTAAAACCACCACATTTAGCGCATAAAAACATATAAAGCAATAAAACCAACACATAAAACATTGTGACTGAGTAGATTTTTTTTAAATCCATACGTATTCAGGCGGTCCGCTATTTTCTGTCCGGCTTTTTTTTCCATTTGATAACAGCCGTATTTCCCTTTTTGCATATTATTTCAATCAGGAGAGACTCCGTTGCAGATATGTAAACATTTATTACTATGATATAACCACGTAGGTACAACCAATTATTTGGAGATAAGTCTCCATTGTAAAGGGGTATCTATACAAATCTAATGTGTAGGAAAACCAAACACATCCCCCAATGGAAACTAGACACTGGTGGTGGTGAGAAGAATCCAGAGACAGAACACGAGCCCCCAGCCGGGAGAAGACCGAGAACACCCTCGAAAAGGCCCGCAGGAGGAAGGGGAGGAGGCGGGTCGCACTCGTCTGAAAACACAACTGACAGAAGCAGGAGAGAGAACAGGTTTAAAACAAGGTAGACTGCTGTGATTGGTTAGAACATAAGTGCCCGATTCTAATTGGTATACAGAACCGAAACACCCACTGCCCAGCTGATCAGTTAAAGAGAAGAGAGACAACGTGATAGGAGTCTACCTGACTGAAATTACGCTGAGCTACATATGTTTCACCTCGTAAATTTCGATTGGAAGCTGCTGCTGAACACGTCTTTTCCATTTCTGCATCAGTAAATCTGTGATCGATACCGTGGTCTATTTAAGAAATCCGTGAACGTGCACTTATCTCAGCTATGTACACCTGGCTTGACATAGCTTCTCCTACTTATCATGGCTCGGCAAACGTGCAACCGATTAAGCCGCGATGAGTGGATCACACTAAGTCAAGCTGCGCTTTTTCATTTATCATGGATTTCTTTATTCTACTTTTGTGCAATAGGCCCCCGGTCGGGAGCAAAAAACTTTCTCTCAGTCTCCTCCCTCTGAGAGGGAGGAGAAACTCATTTCCTCATTCATTTATTCAGTCTGTATGAGGCGCATTTTAATGCAGTTTTAGCTGCATGAATGAAAACACGTATTGGTTTACATTAGGCAGATTATAAAACGTTTTTTTCTCAAACATGTCATGTCCTTTTGTCGACGATCCCATTGATGAAAAAGCTGTATTAATTCACAAAGAGTTTACGTCGGTATTGAGTCCCGACTATAGATGTATTTTCATTTCCACATAACCGATTTGAGAGGTATTTTTTATCACAGTCCATTAGATATGTAGATATCATATCCGTCTTTATATCACTAACATCAACCATCGTGGACAGGCTTTAACATCCCAGCAGATTCTTTGTATCGCATTACGTTTTTTGCAAACAGCAGTTTTCTTTACAACAGTGTAGCGGATCACACTGTAATAGTAAAGCCACTGTATGCAGAGCAATCAGAAAAGTGTGACTCGCTCTGAAACGTTTTTTAAACTTTTTTGTAGTTTTCCCTGGACAGTAGAGCCATTAAAAAGAAATACATAATTATACATTATAGTTCTGTTAATGATCATGTTGCTGCAGCCTCAGAATGGGATTAGTAGGCTATAGTTTACTTTTTCGCCCGCAGGATTGCACCTAAATGAAATTATAGGTGTAGGTGTACAATTCCAGTTTTCACCAGTAATATTAGGCTATAAGTTAACTGTGATTAAATATAAAATTAATACACTGGGAATGCGTACGCATTGACTCGAGCAGCAATTTTCTCCCACACCAATTCTCTCTCTTTTGCAGCAGCAGCTGCTGTCTTGCTTTTTTAACGAAATACATGTTCAAACTTGCTGTTTCTGCGCATGAGTATTTCCGCCGACCCGTTTGTTTGTGGTTGTTACCATGGTGAATCGTAGAATCGTGGCTCCATTCATACTGCCTTTTGGGCACGCACGTAACCCTGAGTGAACATACTCAAATCAGCTGTTGTGGAACCAAAAACTCAGAGTTTCCATCTCAGGGTAAATCAACTCAGACATCAGGGTTACACTCAGAGTTTGTTAAACCTCCTACCTAGAACGGACCCCAGGACACAAACACCTGTTTCCTGGGTGAAAGTCTTGTGTTTTCTCCTTAACTTTTTCAGGACAGGAACTGTTATGGTTTCGGTATTTTGCGTTGCATTTTGTTCTATTTCTGTTGCCTGTGTGTAGATTTCTGTAGGTTTCCTGTTTTTGTATATTTCTTCTGAATTTTTATGTTCCCTGTCTTGTAAATTTATCCTGTGCTGTGTATTGTGGTCTGTGTATATATTTTTTGTGTTCCCTGTTGTGAATTTCCCTGTTTGTGTTCTGTTTCCTGTTTTATTTTGATAGTCTGGTTCTCTGTCTTGTCTCGTCAAGTTTTACTTCCTGTGTTTTCCCGCCTTTTCTGATTGTCCTGCCCCGCCCTGATGTGTTTCACCTGCTGTATCACCTGTCCCTCATTTGTTCATTACCTCATGTATTTAACCTCTGTGTTCCCTTTGTCTCGTGTCAGTTCGTCTGTTTTGCCCATCATTTTGTATCTGTTAGTATCCTGCGTGTTTTAGCCTGTTGCCGTTGTTTTTGTTTTCTCCCTGTGTGATTTTTGTAAGTTTTCCCTCTGAGTTTTTCCGTGTGCTTTTCCGATCTCTGTACTGCCGTCTTCTGTTATATTAAATCCTCAAGCTCAAACCATCTCCTGCCTGCCTGCCTCTCCCTGCATTTGGGTCTACTATCTTCCGCTAATTACCACAGGAACACCTGTTTCCTGTGGAAAGTCTTGTGTTTTCTCCTTAACTTCTTCAGGACATGAACACCTGTTTCCGTCCTTCTGGGACGTGAACACCTGTTACCTGGGGAAATCTTGTATTTTAGGAGCCAAACATCCACCCGACCTCCTCCCTACGATGGTCTTCCCGCTCATCTACAGCAGCAGCTGTAATAATTACGTGACATACTGTATATACGGATTACAGAGCTTTACTTTTCACAGAAATATGTACGAATGCTTCATGAGAACAGGTTGGCTCTTTTAGGCATTTTGTTAAGAAACTGCTTGAAAGCTAGTGCATGTAGCTTGTGCCGTAAATGGAGCTTGGCCCCTGAGCCCCTCTAGACTTGGGCTGAGCCCCGAATGTTGTCCAACATCTGGCTCCGCCCATATTATTGTCATGTCTCTCTGATTCCAGGCAAAGTGTTGGTTCACTGCCACGTGGGAGTGAGCCGCTCCGCCTACCTGATGCTGAAGCAGAACCTGACCCTGGTGGAGGCCATTTGTGCCGTGAAAGAAAACCGCGGTGTCATCCCGAACCGCGGTTTCCTCCGACAGCTCATCAGACTGGACCGCCAGCTCTTCGGCACGCACTGAGCGAGTGTTGTATCCAGATGTGTTCTCTCCTACCTAAACTGGAACCAAACCGGAACCATTACTATGTAACTAAGTACATTTACTCCATTACTGTACTTTAAGTCCAAATGTTGCGGTACTTGAGTCTTTTCTTTTCATGCCACTTTCTACTTCTACTCCGCTACATTTCAGAGGGAAATATTGGACTTTTTACTCCACTGCATTCATCTGTTCCAGCTTTAGTTACTACTTACTTTAGTTACTAGTTACTTTAGTTACTCCACTACATTCATCTGTTACAGCTTTAGTTAGTAGTTACTTTAGTTACTCCGCTACATTAATCTGTTAGAGCTTTAGTTACTAGTTACTTTACACATTAAGACACTGAAAACACATGTAGTTTATAAAATCTGATGTTTTATTATAAAGTAAACTAGTCAACAATATAACTGCCTACATGTCCAGCTGAGATGAGACCATTAAACACACAACTGGTTGGAGAGAAAGAAGAGAGACGGAAATAGACAGACACAGACAGAAAGTTGATGGACTGTTTGGATCCTTAGCAGGAGGGAAATGGAGGTCAAACATGATAAAGATAGCTTGAGTATATTCCACTTTTAGATCCACAGATAATATTTTTTATAAAAGACACAGCTTCTGATCATGTTTGAATTGCCTTTAACGTTTAGGGCAAACTTTTCATATTCTGTCAATGTTTTCATGTTAAATGGATTTACATTAAAAATATGAATCTGATTCAGCTTTTGGTGAATGTCTGGCAGGCGAGTGCTACTTAGACACAAAACATTAACCTATGTCCCATGTTTGTTTTTCCTTTTTGTTTATCATGAAACAGCCCCAAAATCCCCATCACCAAACCAACCAGACTCCATGTAAATAATCAGAACTTTAAGCGTTTATGAAACCAGCATATTTCCACATGTACATGGATGAATTAAGGGTTTATTTCAACCAAACCAGAGTGGGGATTGTTGGAACATTGTCTGTCACTTTGAAGTGTGTTTTACGATGATAAAAGTATGGATTATTTACATGGAGTCTGGTGTAGTTTGGTGATGGTGATTTCTGTGGTACGCTGGTGTTCAGGGTAATGGTTGAGGAGGTGTGACCTAACCAGAGTATCTAACCGAACAGACTGGGGTTTGTGGGTTAGCAAAATCCAGAATCCAGTTACAGAGGGAGGTATTGATACCCAGTTCACTGAGTTTGGTGATCAGTTTGGAGGGGACGATAGTGTTTAACTAAAGTCAATGAACAGCATTCTCACATAGCTGTTGCTATTGGCAAGGTGGGACAGGGCAAAGTGAAGTGCCGTAGAGATGGCATCCTCTGTGCTCCCGTTCTTACTGTTGGCGAATTGGAAGGGGTCCAGTGAGGGTGGTAAGTAGGTTTTGAGATGGGCCAGGACCAGCCTCTTGAAGCACTTCATAATGATATTTGTTGCAGTGGATTGTTTTGGCACAGGCACAATGGAGGGTGGTTTTAAAGAACGCAAAGACAGCTGCCTGGGCAAGTGACAGACTAAATATGTCAGTACAAACTGACATGACATTACATGATTTGACATGGATTATGGTAAGACATGATTACACAGAACGAATGCAGGGGCCGAGCAAATAAGAGTTTGAGACAGAATAAACAAAGCCAAAGTGCAGTTCCTCGGATTTATTCTCATAAAAAGGAACATCTCTCTTCATCCCGTCAGTGCTTCTGTCTGCTCTTCAACCAGGAGAAGGTAAGATGTTAGAAAGATGGATTGCTTTCATGTGTTTCACATACAAGTTTGAATACTCTGCCAACAGTTAAATACAGTTTAACACATTGAGTTTAAGATGTAACTGTGCACGCTGGAACTGTAACTTCTTTAGAGATGTATTCATGATTTTTTGTATTATTTGCTATATTCATTAGTTTAACAATTTTGATGACCCTTCACACACACACACACACAAACGTACACAATAGTAGTAGTAGTAGGTTATTGTAGTTTTGCATTTTTCATTGGTTTTCATTTTTATTTCGGTTTGACTTTTTGTTTGTAAATTCAGTTTAGTCTCAATTAGTTCTTAAAGCGGGTTTGCTAGTTTATTTTTTATTTTTTGAGAATGCTTGGTTTTATATTTTTTTACAATCACTTTTTTGACCATATATTGGCCAATTAGCTCATGTAGTGTCATTTTGAATGGTGGTATTTTGAAATATGTGACTTTATGTCAGACTGTTGTGTCTTATGCAGAGAACTGTTTTCAGTGCATTTAAAAAGTGCCACTTTGAATTGCAAAATGTGTGTAAAGCAGAAAAGTGTTTAGACTTTTGGAGACTTGAGAAGAGGTTTTGCTCTATGCGTGTCAGTTTAAATAATTGTGCAATGCATGTAATTTTAGTGTATTAGCAATTGGAAAAAACTGTAATTTCAGAACCTTGACGTAATTTTTCAAAACTCTAGCCAGACACAAAACTCAAAACGATCAATCCTTCTAACACAGGCTGTCCAAAGTTCAAAACATTGCATTGTGCATTCATATCTTTAAAGAAATCTTGCACAAATTGATTCAAAAACAACTTGATTGTGAAATACCATTGAAACGTTACTTTAGATCACCTACACACAAGCTACCCATAGTTTCACTGTCAGTGTTTGTACAATCATTAAATATTGTTTTACAAAATAGGTGATACATGTTTCATTATGGAACTAGATGTAAATACATCCCTGTAAAATTACTTCAGTAGTAGAGAGAATACTACAGACACAGTGGAATCATTGAACAAAACCTGAAATGTATTGATGAAAAACAATACAGTACAATCACAACATAGGTTTATTTGAATCAAAGCAAAATAATTAGCTACAAAATAGAAAAGACAGTAGTACTGTAAAACATTTAATGCAATGTTCCTCAACTTGCTTGTACTGTAAAAAGCAAAACAAAGAAGTGATTAATGTCCTTCTACATCTTCATCAACTCTGTCTTGTGGATTTGGCCTCAGGTTCTCATCTACATTGCAATTAGCCAAACATCTTGGAAAAAATACCTTCGGGCATGGTGAACAATGTGGTACGCGTGTGTATATATATATATATATATATATATATATATATATATATATATATATATATATATATATATATATATATATATATCAATCATCAGTCACAAGTTGGCAGAATTGGACAAACAATTCCATGGGCCTGCATGCATAAAGTGCAGTACTGTCAATACTATAAATAGTCTCAAAGGTGGTACATGGGCCCATAGAAACAGTGTCTGATAAACAATAATACATTACAGTAAAGAATGATGATGGAATATTACATCCATAGATAATGTAGTCTAATTGGTTCATGCTCCACGCTAATTGGTGATAATGAATCTCGTTATCTTGAAACTTTCATGATCTAAACATGGAATATTGTTTGTCTGTTTCCGTACAACTATGCATTAAGAGTAATGCAACAGGTACTTATCAATTGAGCAGTTGTATCGATTGATAGTTAGATGATTGTAATGAAATGAATAGACAATCATCTGAAATGTAATGTGTGAATTTCTTTTTGAAATAGTAGTACTTGGATGTTGTGTCATATTGAACTGGTGATCTTTGTTAAATGAACAAATGATCTTTGGTTTATGTGTATTGTATCCAAGCAATTAAAACAAGTGAGTTTTGAAAAAATGTGTATTTTGATTATTGGTTGTGAGTTTTGTGTCTAGAGTTTTGAAAAATGACATCAAGTTTCTGAAATTAGTGCCAAAGTGATTTTTCGTAATATAGGTTATTTTTCAGGGGCAAGATTCAAAAAGGTCAGAAAAAGTATTGTGTAATAATAACTCAACTCAATTTTTAGAAATATGTATTCACAATGTATACAACAATGTACATATGTGCTGTAGGGTTACATTACAGCCTGGTTCACAACTGCTGGTTACAGCGTTCTCACTCAATTGACCGTTCGCAAAACCCCACCCTCGAACGGTCCTCGTCCAATCCTAGCTCAGCAACTGTAACTAAGGAGAAGGACCCCCGTCAAACATTGCGATTTCAGCAAGATGGTGAAACGATGCACCTATGGCACCTGCAAGTCTGACACCAGGTACCCCAAAAGTTTAGAGGGAGGGGTTGCTTTGTTCGCCTTTCCAAAGCCCAAGACCCAAGTGGAAAGATGCCGACAATGGATTAAGCAGTGTGGGAGACCCCACTCACAGCTAAATGCCTCGAAGTTTAATAAGCATAGCTACAGTCTGCTCCAAGTAAAGCTAGCGAGCTAACTTATATCAATTATCAATAATTAAGTAGCTAAGAACATAACAGTTAAAATCTGTAAAACTGGACTTAAGTTAACAGTTGTGGTTCTACATAGCATTATTATCAAAAGTGGTAAAGTTAGAACATTAGATACTTTATTATTCCATAGGAAATTCAGGCAGCCCGATAGCTGTAAGCCTGTCAAGCACATGTTGCTATCGACACAGATAATTCAGCAAGAGGTTGAAGGTCATTGAACATATCCCTCCACTGCATATTGCAACCCTTTCTGTCGTGCCCTGGAGGATATGTCTGCTGTATTACTCCGAAACTAATCACTTATACCAACAGGTATGGAGCTCAACCCAGCCATGGCTATGTGTCTGGTTCTCAATTGTTTGACGGGCGTAGTAACAATAACTAGGGGGCTTGGCTTCTGCGAACGGTCAATACTGGACCAGTTTTAATGATTGTTGTTCACATAAATCACTTAGACACAAATGATTAGGGAAATGGCGTCCAGCTTGAAAAATACCACCCTTTTAATCCGATTTCTTCTTAAATACCTCCAGTACAACCAGTTTCCGCATTAAAACAAACAATGAAGCTGGACTTTTGAACTTTTTTCTTAGTTCACAATGATGATGCGTGCAGCCGTGGGTCTCTGGGTCCTATCAGCGGTGATCTGCGTCGGCAGAGGCCATTACAGTTTTGTTCCCGGCAACAACAGGCCCAACAGCGTCTCCCTGGTGAACAAAGCAAACAAAGAGTTTTCCTTCCAACTCTACAGGCAGTTAGCAATTGATGCTGACTCACAGGGAGATAATATCTTCTTCTCCCCGTTTTGTGTGTCGACCGCCTTGGCAGCGTTGTCCGTGGGAGCGCAGGGGGAGACTTACCGTCAGCTTTTCAGTGGTCTGGCTTTCAGCAGCTTCCTGACTCAGACAGATGTGGACCAGGCCTTCCAGATGTTCCTCCAGAGGGCCAACAACCCATCTCAAGACACCAGCGAAGGGACCGCCGTGTTCGTGGACAACTGCTTCAAGCCGAAACCAGAGTTCCTGCAGACCCTGAATCAGTCGTACTTCACAGATGGGTTCAATGTAGACTTCACCAAAGCCACAGAAAGTGCTGATACCATCAATAAGTATGTGGCGGAGAAGACCAACGGGAAGATTGACAAGCTGGTGGAAATCCTGGATCCAAACACACTCATGTATCTCATCAGCTAAATCTACTACAAAGGTAAGGTCCTGTGGGATGAGATCTAGTCAGTAATAATCTAATGTAATAATGTAAGATCTGTTAACATATTTTGAGGTTAAATTGAACGTATCAAACCACTACTTGTGTATTATTTCTGTTCATTGTCTAACAGGAAAGTGGGCGACTCCGTTTGACCCTAAGCTCACCAAGCAGGACAATTCAGAAACAATTATTTGAGTCCCAGTAATTAACATTCAGGGTTCAGCCCAAACCTAGAGCAGGGGGTCCGTTGGGGAATTCTTCATTTACCATAGATACATAAACAAAAGATATTAAAGGTCCCATGACATAGTGCTCTTTGGATGCTTTTATATAGACCTTAGTGGTCCCCTAATACTGTATCTGAAGTCTCTTTTATATAGACATTAGTGGTCCCTTAATACTGTATCTGAAGTCTCTTTTATATAGACCTTAGTGGTCCCCTAATACTGTATCTGAAGTCTCTTTTATATAGACCTTAGTGGTCCCCTAATACTGTATCTGAAGTCTCTTTTATATAGGCCTTAGTGGTCCCCTAATACTGTATCTGAAGTCTCTTTTATATAGACCTTAGTGGTCCCCTAATACTGTATCTGAAGTCTCTCTCCCGAAATTCAGCCTTGGTGCAGAATTACAGCCACTACAGCCAGTCCCACAATGAGCTTTCCTTAGGATGTACCATTCCTGTGTCTGTAGCTATTGAGGAGGGAGGGGGGGTGTGGCCTTGATGACCAACTGCCACTTTTCTCGTTTGAAAGCCATGATGTCTCTCTCTCTCTCTCTCATGGGTGGGCCAAATTCTCTGGGCGGGCAAAGCAGAGAAAGGGGAGGAAACCTTGCTCCTTATGACCTCATAAGGAGAATGTTCCTGATTGGTCCATCTGAGCTTTCATTTTCTCAAAGGCAGAGCAGGATACCCAGGGCTCGGTTTACACCTATCACCATTTCTAGCCACTGGGGGACCATAGACAGGCTGGGGGGGGGACTCATAATAATGTTAAAAAACCTCATAAAGTAAAATTTTCATGCTATGGGACCTTTAATTATTTTTCATGCTGATAACACAATTTGGGAAAACCTGATAGTTGTAACACCCTAATTTCGTTCCTTAAGGTCTCCTAATGGGGTATTTAACATTGGTTGGGCTGAAAATGGCCCAGGTACTATTTTTTTGGCCCTTATGCATCCCTGTGTAATGGCTCTATTTTGAACGACAGCTCTTCTTCCAAATATGGTATGCTCATGAATATTTAGATAAGCTGCGCGCTGAATCCCCATACACACACATTAGAGACGCGACATCAGGTCTCATATTTCAGACACCCACACACACACACACACACAGACACACACAAACTTCTGCCCTGCGCAAAGTGCACACACACAAACACAGACACACACACACACTGACACACACACACACCGCTGCACAGCGCACACACACAAACACAGGCACACTGTCTGTTACATGCCCAGGCGAGAGCCGCAGCGGCTAAAACAGCTGAGACAAAATAAAAAAGTTTTGACACTTTCATTATAACTAGTGTTGTTCTAAAGTTACTCTTGCGACATAAAAAAACTTCACCAAAGAATTACAACTCACCTTTTTAGGTAGTAAGCCTCTGCAGCGTTGTGTTAGATCCACAACTCCCTCTTGTCCCATTTACTCGTTCTAAACCCTTTTCTCTGGGCCAGTAGGCTCTTCCGTTGTACAGTCTGGAACACTGCATTTACGACATTTTCAATATCCTTGCAAAACCTCCAAACTTTCTTCTTTTCTAAAGAACACTGCGCAGCTCGTGTGGGAGATCCTGACAGAGCTCCAGCTCAGCGGGTCTGTGAAGGCGGTGAGGCCGACAGGGAAGGCACCAAACCCGGCCAGCAGCCACCGCCTCTCCCGGCAGATTGTGGAGCTCGTAAAGTCCGACACTGTCTTACCAAATTTGCAATTAGCCATCAATTTTCGTGAAATGGACCATATTTGAGCTTTGCATAGTTGATTTCTCGCATTAAAAAAGTTAATTTTGTAATGGAATAGCAGAGATCTGCGCAACCTAGTTTCAGAAGACTACCTGATCTCAGGTCAGTTGTGTAGCCTATGTAAATGTTGGGGCGTGACCATTCTCTTAATACACCCATGGTTGTGACAAAGGTACAGGTCTTACGGAAGCTTCTAGCTTTGTTGAGATTCGCCCGTTTTCAGCGATCAAAATATGAGATTTTCATAGTAAAGGGGTGTCAGTGGGATTTTGAGCTTCTATGTATGTCCTATTTGTCGTTATTCAACTACGACAAGGTAAAATCGGTTTTGCAGTCTCTCACCCCTTTAAATTGTTATCGTCCAGGTTACAGTCTGCATGATGAATCTGGAGGAAAGTTTCAACACCTATTACGATCTCATGCTGAACACGACTGTCCTTCAGCTCCCCTTCAACAACTCCTACTCCATGCTGCTGTTGTTGCCTGATGACGACATGGCAACACTGGAGTTCACCCTTGGCCCAAACCGTGTCACCAAATGGTTGCAGTGGATGAAGCCCAGGTTGGGAGAATCTGAATTTATGCTTCTAATATGTGGAAGGTTTGACACTGAATAGTCTTGTCTGACTGAGTCTGTCAGTGATTAAAAACAGCATATCTAATTGTTAAGGCTAAGCAATGTTTTTCTACCCCCCCCCCCCCCCAATGTTTAAGGAGATATAATGTATATATTCCAAAGTGCTTCTGGAAAACTGTTCGCCACCTCAGGAGGGGGAAGCGGGGAACCATCCAAGCTGTGTACAGTAAGGATGGGACACTGTTGACCTCAACTGAGGAGGTAATAGGGCGGTGGAAGGAGCACTTTGAGGAACTCCTGAATCCGACTAATACGCCCTCTATGTTAGAGGCAGAGCTGGAGGATGACGGGGGATTGTCGTCGATTTCCCAGGCGGAGGTCACTGATGTAGTCAAACAACTACACAGTGGCAAAGCCCCTGGGATTGATGAGATCCGTCCGGAAATGCTCAAGGCTCTGGGTGTGGAGGGGCTGTCCTGGTTGACACGTCTCTTCAACATTGCGTGGAAGTCTGGAACAGTGCCAAAGGAGTGGCAGACTGGGGTGGTGGTTCCCCTTTTTAAAAAAGGGGGGATCAGAGGGTGTGTGCCAATTACAGGGGTATCACACTTCTCAGCCTCCCTGGTAAAGTCTACTCCAAGGTGCTGGAAGGGAGGGTTCGGCCGATAGTCGAACCTCAGATTGAAGAGGAACAATGCGGATTCCGTCCCTGGTCGTGGAACAACGGACCAGCTCTTCACTCGCAAGGATCCTGGAGGGGGGCCTGGGAGTATGCCCAACCGGTCTACATGTGTTTTGTGGATTTGGAGAAGGCGTATGACCGGGTCCCCCCGGGAGATACTGTGGGAGGTGCTGCGGGAGTATGGGGGTGAGGGGGGTCTCTACTCAGGGCCATCCACCCTCTGTACGACCAAAGTGAGAGTTGTGTCCGGGTTCTCGGCAGTAAGTCGGACGTATTTCGGGTGAGGGTTGGCCTCCGCCAGGGCTGCGCTTTGTCACCAATCCTGTTTGTAATATTTATGGACAGGATATCGAGGCGTAGTCGGGATGGGGAGGGGTTGCAGTTCGGTGGGCTGGGGATCTCATCGCTGCTCTTTGCAGATGATGTGGTCCTGATGGCATCATCGGCCTGTGACCTTCAGCACTCACTGGATCGGTTCGCAGCCGAGTGTGAAGCGGTTGGGATGAGGATCAGCACCTCTAAATCGGAGGCCATGGTTCTCAGCAGGAAACCGATGGAATGCCTTCTCCAGGTAGGGAATGAGTCCTTACCCCAAGTGAAGGAGTTCAAGTACCTTGGGGTTTTGTTCGCGAGTGAGGGGACAATGGAGCGGGAGATTGGTCGGAGAATCGGCGCAGCGGGTGCGGTATTACATTCCATCTATCGCACCGCTATGACGAAAAGAGAGCTGAGCCAGAAGGCAAAGCTCTCGATCTACCGGTCAGTTTTTGTTCCTACCCTCACCTATGGTCATGAAGGCTGGGTCATGACCGAAAGAACGAGATCCAGGGTACAAGCGGCCGAAATGGGTTTCCTCAGGAGGGTGGCTGGCGTCTCCCTTAGAGATAGGGTGAGAAGCTCAGTCATCCGTGAGGAGCTCGAGTAGAGCCGCTGCTCCTTTGCGTCGAAAGGAGCCAGTTGAGGTGGTTCGGGCATCTGGTAAGGATGCCCCCCTGGGCGCCTCCCTAGGGAGGTGTTCCAGGCACGTCCAGCTGGGCGGAGGCCTCGGGGAAGACCCAGGACTAGGTGGAGGGATTATATCTCTAACCTGGCCTGGGAACGCCTCGGGATCCCCCAGTCGGAGCTGGTTAATGTTGCTCGGGAAAGGGAAGTTTGGGGCCCCCTGCTGGAGCTGCTCCCCCCGCGACCCGACACCGGATAAGCGGACGAAGATGGATGGATGGATGGATATTCCAAAGTTCTCCATCAAGACTTCCTACAACCTGAACAATGTGCTGTCAGAAATGGGAATGACGGACATGTTTGGTGATCGTGCAAATTTCACAGGCATTTCAGAGAGGCAAGGACTGGCAGTCTCAGAAGTAAGTAAACAGAGCATATGTTTTATGTTATTTCACACATAATCCATTCGTCTGTCATCTCACTTACTCTGCGTTGCACCGCAGGTTGTGCACCAAGCTACTCTGGACGTGGACGAGGCTGGAGCCACCGCTGCTGCCGACACAGGAATCGACATCGGAGTGACTGCCATCCTGTTCCCTGTCCCTGTGTTGACGTTCAATCGTCCATTCATGGTCATCATCATTGAACGTAACACGGAGGAAATCCTCTTCTTGGGCAAGATGAACAACCCAACCATCTGATGGATCATCACTTTGTGTTTGCTCGAGCACAGCTGTTGCATCTCATATAAAGGAGTCAGAAAAACTTTTGTTTTGTTTCTACTGCTTTATTGAGAGTGTAAACAGTTTTTATATAATGATCTTTGAAGGTAAAATTATGTACAGATAAAATATGATCAACTTAAACCATAAGCATTTGGTATTCATTTGTAACAGATCAGATTTTAAAAATATAATAGAGCTCAGTAGTGACCGCCCACTTTTTGAACCTCTCTGGTTCTGGCAGCGGTGGCTGAAGTATTAAAATCCTTTACTTAAGTAAAAGTACTACTTCCATACTGTTAAAGGACAAGTCCTGCATTGAAAATGTTACTTTAGTAAAAGTCTGTAAGTATCATCAGGAAAATGTACTTAAAGTATAAAAGTAAAAGTACTTGATGCATAAAAGTCTTCTCATTTTGGAAACTGGAAACAGTTGACACACAAGCAAAGAGCCAGGCTGTAATGTGTACAGGCAGTGCCGCTTCTAGCAATTTTGGTGCCCTAAGCATAATTCCTTTATGATGCCCCCACCACCACCACCCCCACCCTGAGGAAAAAACGTTTGTTTGTAAACACAGTACACAGAAGTGGCAAAACATACATAGACACAAATATTGGGATGTGCAAAATCTTTGTAGAAATAAAGTAATCATCCATAAATACAAAATTAAACTTTATTATCTGAACTTTTCGTCTAGCTGGCGTCAATTACTTGTAAAATGCATAGACAATGTACAGTAAAATCTAAATTTAGCTTGCACCTAAGTTGTAACATATTTGAATTTGCTAACATTAGCAATAACGTCAGCTATTTCGAGGTGTACAGTAAGCAGGCTAACCATTACAGTAGCAGCACATTTCCCATATTTAAGAATGATTAAACATGGACTTACCTGCAAGTGATGCACAGACATCAACTCACAGTTTATTCTTCTTTCTTTTCTCTGCTCCTGACTCCTGCTGTCTTTTCGAGGCCATTTCCAAAAAAGTTGACTTAGGAAGGGAACCCAAAGGGTGAGCTTGGGAAGTTGAGTGTGGGTGTTGGGGGAGGGGCACCATCATTACTTTCTTGAGCATCTCTTGTTCTGCCTGTTTTGTGATATGCATGCCTAAAAAGTGCCTAATATTTCTATACTGAAATAATATGCCTACAGGACAAATGTTCAGCGTTGGTTAGCGTCCACTAAAAGTTCTGTTTTAGCCACTGACAGACTCAGATTATTATTCTAAGTGTCTGACAACATTATGGAAAGGATCCCTACAGAGATAGACCTTTTAGTTAAAGAGTAAGATCCTTTTAGTTTAACATGAAACAGCCCCGAAATCACCATCACCAAACTCCACCAGACTCCATGTAAATAATCAGGACTTTTAGCGTGTGTAGAGCCAGCGTATTTCCACAAGACTCCATGTAAATAATCAGGACTTTTAGCGTGTATAGAGCCAGCATATCTCCACCAGACTCCATGTAAATAATCAGGACTTTTAGCGTGTATAGAGCCAGCGTATTTCCACAAGACTCCATGTAAATAATCAGGACTTTTAGCGTGTATAGAGCCAGCATATCTCCACCAGACTCCATGTAAATAATCAGGACTTTTAGTGTGTATAGAGCCAGCATATCTCCACCAGACTCCATGTAAATAATCAGGACTTTTATCATCGTCAAACACACTTCATTCAAAGTGGACAGAAACTAAATAAAACTACCAAAAGCTGTCTTGGTTCATCTTTCCACTGTTCCAACAATCACCCCTCTGGTTTGGTTGAAAGAAACCCTTAATACACCCATTTACATTTGGAGATATGCTAGCTCTATACACGCTGAAAGTAGTGTTGTTTAGCCAAATGAAACTCCTGCTCTAGTCAGATTAGACAGTAATCATTACATAAAACAAATGCAGGGGCCGAGCAAATAAGAGTTTGAGACAGAGAATAAACAAAGTCAAAGTACAGTTTTTCTGATTCATCTTATAAAAAGGAACATCTCTCTTTGTCCAGTCTATGCTTCTCTGTCTGCGCTTCAACCAGGAGAAGGTAAGCTTAGAGTTAGAGTTAGTTCTTTCTAAGTTAGAAAGATGGATTTTTTTTTAATGTATTTTTATAGTACAGTTAGCCTAATAGCCGGTTTGATTTGCATTGAGAGCTGATCTTATAGAAAGTACCCCATGCCAGAGTAGCACACTGAAATTTAACCTTATAAATTTCAGACATATAAGAAACTGTCTTACCATTGAGGCATCGAATACGTACTTAAGAGCAATGATTGTTACACACTTTTTGTACTGCATGACAAGTTGGTCTCAGGCACGTAAAACAGCCTTAAGACCACTTGAATCATTATATAAAACAGCCCTTAAGATCCATGACAAAAAACACGTCAATATCACCACTGCAAAATAATCATTAAGAACAATATTTGAAATTTTGGAAATGTGATAATGCATTCGAATGTTTGCTTAGTTTTTTAAATCATCCATAATGCTGTTGCTCTTCCTCTAAAAAAAAATTACGACGCTCAACCACTATAGGAGAGTGCAATAGTCCCAATCGCAAAATTTCGTTTAGCAAATCATCCTTTTCTTTTGTGGCCATAAGTCAGTGGAATACTCTCCCAACACACCTTATTACGTGTACAAATCCTCAAACCCTTTCGAGTTTGACCATAAAATGGTTACTGTCACAACAAAATTGTACACATTTATGAAATGTGTGCAATCAAAATCCTTACCGTAAGGATTTTTGATTGCACAGCTTTGTTGGGAAGGGGGGGAGGGGTTTAGGAAGGGGGAACGATTGAGCACATGATAGTTTTTATTGTAAATTAAGTGTGATTGTGGTTGTAAAAATGTTTTGTATTTTACTTGCGTGGAATTTTTATCATTTTACTGACCTGCAAAGGGACTACGGGCGGAAAATAGCACTTGTGCTATAACCCGGTAAAATGCATCTCTCCTTGTTCTTATACAGGATTCATGTTAAATTGTGCATTGTCCCTGTTTAAATAAAATAAATAAAGTTAAAAGTTAGTGTGTTACATGGTATGTAGGTTGTCACAATGAGACTGTGCACCAGGCTACTGAACGAGACAGTATCCGTGCCAAATGCATGATTCTGTGTAATGAAACGGGTGTCTAGGTTCTCGGCAAGTTTGAGTTATCAACCGATCCCAGAAGCCTTTATGTCTCGTGCATCTTAGAATTTTGTTCATGGAAATTCATAGGCTACATTACCTCTCCCTCCGCTCCCCACCCCCGAGCGCGCACGCAAACTGAATCTAATAACTCTGTAACCCTTAATTCACCCATTTAAATGTTGAGATATGCTGGCTCTATACACGCTAAAAGTCCTCATTATTTACATGGAGTCTGGTGGAGATATGCTGGCTCTATACACGCTAAAAGTCCTCATTATTTACATGGAGTATGGTGGAGATATGCTGGCTCTATACACGCTAAAAGTACTGATGTTTAGCCAAATTAAACTCCTGCTCTAGTCAGATTAGACAGTAATCATTACATAAAACAAATGCAGGGGCCGAGCAAATATGAGTTTGAGACAGGGAATAAACAAAGCCAAAGTGCAGTTTCTCTGATTTATCTCATAAAAAGGTACATCACTCTTTGTCCAGTCAGTGCTTCTCTGTCTGCGCTTTAACCAGGAGAAGGTAAGCTGTTAGAAAGATGGATTGTTTTTATGTGTTTTATATACAGTGGAAATTGATCTTAAAGGTGCAATATGTAATACTTACTGCTAGTGTTTAAAATAGTTATTGCAATACAAATTCAAAATACTGGAGAGAGTTGTCTTCCCCGCCCCCTCCTCCCCAGACTCAAAGTACACAGAGGTTGCCAGGCTGACCGCAGCATCCACAACAATGTTGCTAGACGCTTGTCTTACATAGCCAGACATTATTTCACATCACAGCAGAGTAGCTAACACACTTTTTCGGCTTAGAATTATGGTAGGAACCGCTAAAAACCCAACAACGTCGCCATCCTCTCCTCTAAAAATAACACTACCTTGCCGTCCTCTCCACCTGACTGAACACACTTTATTGGCTTAGAATTATAGCAACAATCGCTAAACACACAGTAAGCTCATGGCCCTCCCAGCCCCCCTCTCTTGGCTTAAAATAACTCACCGTTGTCGGCTACGGCCGCTGAACAGGCTACACGTTGTAAACAGCCATGGCGCTCTTGCCTGGTCCTCTGGCAACCCGGCCTGGCTGTCAAACTGGGCATTTGATACCAACACACAGGCCAAAACACAAACAGAAATTCCGTCACGGAACAAAGATTTCAAAAGAAGAAAATACTCGCATTAGCATAGTTGTCAGAAAAGATAGTATTTCAACTTAGCACGTTTCCTTAATATTTGATGACGCACTGGGGTCATTTTTTTATTTATTACAGTAAATATATTACATATTGGACCTTTAATGCCTTAATAAAAAAAAAAAAAAAGGAAAAGTCCAACCTTTAAGGACACCAATTTTCATGTGAATGAATAATGTATCGTAAATAAATAAATGTTCTTCATTAAAATACAGGGGGCATAAGTATACACACCCCTATGTTAAATTCCCATAGAGGCCGGCAGATTTTTATTCTTAAAGGCCAGTAGAGATTGGCATGGTTTTATTTCAGTTAGCCTATTGGCTGGTTTGATTTTCATTGAGAGATGATCTTATAGAAAGTACCCCATGCAAATCTCTAGGTATGGTGAAGGGTAAGTGATGATATGGGGGTATGGTGAAGGGTATGTGATGATGTGGGGGTATGGTGAAGGGTATGTGATGATGTGGGGGTATGGTGAAGGGTATGTGATGATGTGGGGGGTATGGTGAAGGGTATTTGATGATTTGGTGGGTATGGTGAAGGGTATGTGATGATGTGGGGGTATGGTGAAGGGTATGTGATGATGTGGGGGTATGGTGAAGGGTATGTGATGATGTGGGGGTATGGTGAAGGGTATGTGATGATGTGGGGGTATGGTGAAGGGTATTTGATGATTTGGTGGGTATGGTGAAGGGTATGTGATGATGTGGGGGGTATGGTGAAGGGTATGTGATGATGTGGGGGTATGGTGAAGGGTATGTGATGATGTGGGGGTATGGTGAAGGGTATGTGATGATGTGGGGGTATGGTGAAGGGTATGTGATGATGTGGGTGTATGGTGAAGGGTATGTGATGATGTGGGGGGGCCAAAGGAACTTTATCAGGATGCATAGTATCCTGGATCCATGAAATAACTGGCCTTTCAAAATAAAAATCTGCCTGCCTCTATGGGAATTTAACATAGGGGTGTGTATACTTATGCCCCCTGAATTTTAAGGAAGAACATTTATTTATTTACAATACATTATTCGTATTAATTGGTGTCCTTAAAGGTAGGATTTTTCCTATTTTTTTTAATTAAGACATTAAGATCAATTTCCAGAAGATGATTTTTTTATTCCTCTTTTCATCACTGGAAACTGTGCCTGTGTTCTCTCTCGATGGAAACACAACCAAAGACTTCCAACATAACTTCATTCAAGTTTTTACGGCCCGTGGCATCACAGCAGTCCTAGAAACAAACCAGGAGAATCACCAGACTTACCGGGTCATGAACCGACTTGAAGAAGTTACTGGATACCAAATTCCACATAGACCGGTTGATCACAGCACCCAATATGACCACCAGCAGATCCTCATCCTGGAAGATGACCCTACTGTCAGAAAAGCTGCTACGTATCTTTTTGAGAAGCATCCAACGGTTTCCTCTGTCTACGTTCTTGAAAACAACCAAAGACCAGTACTGATCCGAGGTGACTCCATGCCTCTGACAGAGGACAGCCGGCTGGTGCTGGTCGGCCACGGCAGGAAAGACAACTCAGGAGAAATGAGACTGGGAGGATATGAAGTGCAAGAAGTCTCCAAAATAATTCAACAAACCTCCAGGGATTCCAATAAAATTAAAACGATAACTGTGGTGGCCTGTGACGTCGGATCAGATAATGCATTCATTGAAACGCTGCTGAAGGATCTCCATGACACCGCCGGCATCGAGACAGAGCTGCACATCAGGGACGCTGTGCTCCAGGTCAGACACACAGGAGAGAAAATCACCCAAGACATCACTAAGGATGGAGAGCAATGGAGACATGAAGATGACAGCAAGAAAGTGGTCGCAACCCTCGACAGGAATGGAGATGTAATTATTAGAAATGGGCCTGGCAGTAAAGGAAAGGAAATCTTTACCGCTGAAAGAAACTTTCTAGGTCCAACAAAACCCCATTTTCTGGTTTACAGAGACAGCTGGCCAGATGAGCCAAGGAGATTTATTACCCAGAGTTTTTTTGGGGAGCATGCTGAAGTACGTAAGGCTTTTGATGAACTTGAAGCTCTATCCTGGGGATTCTTTCACAATGAAAACATACCTGCTCCAGAAAAAATTAAGATTAAAAACTTGGATCTAAAAGAGTATTATTTATCCCAAAAAAAAAGAGTTAAAAATGAAAAAACAAGACAGTATGAGGAGACAGGGGAGGTAGAGAAGATAAATAATGAACAAAAAGTAAAAGATATTCTTTCCAACTGTTATGAGATTAAATCAGGAGAAGATATCAGGAATGTAATCCGTCACTATGCAAAGACCGGAGAAGATGAGGTTACATACCTGAAGGTCAATGACTGGATATTAGAGGTTAATCCTATAAGTCTGTATGTTGCTCCAATTGGAAAACATCTTGACAACAATGAAAGAGGAAATGAACAACAAGTTAAGAAATGTATTGAAGATCAGATAGGAAAAGAAAGTTACTCTAAAATACGAGAAGGAATTAAAACAGAAATGGGCCAGAATGACCCAATAAAAGGATACGCTCGATATGTGGAAGGCATTTTTCGTGGAGAGCCCACAACACCTCGCCTGCCGCTCCCCACTGAGGCCTGGTGCACCACATATTTCACTGCATCAGTAATATCTGAATCTGCTAGAAACTTCCGGACATTTCCTCTGACTCTCATGGCCATGGATATGGTCCAAAGCACAGACAACAATATCAAAGACAATGGACTGAACTTTCTTTGGGAAGAACATTCAATGGCAAGAGGAGGTTCTTGGATTGACCCAAGCAGGCGTGGATTTAGTGGCTCAGCCGACTATGAAGTTTCCAGCAAATCAAAGAATTACTTTAATCCTTCGACTCCTGAGCAATTAATGGATAATCTTAAAGATATTATAGCAAAGGAAGTCCAACTGTATAGTAGGTGGATTCAAAAGGAAGGAGGAAATAATCTGTATCAGATATTCGATATCGCTAAAAACAAGTACAGGATAACTGAACGTAATTCAGTTCAGGATTACAAAACATTCACAAAAAAATTAGATAACAGCGACTATCCAGCATCTGGCGGATTAGGAGGCTACAATGACGGCCACGTAACATCCCAAGACTTAAAATCTGCCTCCGAGTTGGAAAAGTCCTTCAAACTTGAATCGTATTACTCCAGGCAGAGCGTATTAACCGCTGAACAAGTCCACAGTCAGTTAAAGGCAAAATATGGTGAAAGTCTAGCAGGTTTGCAGGTCCAGGAGGGCAGCGCCAGAATGGAGAATGAAGAGTTTGTGTGTCATCTGTTAGACGGTGCTGATGCTAAACCTGTTGAGTTTAGGGCTAAGTTATCTCCGGAGAGTCAACGCTACTATGAAACAATGTCAGAGAGCACTGAAACAGCAGTTCATGACATGGAAAATCACGGTTCAATCTCCTTCCATCAAGGCAGCAAGTACGTAGAGCACGGTGGGCATGCTGTTGGGACGCTGGGCCTCATGCTGGGGCTGAAAGGAGCTGTTCGTGCTTTTGAACAGGGTGACTTTAAAGATGGCTTGGTGGGGTCTCTACAAACGGCTCATGGAGTGACAGCTATGACATTGTCTGTTATTGCAAAGAAAGCTTTGTCCTCAGAGGCCAGAATGGCCAAAGCTGTAACATCGGTCATGAAAAGCCCTGCAATGAAGGGTTTTACATCAGTTATACCAATAGTGGGAATTGGATTCGGGATATACAATCTTGAACAAGATTTGGAGAGAGGTGATGCGCTGGGAAAAATCGATGCTGCCTTAGATGGTAGTATGGTTGTTTTAGATGTTATTGAAACTGCTCAGCCTGAACTGGTCCCGTTGATAATGCCTATAAACCTGGCTTTATCCGTAGTCCGGATGGTCAATGATGAAATTTATATGGGCATACAGAATGAGCTAAACAACCTCCCGAAAGATGCTGGAGTTCTGGAGAAACTGGGGGCCATTTCCTTAGGCTTTCTATATGGGATTCAGCATTTTGGAATTAGTGTGGCGAGTTTCTTTTCCGATTGGCATTACGATGAAATTGAGCAGGGAAACAGACTTGTTGCACAGATATCAGACTATAACAAATATTACAAAGTTACAAAGCAAAAGGATGGAACGAGCACCGTTGATTTTAGCGGTGGCGACTCTTCTGGGAACGGAGGAGGGGTTCACTTCTGCCTCGCCGACCAGTGTCCGTCTAAACTCTGCATGGACTATTTTGTGTCTAGTAATGAGAGTTTTGGGAAAAGGTGTTGGCAGATTGATACACAGGGAAGCAAAGATATTCTTGGCCTGGGAGAGTCAAAGAAGTTAGAGTACACGACACTACAGAAGAAAATACTCTGGTTCATACCAGCCGGCTCTGTGACGGTGGTTTCAGGTGTTAAAGCTGTACCAGAGTCAAGGTTTGGGGAATACAAAGGAAATAGAGATTCTAATCGTTTTTTTGCAATTCAGAAAGCAGAGGATGAACATGTGATTGAAGTCATGTTAAGTTACTATTACAAGCTTTACGGTGAACCAGGTGATGACATATTCTTCCTCGGTCCACAGAGAAGTTATGTTGAAGGATGCGGAGGAAAAGACACGTACATTATTCCTAAAAATGGAGGGAAAACAGCCATTAACAACTACGATCCTTCCAAAGCACTAGACACTCTTCATTTAAGTGTTGATTACAGTCACATTTCTGTGTCTAAATCTGGAAATGATGTTGTGTTAATGTATGAGGGAAGTCACACTGTGACCATAGAAGGATGGTTTTTAGGGGAACCGTATCGTCACATGAACATGATGTCTGGAGACGGAGTCTTGTTTGAGATTTCCTCTGTCGTGGTTTCTTCTGTTCAGCTGGTGGCCGTAGGGATTAACAAGATGTTACAAACATCTTTGGATCTCAGGGTACTGATTTCCTCTATGGAAATGGAGAGAATAATATCATAGATGGAGGAGGAGGTTATGATTGGTTGATAGGCCGTGAAGGAGAAGACATGTACATAGTGAAAGTCAGAAAACAATCTTTAGTGTCTATTATAAATTACTCCAAAGACACTAAAACAGACCTGGCCATAATAGAAGCAAACCTTCACACTTTTAGAGTGGAAGTAATGGATGACCATCTTTTTCTGAACGCTTTCCATGACAACACATCCGTCAGTGTGGTTTTAATGAATTGGTTCAGATCAGCAGCAGACAGACATTTGTTTGTTGTCACAAAGGATTTGATCACTTTCACAATCTCAGATAACAAGGCTGACTGCCTGGACAGAGACCCGTTCACCAAGTGTATTAAAAGTAGCAGCATCGACTACAGCAGCTCGCCATCTCCTCTGTTGGTTGACCTTCAGGAGGACGAGACTTTTAGCATTGTGATGGAGGTTCACGGGTCAAATTTCAATGATGCAATCAGAGGGAACAAAGAACACAACGTTATTGTCCCAGGAGGAGGAGATGATTTCATCCAGGGTAGAGGAGGAGAGGACTGGTACGTTATCACGCCGGGCCAAGGAGTAAAAACCATCAACAATCAATCTCCAGATCTAGCCTTGGATATTCTCTTTCTGGAAGAAGAATACGAGAACATAATGTGTTCTTGTGAAGGGCAGAGCATCATCATTTTGGTACATGGTAGAAAAGATGTTATTTTACAGAACTGGTTTGATTCAAAGTTTCATCAGCACCTGCAGATTAAAACCAGTGATGGAATAACAGCTGGACTGATGACCAACCGCAGCAGCTGTGATGACTCGTTAATGTTCCCTGTAACTATTGATTATAGAAACCAGAAACCTGAACCACTTAATTCACTCCAAACACATCTCCAGAAACACTCAATTAGTGTAGAAGATGAGTCTGAACACAAGTGTTTCACATATAGAAGAAATAATTCACAGATTATGCGAGTCTTCTGTGGCCTTCAAGGCACAATGATGAATATGAATAATCATGATTCAGTGAAAGAAATGTACGGTTCCTCAGGTTTCGACATCATGGTTGGAAACAGCAATGAGAATCTGCTTGATCCGTACACTGGAGGTGCCTTAATGTTTGGAGGTGAAGGAAAAGACACTTACGTAATCAAACAAGGGTATGGAAATGACTCAGTGATCGATAACTTTGCAGAAGATCAGAGTATTGATACTGTGTTGGTTGACATGAATTATCTTCATGGCAGTCAAGTCACACTGGACTCATCAACAGAAGATCTGAAAGTGACGATCACATCAGAAGGGGAACAATTCAAATTCACTGTGCTCAACTACACCAATAGTTCCAAATATCAGCACTTAGAATTTCAGAGCTCTGACGGAGTGAATTTTAAATTGAAATCACTAAACTCAACCGGAGATGTCGCTTTTTTTGACACTGAAGCTTTCAAAGTGACTCTGAAACAGCTGCAGGTTGACTGCCGCTTGGATCTCAACTCTCAGAGAAATCTGTCAAAGGTCCACACGGTGCAAGGCTGTCCCTCCCAGTCCAATGACATATTAGGTAAGTAGTAGAGCTGTCAATCTTCCTCTTTAATACAATTCAAATTTCATTCCTTATTTTGTTTTTATATTCAAATTTAAAAAGTATTCTGCCTTTTATTAAAGCTAGTGTGTAGTTTCTGTCGTTCATAGTACATGTTCCTGTACCCTTGCCATAGATTCTATGTGCTCTTTCAATTTTCGATGCCTTGTTCTGTAAGGAGGGCATCCATACAGGTAGTTGTTCTTGCAGGAACCCAACTGGGTCATCCTTTTCGCTGCCCTCTTTTAGTCCAATGATGCGTACATTGTTGCGTCGTTATCTGTCTTCCATTTGGGCTAGCTTATGCTCAAATTTCTTCTGGTCATCACACCCCTGTGTGTTGTCCATTCGTTGCATCAGATCACGTACAGTAGTTTCCTGCATCTCAAGCTCTGTCCTCATGTGTTGCAGCGAGGTATTAATTTATTAATTGCTTCTCCAAGACCTGAGCAATAAAGTCCTCCATGTTTAGGTCCGCGCTAGCATCAGTCGCCATGTTAGCAGATTTCTGTTTCAGAGTAGCTAACTTAGATGACAACGAGACCTGCTTTCTTGCGCTTGCAGGCTTTTCACTGAGTCACTGTGATAACAAATAAAATGATTTGACGTTGAAGAGAAAGGTATGAACCTGATTTTTCAATGAAATAAGGAGGTGGGTAAGGAGCTTTATATCTCAGCAACCATTGCGATTGTTGTTCATGTGACCTCTCAAAAGCCCATTTTATATTCTTTTTAACCATTTTTTTTATAGTTTTTACTGCTCTTTAATGTTTTATGTGAATCACTTTGAATCGCCTTGTTGCTGAAATGTGCTGTGGAAATTAAGCTACCTTGCCTCTTCCCTTAGGTAACGATCAAGACAACGCTCTGATTGGTGGGTGGAAGGATGACGCCTTGGAAGGAGGCGCCGGAGATGACACGCTGATCGGAGGGAACGGAGACGAAATCCTGATTGGTGGCGTGGGAGACGACACTCTTTATGGCGAGGACGGAAATGACACTATGATGGGAAACTCTGGCCGGGACATCTTCCTTCCTGGACCAGGGGCTGATCTGGTGGACGGGGGTCCTGGCAGAGACACGGTTGTGTACCGGGGCGATCCTGACACAGGTAAAGGAGTTTATGTCAACCTGCTGACGGGACAAGGCCGCTACGCCAATGCTGAGGGCGACGTGTTGAAGGATGTGGAGATAATCATCGGCACCGTCTACTCTGATATCTTGGTGTCCGGTTACGAAAGTTCTCTTCTCAAAGGCTCGGACGGCAATGACATCTTGGTGTCGACCGGTGGTGATTACCTGGTCGGAGGTGATGGAAATGACATTTACATGTTGGCTTTCAACAACGGTTCAGTCACGGTTGATAACTGTGCCAAAGACAACGCTACAGACGTCTTGTACATGAGCTCACAGTCAACGCCGCCATTTGACTGCCAACTTTTGTCTGACAGAGTTCTCCTGACTTTCTTTGGACTTAACCAAACTACTATTCAAATTGCACTACAGGGCTGGATCAGTGACAAGAACGAATGTGGTCATTTGAAGTTGGTTTTTAGAGATCAGGAGGTGTCGGTGGATCAGCTGCTGCAAGAGTGTCAGTTAAGACAGATGAAATCAGTTTGGTCTCTAATCAAAAAGATCATTTATGTCCTCTTTTTTTCATTTTTTCAGTTTTCATTTTGCTAATAAGCAGAACATTAGTTTTAAGGGCAAAACAACAAAAGAAACGGGAACAAACAGATGTTGATGCAGTATCAGTTTCTCTGCTGGCTGATAAGGTAGAGTTACTTTAAAAGCAAGGACACAATTTCTGCAAAGCTGGATCAGTGATGAGAATGGATGTGGTCATTTGAAGTTGTTTAATAGGCATTTGGAATTTCATTGATCATTTGTAATTTTATCTTAACTAATGCCATGCCCTTTCAAACGTGTCTGTTTAGGACTGATTGTTTGGACTCCTGTCTTGCTGCTTGTAGCTTTCTCCAGAACGATTGTACCCCAAAATTACTTAAAGAAGGACCACAAAGTAACCCACTGTGTACTATTAGGCTTGTTTTAGATGAGCTGCACCTCGCCCCCTGCTGGGTGGTGACAAGACGCTGCGGTCAAGTAGGACAGTTTCAGCCTTCAGTCTGAACAGGAATTTAAAGAAACTCTCACTTCCTGTTAAATCTGATTCAGATCTATTAAAATGTTATCATACCCATATATCCGCTTGTTAAGATTCTGACAGAGTAGCTGTTAAAACTCTGCATGCAATCTGCTTCTGATGTCAATAAACAACATTTAAACAAAGTATCTTATCAGTCAGAAACTCTCCATATCAAAAATAATGAAAGGTTGATATAAAACCTCATAGTGCATACCTCTTTGATCCTGTGAGGTCATTGTTGCCCATTTGCAGGATCAATTTGGACCCAAATCTATCGATTCTGCGCAGGCCTTGCTGATCTCCAACAAACCTGATGACTTACTATCGTTAACAATTTAACACTTCAGCAGAGCTATTAATTCTCAGCATCGGTCAGGTCAGTTCCACAGTTAACTTTAAAAAGTTTTTGTGTTGAAACTCCATCAAAATTGAGATACTGCCTCATTGGGCACCCAACAATACACCGGCAAGTGTGAAGTAGATCGGATGAACATTTCTCGAGATATGTAGAGGACAACGCACACACACGCACATACATACACAGAGAGACACACACACACAGACTCACACACACACACACATACAGAGGGTCCTCGCTTTATAGTTGGATTTATCATGTGTTGTTTATGTAAAACATTTAGTGAATGACAAACCTCTTCTACTTCAAGGCCACGGTGTCTGATTTGGATTATTTAGTAATCGTTCAGGAAAATATATAAAATGAAAACAATCTTATTATAAACTACATATTGTGTTGTGATTGTAATGTAGCCGAACAAAAACTGTAACTGTACTCAAATGTTTTTATAATCAAATGTATCGTTTATGCTTTGTTCTTGGAAATAAAATCATCATCATCATGCAGAACATCTACCACCAGAGGGCGGCATTGTGTATTTGTTTATATCCTCCCAGGGAGGAAGGGGAAGAAGTATTACTGCAGTAAAAGTACTAATACCACACTGTAATAATATTCTGTTACAAGTTAAAGTCCTGCAGGGAAAATGTTACTTCAGTAAAAGTATGTAAGTATAATCAGGAAAATGTAGTTAAAGTATTAAAACATTTTAGAAAGTGTAAAGGATCCAAACAGTTGTGTGTTTAATGGTCTAATCATCTCAGCTGGACTTGTAGGCTGTTACATTGTTGGCTAGTTTCATTCATAATAAAACATCAGATTTTATGTCCTGTGTTTTGTGTGTAGAAATCTTAATGTGTAAGTAGTAACTAAAGCTGTAACAGATGAATGTAGTGGAGTAACTAAAGTAACTAATAACTAAAGCTGTAACAGATGAATGTAGTGGAGTAACTAAAGTAACTAGTAACTAAAGCTGTAACAGATGAATGTAGTGGAGTAACTAAAGTAACTAGTAACTAAAGCTGTAACAGATGAATGTAGCGGAGTAACTAAAGTAACTAGTAACTAAAGCTGTAACAGATGAATGTAGCGGAGTAACTAAAGTAACTAGTAACTAAAGCTGTAACAGATGAATGTAGTGGAGTAACTAAAGTAACTAGTAACTAAAGCTGTAACAGATGAATGTAGTGGAGTAACTAAAGTAACTAGTAACTAAAGCTGTAACAGATGAATGTAGTGGAGTAACTAAAGTAACTAGTAACTAAAGCTGTAACAGATGAATGTAGCGGAGTAACTAAAGTAACTAGTAACTAAAGCTGTAACAGATGAATGTAGTGGAGTAACTAAAGTAACTAGTAACTAAAGCTGTAACAGATGAATGTAGCGGAGTAACTAAAGTAACTAGTAACTAAAGCTGTAACAGATGAATGTAGCGGAGTAACTAAAGTAACTAGTAACTAAAGCTGTAACAGATGAATGTAGCGGAGTAACTAAAGTAACTAGTAACTAAAGCTGTAACAGATGAATGTAGCGGAGTAACTAAAGTAACTAGTAACTAAAGCTGTAACAGATGAATGTAGAGGAGTAACTAAAGTAACTAGTAACTAAAGCTGTAACAGATGAATGTAGAGGAGTAACTAAAGTAACTAGTAACTAAAGCTGTAACAGATGAATGTAGAGGAGTAACTAAAGTAACTAGTAACTAAAGCTGTAACAGATGAATGTAGCGGAGTAACTAAAGTAACTAGTAACTAAAGCTGGAACAGATGAATGTAGCGGAGTAACTAAAGTAACTAGTAACTAAAGCTGTATCAGATGAATGTAGCGGAGTAACTAAAGTAACTTGTAACTAAAGCTGTAACAGATGAATGTAGCGGAGTAACTAAAGTAACTAGTAACTAAAGCTGGAACAGATGAATGTAGTGAAGGAAATAGTACAATATTTATCTGTGAAATGTAGCGGAGTAGAAGTAGAACATCAAAACATCTATCTATCTATCTATCTATCTATCTATTTATATATATATATATATATATATATATATATATATATATATAAATAAAAATAATATATAAATATAAATAATATAAATAATTTATGCCTTTGAAATACATCTTGAAATAAATAAATGAGGCAATAAATACTTAAACAATTATGTGGCGCACACGGCTCTGTTCTGAATCTGAGAGATAGCCACGCCCCCTGATTTGCATATAAGAACTGGACATAAATAGAGAGGGAAATAAATAAAGGTGCACTTATCAAATAAAAGTACCATGAAATAATTAAAAGTAAAACATTTTAATACATTTATTTAACTAATTGATTCATTTGTATATCAATATTTACATTTATTTAATTATTTATGTATTTATTGCTTCATTTATTTATTTATTGAGGAATATGTATTTATGTATGTATTTATTCATTTATTTAATATTGAATAATATTCCATGGGAAATGGGCTTCCACCATAATAAAGTCTGCATCCCTCAGCTTGTGTTTCTGTCTATCAAACACCAGGGGGCGCTGTCGGGAATCTTTACTGGCTGTGTGCTTTTTTATTCCGCTTAGATAGATGGACTTTAAAAACCCCAAATTGGCAAATGACTCTGTTACAGCAGCATGTTAAGGTTCTGACACATACGGCCGATTATCGGCCGTTGGACAGTCTGGCGAGGTCGGTGACTCAAGTCTGTTCGGTGTGTCCTGTGCCCTTGTCGGTCTGGGGGGCTGTCGCCGTTGATTTTGGCCGACCTGACATGTTCGGTCGGCGGCAGGGCAGTCGGGACTCACCCAGAAACTGGGAGCGGAATGAGTTGACTAGAGTCTCTCAAAATCTGATTAAAATCTTTTAAACTGACCTTTGTTGAGCTGAAATGGAGACAGATTCAGCAACTGCACACACACAAACAGAAACACACACACACACACACAGACACACACACATACACACACACACACACACCAGGCCAGCCTGGGCCCGGGACGAGATCTTAGATGGGCCCCCCTCGCGGCCAGATCTCTCCTTTTCCCTTGCTCTTCCTCTCCTCACATCTCTCACTGAAATTAAGTGTGTAATCAGTCTCTGATCCAGAGGTTAAATTGGGCCAGAGCGCACCCTGCCGGAGCTCAGCTCCGTCTCCTTCAGCATCAAACTAAAATGGGTTGGTCTGAAGTAGCTAGGTGTGGTTTGGGCGTAACTTGAAAATCCCCCCACATCTCCGTCCACCCGCTCCACCAGGAGCACATCGCGCATTACTCCCGGACCAGATCCCGCCTAGTTCAGCATCACGTCTCCTTAAGTCCTCCAATATTTCCTCATTTATGTCATCAACACATCCATGATTCATGGAAATGTTGTGTTAATCACAACAAGCCACAAAGAATGCTGCGACTTTTTGAGGACTGTACTGTAAAGTTCCTCCTGACCTATCCAAACAAATGAAATGCATTTTCAGTAATATTTTTCTTTGTAATTATGTATGGTTTGCAAAAATGGGAACTGCTGCGTCCGTTTAGATAAGAGAAGTGTGTGTGCGTTGTGCCCACGCTACATTATGGCCAAGCATGCGCTCCTAAAATAGCATCTGAATAACGCGCTACTGACTTTAGACCAGGTTTTTTCTGGTCAGTGGCGGAATTGTTTTCTGAAACTGCAAAATAGCATCAGATAAAATTTGTGCCGGAACACGCCTCCTCTTTTCGCTGAACCGCCCCCGGAAGCGCAAATACATTCTCTAATTTACCGACGTGCGTCTGTGGAGGGAAAAGTCCGCCGTGCGTTGGGTGCAAAATAGGAATGATACATGCGTCGGTGAACAAAGGCAATTGCGCTTGGTGCAAGATAGGGCCCATTGAGTCATTTTACAGAGCGATTTTGAATGATGACCATTCCCCATAAATAAGGGCTCCCCCTCCCTACAAAAGCCAATTAAACCACTGCTCTGATCCATCCTGCTCAGACTCTCCGACAGGGCAGCGAGCCCCCCCGCATCACTCTCTCTATCTCTCTCTCTTTTCTCTCACAGGTAGCCTGACTCTGTCCCTCCGTTGTGGGGCAGCGGGCCCCTCCCGCATCCCTCTCTCTGTCACCTTACTGCAGCTGGATCTCTCTCTGTCTCATCCTTACTGACGGAGCTACCAAACTCAACTGTTTCTGTCAAAGAGAACATATTGTGTCAGGCTTTTATACGAGCTAATGGACGTTAACAGTAGAGCTGGCCTGTTAAGTTACGTTACAAGGCTCGTAAACGTTGGCTGCGCTGTTTCTTACCTTGCTCTAAACTCTACGTTGACAGTTCCAGCTTCACCGTCACCACCTTTTTTAAAATATTTGTTTAGAAAATCTCTAAGGCCTCTATTTTTTTCTTCTCTTTTCTTTCCTTTTCCGAGCTCCGGACTTGGGCTGACCGAACATTTTGAGCGTACTGAACTTCAAATCAAGTGACAACATCAAATTTTGATCAGTGGCTAAACCATTTTTATGTTGGGGGTGGGGGTGGGGTTCTTGACCACCATTTCCAGGACAATTAAGAAGAAAACCAATAAAAAGCTTTTATGTAACTCAAATATTATGCTACATATTTTTTTCCACAAATAGGCCTATTTAAAAAAAAGATTTTATATATATTCTATTTTCTCAGACAGGCTTGCTGCGAGCATATCACTCCGCCCAAGTACTATACTCTTCCGCCTGAGAATATAGTTCCCGGTTTGTTTACAGTTAGAAGACGGCTGTGTCTCATGTTACGTTGTTTTTTGTACACGCTGTGACTCTATAAATCACAACATGTAAATAGGAACATGTTGGTGTTATTTTGTCACTTATTCGGAGCAGTAGGATTGCTGGAACCATTCACCTGCATGTTCTGTGATGCTGATGCCGCTGGAGCCGTCAGACAGCATTACAGCACGCACGGAGATGAGAAGGGTATGTATCGACTTGTCTAACTCTGGGGGTTACGGTGAATAAGCTAAATTCCCAATAAGTCGGCATGTTCCTTTAAAGGTTCTGAACACCCATACAGGTGTTTTCAGTTAACCTGGCTGATTGACCTTTTCCCAGGACTGTGTGTTTTTTTAGACTGACATCTTCCTGATGCTACGTTTACACGTGGCCGGCTATTTTCATGAACGGACATTTAAACCTCTCGGTTTTCAGAAAAGTGTTCGTTTATATCCATGTATATATGCCGTCAATGCAGTCAAGAGCACGCCAGACCTGTAGGTGGCGGTGTAACGAGAAGCTCAAGCCCACGTTAGCCAATCAGAATCCCGACAATAGCAACAACAGCAACCAATCACGTCCTCTTTCTCTCTCTCGGCTGCCTAAACCTCTGTTTGTCTCAGTTTACATGCAAACGTGCAAACAGAGTTTTCAAAATCTCCACTTTGGCCGGAGTTTTTAGAAATAATCGTTTTCTGTGATAAAAACGGGGTTTTCGTGTAAATGAGAAAATATCTGCATCTTCCCTTCGTGTGAACGGGGCCTCAGTCTCCTGTTGGCTTTGCTGCACATGTAAGGGCAGGTCAAATGATAGCTTTTTTATTGTTCTTGTTAGAAAAGATTTGTGACATAATAAATGTCCATCTCTGCTTCAACAGGAGCAGAAATCTAATCAGTCTGAATAACTGAAATCACCTGTGGTGGGTTTGGTGATGGTGATTTTGGGGCTGTTTCATGTTAAACTAAAAGGATCTTACTCTTTAACAAAAAGGTCTATCTCTGTTGGGATCCTTTTAATCTGAGTATGTCAGCAGCAAAAACAAAACTTTTAGTGAACACTAACGGACATTACATTACAGCCCGGTTCCCAGCTGCTGGTTACAGCGTTGTTGCTCAATACTGGACGAGTTTCGAAGATTTTTATTCACATCTGTCACTTATACACAAATGAATAGGGAAATGGGGTCCAGCTTAAAACAGCCCTTTAATCTGATTTCTTTGACAGTAACTAAACAGCCCACATACTCACCAGTTTCACATTATACAAAATCTTCAGAAAATACCTCCAGTACAAAATCAGTTTACTCATTACAACAAACAATGAAGCTGAACTTTTTAACTTTTGTCTTAGTTCACAATGATGATGCGTGCAGCCGTGGGTCTCTGGGTCCTATCAGCGGTGATCTGCTATCACCATCTATGTTGTTGATAAACTCTTCTCCTAAACCCACCTCAAAACCAACTCTGATTGGTCGGTCATTTTGCGAACGGCTCCAACTTTTCTCAATCTCGAGATGCCAGACTGATCTGCGAGTACAAAACCGAGCTCGCGAGATTAGGACGGTGTCACGAGGCTATAAGTTTGGGCCTTTCTTGAAGAAATGTAAATTGTTTGTCCTTTATAATGAGTTATAATGTTCATTCTATTTATTTTTACACTGGATGACTCCTAATATACGTATAGAACTGTTTTAGACAACACAAATGCTTGTGTGTGTAATATCAATAAATATGACTATTAGTTCATTATTTTGAATGCAGCGCCAACAGCATCTCCCTGGTGAACGAAACAAACAACGGGTTTTCCTTCCGACTCTACAGGCAGTTAGCAGCTCATGCTGACTCACAGGGAGGGAAGAAATTCTTCTGCTCAATTTGTGTGTCGACCGCCTTGGCTGCGTTGTCTGTGGGAGCGCAGGGGGAGACTCACCGTCAGCTTTTCAGTGGTCTGGGCTTCAACAGCTCCCTCCTGACGCAGACAGATGTGGACCAGGCCTTCCAGATGTTCCTCCAGAGGGCCAACAACACATCTCAGGAGGACGCCATCGAAGGGAACGCCGTGTTCGTGGACAAAGGCTTCAAGCCGAAGCCAGAGTTCCTGCAGACCCTGAGGCAGTTGTACCTCGCAGATGGGTTCAATGTGGACTTCACCAAAGCCACAGAAAGTGCTGATACCATCAATAAGTACGTGGAGGAGAAGACCAAAAGGAAGCTTGACCAGCTGGTTGAAGACCTGGATCCAAACACAGTCATGTCTCTCATCATTCAACACATATCGCGACAACATGCTGAACGTGACGGTCCTTCAGCTCCCCTTAAACAGCTCCTACTCCATGCTGCTGATGTTGCCTGATGTCATGGCAACACTGGAGAAAACCATTGGCCCACATCGTGTCACCAAATGGTTGCAGTGGATGACACCCAGGTTGTGAGCATCTTAATTTATGCTTCTAATATGTGGAAGATTTGATGCTGAATTGTCAGTTTGTCAGGGATTTTAAAAACTGATTGTTTCCCTCACAGCCCAATGAAACGTCTGCCCTATTCAGATACTGAATGTTTGTCTCCCCCCCCTCCCCCACTGTTTTAGGAGACTTGATGTATATATTCCAAAGTTCTCCATCAAGACATCTTACAACCTGAACGCTGTGCTGTCAAAAATGGGAATGACAGACATGTTTGAGCATGCAAATTTGAGAGGCATTTCAGAGAAGTAAGGACTGGCAGTCTCACATGTAAGTAAACAGAGCATATGTTTTGGTTCACATATTTCATTTGTTGATTAGTTTCTCTGCGTTGCACCGCAGGTTGTGCACCAAGCTATGCTGGACGTTGACGAGGCCGGAGCCACCGCTGCAAACATCGAACTGCTTGCCTTTCTGGCCCCTGCCCCTGTGTTGACATTCAGTCGTCCATTCATGCTCTTCTTGGGAAAGATTATCAACCCAACCATCTGATGGATCATCATCATGGAAATTGTGTTTGCTTGAGCACAGCTGTGCATCTCATATAAAGGAGTCAGAAAAACTTGTTTTGTCTCTTGCTTTATTTAGACTGTAAACTGTTTTTTATATAATTGAAATTAAAATAATGTAGGGATAAAATATCAACTTCTGGGTTTGGTATTCATAATGGATTAGATATAAAAAAAAATACAGTAGAGCTCAACAGTGACTGCCCACTTTTTGAACTGCTCTGGTTCTGGCAGTGGTGGCAGAAATATTAAAATACTTCAACAGGTACTACTTCCACACTGTAAAAGTCCTGCATTGAAAATTTTACTTCAGTAAAAGTTTCTAAATATTACAATGTACTTTAAGTATAAAAGTAAAGTACTTAATGCAGTTGAAACAGTTGAACTCATACAGACTTCATCTACAGGAGCAGAAACTGTTTCACAACCTCATAGCTCGGGGTCAGTCTACCTTGGAGGGTTTGGACATTGTGGCTAATCAAAATCCATATAGAGAAAATGAATTTGATATTTGAAGTTGATGGGACACAACTAGTGTGAATGCTGTACATTCAAAGGCTGATGCTACACTGGGTTGCTGGCTTGAATGTGTACGAAGTGGTTGAAAGTAGTATGAATACTTAAAAAAGTGAGATTGGGTTAATTTGGTGTGAATGTCATTGAGAAGTTAATCGTACAAATGTTTCAAAAATGGGCAATATGTTTTTATAAAAAGCTGACTAAACTGTAATTTGCTTAACTGTAGTAGGTAAAGTACTAAAAGTTAATTAGCTCTGTTACCAACTTTAGTTTAAATATTGCCATGACTTCTCCCGTTGGTTATTTTCACAGATGAGGCTCTTATTCATATTTTAATAATTTTACAGCCATAAGAGCTGGAGACTTACTGTCTTTTGCAGCTAAAAGCTAACACACTGTCAAGGGGGTGTCTCTGTTGTCCTTTTAGCACTTTTACGTTTTCTATCCAGCCTGTAACTTGTGCCTTTTTTCGGGGTCGTTGAGCAGTCAATCCAAACTCTTACATCCAAGATTTATCCACTTGATGTCTAATTTATCCATTTTTCCCATGATGCTTTGCGAGAGCTGGTTGACGTTTTGTCAACCAATGGAAGGCAGGTCCATCACACATTAGGCCCTTACAAGGTCAGGAATAAGGCATCTGTTGGACAACAAATATTGTTTATTGTGAGGAAATATCACTCAAAGTCAGAATAGTGAGATGTGACCAAAGACTGTTCAAAACAGTTCTATAGAGAATAATGGCATTACTGTTTGAGTTTTGGCATAAGTTTGGTAACTTGACTCCGCTAGATGGATTGCTTCGCATTTGCTCGGCATATCCATCTGGGAACTTTCCATTTCCGGATATTTGCCATTTGTGTAACGAGAATTTACGAATAAAAGGCACCATTTCAGGTTCCCGGTCCATATTCCAAAAGAAGGATCCAAGAGAAAAAATCCTTAGCAAGCGGCTAACAGAATTAGAGCTACCGCTGTCTTAAAATACTTGTTAGCTGACTGGATAAACCATCTGTCTATCACCACCTATATTGGTGATAAACGCTTCTCATAAACCCACCTCAAAACCAACGCTGATTGGTCGGTCGTTTTGCGAATGGCTCCAAATTTTTCTCAATCTCGAGATGCCAGACTGATCTGCGAGTAGAAAACCGGAGCTCGCCAGATTAGCACAGTGTCACGAGGATATAAATTTGGGGCCTTTCTTGAAGAAATGTAAAATGTTTGTCCTTTATAATGAGTTGTAATGTTCATTCTATTTATTTTTACACTGGATGACTCCTAATATATAGGAGAACTGTTTTAGACAACACAAATGCTTGTGTGCGTGATATCAATAAATATGACTATTAGTTTATTATTTTGAGTATTGGCATAAGTGAATGTCATGAGGGCAAAACCGTCTGGACTTTTTTTGAAAAATGTTTTAATATTTTGTCAACTGTGTAAGTTATAATATTTATGTCTTCACAGTTTGACTCCTAATACATCTGAGAAGTGTTTTGGACAGGAGGTTGGCTTAGCTTTTATTTCTGTGTGTGATATCAATACTTATCTGTGAGATTCATGTTCATGTTTTTCTTTATTTATTTGTCTTTAAGGTCCTTTTTAAAACATTCAAGTGACCTCACTGCAGCACAAATATTCTAATAGCCCAGTTTTTCCTGAAAATTTTTTTTTACATAGATTGACTGGACAACAGGGTTGATGTTTTACAAGCTTTTTTAGAAAATAAAATCAGACGGACCAGAGGTTGTCAAAAATCCCTTACTTTCTAAGATGTTTTAATACTTTAACTACATTTTCCTTATTCTACTTACATACTTTTACTGAAGTAACATTTTCACTGCAGAACTTTTCACTTGTAACAGAGTATTTTTACAGTGTGGTATTAGTACTTTTACTAGATTAATCAGAATACGTCTTCCAGCGCTGCCTGTGAGGATATAAACAACTACACATTGTCGCCCTCTGGTGGTAGAAGTTCTGCATGATGAATGATAGAAATGTTGCAGTATAAATAACGTTATGAAGGCTTTGGTTTTAGGCAGCAATGCCTCTTAGGATTTTGTTATTTGCAGGTGCTTTACATGTGTAAACCTTTGCATATACACTGTATAAAAGATTTTGAATTTTTTGACAGCAATACATGTTAATTCATCTTGTGTCAACATCTGGGATTGTTTCCTTGATGCCGGAAATTCCACCGGATGTCCCTTCATTTCTGACAGACAGACAGACAGAAAGTTGATTGACTGTTTGGATCATTTAGACTTTCTAAAATATGAGGATTGTTCTTTACTTTTAATACTTTAACCTCATTTTCCAGATGATACTTGCAGACTTTAACTTGTAACAGAGTATTTTAACAGTGTGGTATTAGTACTTTTACTGCAGTAAAGGATCTAAATACTTCTTCCTTTTATTTTAGCAGGAGGCAAATGGAGGTAAAGCATGATAAAGATAGTTTGAGTATATTCCACTTTTTAGATCCACAGATAATGTATTTATGTAAAAGAGACCCACAGCTTCTGATCATGTTTGAATTGACTTTAACTTTTAGGGTAAAGTATTCATATTCTGTCTATGTGTTACATGTTAAATGGATTTACATTAAAAATATGAATATGATTCAGCTTTTGATGAATGTCTGGCCGTCAAGTGCTTCTTACACGCAAAACATTAACCTACCGTAACCCACATCAAACTGAGGCTACAACAAATTACCGCACAAGCAAAGAGCCAGGATGTAACATAACTCTACAGGACAAATGTTCAGCGTTAGTTTTTGTCCACTAAAAGTTCTGTTTCTGCCACTGACAGAGTCAGATGGTTATTCTTAGTGTCTGATAACATTATGGAAACGATCCCGACAGAGATAGACCTTTTTCTTAAAGACTAAGATCTTTTTAGTTTAATTTTTTTTTTATTCCTAAACGACAGTGGGCACAACTGGAGTAACGTGCAAAACTCTAACTACAGTCTGCACAGCAGCAGTTCATGTGGACCAAACTCTAGTTCATTTTTCATTGCTTGAACACACTATTCACACAAAATTCTACACACTTATCTCTTGTCTTCAACCGCAACCTGTACAACACTGTGGATTTAACAGCACTTTGTTCAAATGCTAACACACTGCTGTCAAAACTGTAAACCACACATTCAAAGCAGAATAGATTTCAGTCTGGTGCGTTTCAAACACTGCTGATTGCAATTTTAGCTGAAAGCCTAAGCAGGTGTCTTGTTTTAGTTAGTGAACATATATGGTATTTATATAGAGAAAGCTCAGAAAGCCTTTTTTGTATACAAACACCAAATAAGAATGAAACAATTATGCACTGTACCGTTTGAGAGAAACAGGTAAAAGAGCAAAGATACCAATATGTCCAGTTAAGATGTCTGAAGTTATATACACAGCTATAAAAAAGTGAAAAACACTATATCTTTACTATAGTAAAACTGTGGACTTCCTTTTTTTCAGAAAGTAATGGAGGTGAAAGCAATGGAAACACCACATTCATTTTTTTTAGAGATGATACAGACATTTAATGGGATGAAGACAACTCTTTGTTACTGTTACATATGCAACTTTAGTTTGTTTTTTTTTTTCAGTAATTCCAATTACTTAAGACAAAATACTATATTCAATCAAATTCCTGATTTCCATTCTTTCTTGTTTACAATACATACAAATTCTAGATCTTTTTTTAAAGAAACTATTGAGTAGTGTGAAGTCACTCAAATTGTTCAAACTGTAAAGATGAAAAGTTTGTAATTTCTGTATTGGTGTTTGACGCTAGTGTTTTTACCCTCAGTGTGTTTTACTCTCAGTGTGTTCTGAGTGACAATGTGTGTGTGTGTGTGTGTGTGTGTGTGTGTGTGTGTGTGTGTGTGTGTGTGTGTGTGTTATCTGATGAGGATTGTTCATAGTGTTTGGCTGCACTGAGCCTGTTTTGAGATGTGTGTTGTGAGTTGTGTTGCTTGGAATGAGTTCTGCAGGAGATGTGAACTAGCTCAGGTGATTGTGGGTAATGCAGACTATAGTTATAGTTTTGCACATGTGGCTTAAGTCATTAAACAATTGAAAAAAACTGTATACTGCAACATTTCTATCATTCATCATGCAGAACTTCTACCACCAGAGGGTGACATTGTGTAGTTGTTCATATCCTCACAGGCAGCGGTAGAAGAAGTATTCAGATTACTGCAGTAAAAGTACACTCTGTTACAAGTTAAAGTCCTGCATGTGAAAATGTTACTTCAGTAAAAGTGTGTAAATATCATCAGGAAAATGTAGTTAAATTATTAAAACATTTTAGAAAGTGTAAAGGATCCAAACAGTTGTGTGTTTAATGGTCTATCATCTCAGCTGGACTTGTAGGCTGTTATATTGTTGGCTAGTTTCATTCATAATAAAACATCAGATTTGATAAACTACATGTCTTTTGTGTGCAGGAATGTAGCGGAGTATAAATAGAACATTAAAATATTATATTAGTGCTTATTAAAATATTTAATTGCGATTAATCGCATTAATGTCATAGTTAACATGCAACTAATCGCAAATAATCGCACATTTTCATCTATTTTAAATGTCCCTTGATTTCTTTTTGTCCCATTATTTTTTCTCATTTTAATGCTCTTATCAACATGATACGATACTTTTAAAACGGTGCCTGAACTGAAAGATATATATATTTAAAAAAGGAGCACCTTGTTCAATTGTATTTGTCTGTTCTGTATGTTCAAAAATATAAAACAATAAAAAGTTGATCTAAAAAAAAGGAGCACAAAACGGTGAAAACAACCACTGGATGGGAAAAGCGTATTTTACAATTACAGTGAATGCACCACAAGGCTGGCGAGGCGAGCAACATGACATCATGACTGTGTTTTTTAGACAACGGCAGCTACAGTCCGGTGTTGGAATCCTCTCCAGTGAAATACAGACACACTTTACACCGTTTAGCTGTAAACATTTTAACCGTGTTTAATCCATCTGCTAGCTAACGGTAGGCTAACGTTATCTGCTGCTAAGTGTAGTGTTGACTGGCCTCCTCTGCGCCGATGTTTCAGTTCCCTCTAACGTCCGTTTTCGGAGCATCAGAAAGAAGCGCAGGCATCTAAGTGGCACCTAAATAAGGCACCGAAATCCGCGTTGCTATTCGGTCCGGTAGATAACGGTCGTTAAGGCACTGGTGCCGTATTACCACCGGGTCTCGGACCCCATTCAAAATGCCGATTTTCGTCAAAAAGCGACTAGTTTGATGTACTACTCTTCGGCCAGCTCGCAAGCAAGTGCAAACAAGTGTGTGCAGCGTGCATGTTGTTTTGTTTCCGGTCTAGTCGAGGCCGGATTTACCACCGGGCCGATTGGGCCGGTGCCCGGGGGCCTCCGACCTCTAGGGGGCCTCCAAGACCCCACTAACTGTGAAGCCTCATCCTTTTTTTATTTTTTTTATTTTTTTAATTAAATTAAAATAAAATGAATTAATGAGTTTGTGTTTGTGTGTATGTGTTTTAACAATAATTTAGTTGCACACAAACAAGTATCATGATCAGTTTTTTGGCTGTGTCGGCTGTGTCGGCTGTGTCTGATGACAATGCGTCAGGTTACCGCGGAAACTGTTGATAGCGGCAAGACAAAAAAAAAAAAAAAAAAATGATAGCGGCAAGACAGGCGGTAAAAAACAGAAAGAGAGTTGACATCGACAAAACAAACAACATAGATAAAAAACGGTGGAGCAGTGGAGCCACAAAACAGACAGCTAAAAGGGAGAAGGATAGCAGAGAGGATTTAATGAGGAGTAATATTCCAACCATCTCCACTTTTTTCAAAAGTCGGCTCAACGCTAATAAAGAGCCTGGTGGCGCCTGTGGTGATGCTAGCGATGAGGAGTTTAGCACAACATCCAGCCTTGCTATTTAGATGAACAGTTAGAACAACATCAGCACCCTGAGCATCAGCAGCAGACAGACAGAGAACCACCGCCCGGCTGGAGTGACAGACACCTAAATGCCCCCCCCACCATGGTCTCCGACTCCGCGGGCGCTTCGGAAGGTGCTGAAGGCGGCAGAGACCCGGCGGTACGTAGCTAGCTACGTTACCAGTTTGACAGCCTCAAAATGTAGGTCTATCTACTACTTTTCCCACTTATTAAAAACCCTAATTGTTATAGCTAGATGCCCCGATCGGCGCCAAAGCCTTCCGAATCTGCATCCACCGATCTACCTATATAAATATTTTTTTCTGATTTAGCTAGAGCCCAGCACCTCTGCTCTGTCCCCGTATGATATGTTGCTTTTTAAATCATGTAACGTTGTTGTATTAATGTGGACTGGTCATTCTAGTTGAGGGTACTTTCACGTAATATTTCACATAATATTTTAAAAGTAGCTATATCTTTTGTCCTTTTTATTTGAACGTTATTACGGGTCGCGGGGGGAGCAGCTCCAGCAGGGGACCCCAAACTTCCCTTTCCCGAGCAACATTAACCAGCTCCAACTGGGGGATCCCGAGGCGTTCCCAGGCCAGGTTGGAGATATAATCCCTCCACCTAGTCCTGGGTCTTCCCCGAGGCCTCCGCCCAGCTGGACGTGCCTGGAACACCTCCCTAGGGAGGCGGCCAGGGGGCATCCTTACCAGATGCCCGAACCACCTCAACTGGCTCCATTCGACGCAAAGGAGCAGCGGCTCTACTCCGAGCTCCTCACGGATGACTGAGCTTCTCACCCTATCTCTAAGGGAGACGCCAGCCACCCTCCTGAGGAAACCCATTTCGGCCGCTTGTACCCTGGATCTGGTTCTTTCGGTCATGACCCAGCCTTCATGACCATAGGTGAGGGTAGGAAAGAAAACTGACCGGTAGATCGAGATCTTTGCCTTCTGGCTCAGCTCTCTTTTCGTCACAACAGTGCGATAAATTGAATGTAATACCGCACCTGCTGCGCCGATTCTCCGACCAATCTCCCGCTCCATTGTCCCCTCACTCGCAAACAAAACCCCAAGGTACTTGAACTCCTTCACTTGGGGTAAGGAGTAGTTTGCTGTGTAAGACAGAACACTAAGCACATGTGTAATTGCAATGTGGTCATTCATATAAGAGAATCGGACAGCGAGCAGGCATCTCTGCAACGCCAAAATCACCTAACTGTAGGTCGCCATACTTACTACGGGTTTTGTCACCACCATATATAATATTTTTTGCAGATAATGTAATACAAAAATGATAAATAAAATAGGCTATACTTCTTTCTCAAAAATGTAAAGTGAACAAATATGCAAACATATAAATCATAAGATAATACTGATACAGATTTTGTGTTTGTTGAAGAAGAGGTTGCTATCAAAAATAACTCCTGATGGTGTAGATGTGTGAGGAGGGAGACAGAGTGGAGTTATAGATGGTGAAGTATCCTGATGGTGTAGATGTGTGAGGAGGGAGACAGAGTGGAGTTATAGATGGTGAAGCATCCTGATGGTGTAGATGTGTGAGGAGGGAGACAGAGTGGAGCTATAGATGGTGAAGCATCCTGATGGTGTAGATGTGTGAGGAGGGAGACAGAGTGGAGTTATAGATGGTGAAGTATCCTGATGGTGTAGATGTGTGAGGAGGGAGACAGAGTTATAGATGCTGAAGTATCCTGATGGTGTAGATGTGTGAGGAGGGAGACAGAGTGGAGCTATAGATGGTGAAGTATCCTGATGGTGTAGATGTGTGAGGAGGGAGACAGAGTGGAGCTATAGATGGAGAAGTATCCTGATGGTGTAGATGTGTGAGGAGGGAGACAGAGTGGAGCTATAGATGGTGAAGCATCCTGATGGTGTAGATGTGTGAGGAGGGAGACAGAGTGGAGTTATAGATGGTGAAGTATCCTGATGGTGTAGATGTGTGAGGAGGGAGACAGAGTGGAGTTATAGATGGTGAAGTATCCTGATGGTGTAGATGTGTGAGGAGGGAGACAGAGTGGAGTTATAGATGGTGAAGTATCCTGATGGTGTAGATGTGTGAGGAGGGAGACAGAGTGGAGCTATAGATGGTGAAGCATCCTGATGGTGTAGATGTGTGAGGAGGGAGACAGAGTGGAGTTATAGATGGTGAAGTATCCTGATGGTGTAGATGTGTGAGGAGGGAGACAGAGTGGAGTTATAGATGGTGAAGCATCCTGATGGTGTAGATGTGTGAGGAGGGAGACAGAGTGGAGCTATAGATGGTGAAGTATCCTGATGGTGTAGATGTGTGAGGAGGGAGACAGAGTGGAGCTATAGATGGAGAAGTATCCTGATGGTGTAGATGTGTGAGGAGGGAGACAGAGTGGAGCTATAGATGGTGAAGTATCCTGATGGTGTAGATGTGTGAGGAGGTAGACAGAGTGGAGCTATAGATGGTGAAGTATCCTGATGGTGTAGATGTGTGAGGAGGGAGACAGAGTGGAGCTATAGATGGAAAGTATCCTGATGGTGTAGATGTGTGAGGAGGGAGACAGAGTGGAGCTATAGATGGTGAAGTATCCTGATGGTGTAGATGTGTGAGGAGGGAGACAGAGTGGAGCTATAGATGGTGAAGTATCCTGATGGTGTAGATGTGTGAGGAGGGAGACAGAGTGGAGCTATAGATGGTGAAGTATCCTGATGGTGTAGATGTGTGAGGAGGGAGACAGAGTGGAGCTATAGATGGTGAAGTATCCTGATGGTGTAGATGTGTGAGGAGGGAGACAGAGTGGAGCTATAGATGGAGAAGTATCCTGATGGTGTAGATGTGTGAGGAGGGAGACAGAGTGGAGCTATAGATGGTGAAGTATCCTGATGGTGTAGATGTGTGAGGAGGGAGACAGAGTGGAGCTATAGATGGTGAAGTATCCTGATGGTGTAGATGTGTGAGGAGGGAGACAGAGTGGAGTTATAGATGGTGAAGTATCCTGATGGTGTAGATGTGTGAGGAGAGAGACAGAGTGGAGTTATAGATGGTGAAGTATCCTGATGGTGTAGATGTGTGAGGAGGGAGACAGAGTGGAGTTATAGATGGTGAAGTATCCTGATGGTGTAGATGTGTGAGGAGGGAGACAGAGTGGAGCTATAGATGGTGAAGTATCCTGATGGTGTAGATGTGTGAGGAGGGAGACAGAGTGGAGCTATAGATGGTGAAGTATCCTGATGGTGTAGATGTGTGAGGAGAGAGACAGAGTGGAGTTATAGATGGTGAAGTATCCTGATGGTGTAGATGTGTGAGGAGGGAGACAGAGTGGAGCTATAGATGGTGAAGTATCCTGATGGTGTAGATGTGTGAGGAGGGAGACAGAGTGGAGCTATAGATGGTGAAGCAAAAGTTGTGCGCGGTTTTGAAGAGGAATTTGGGACAGATGATGATCATGTCTGATTTGTCACATTTAAGTTTGAGAAAGTTGGTTTGCATCCATGATTTAATTTCACTGAGGCCAATGGTCAAAGTGGAGTGAGTTGCCGTGGTGATGGATTTGGTGGAGATGTAGAGCTGAACAACATTGGCGACGGCATTACATTGTCAGGTGTCACAGTTACATTTTGAGAAATTATGACACAGCATAAAATAGTTGCCACAAGTACAGCTTTACCTGTAAGTCCTGACAACTCATTTTAATGATGTACCAGTCTGCCCCCTTTCTCACGGTCCTCGCCGTATCCTAGTACCCAGCTGCTCTGATCAACCTCAAACTCATACATAACCATTGCCATTAAGTTGTGCAACTTAACTTTGAGAACTACATTTCACGCTGAGAGTGATCTGTATAGGCCTATACCCATATATAAGTTATACTCAACCTATTTTCATGTATATATTTGATAACAATCTTAGAAACCCAGCTCTGTTCCATTTTAGGCCAGTAGATTGTTGATCATCTGTTTCTACGTGAAAGGGAGAGACAGTGAGAGAGAGAGTAAAAGAGGTGCTCAACAATCAGCTGTTTTTCTGAAGTCAACTCTTTAGATACAATTTTGGTCATCACTATTTTTTTCTTGCCTTATTTTTGGTGTGACTTACTAGTGTCGGGTTCACTCTGTGGAAGAGATGTAGATTGTTGTTTAATGTTGAGATTAGGATTGATGTGCTATTGTGGGAAGCTAGTTCGATTTTGACAGACTGTACAGACATGACTATAGTTATTCTTAGTTATGTTATTAGGCTGTATTTTCATCGATTTTAATCTGCTTTATTGCAATAAATTCTGTTGATTTTGTTCTGTGATAGTTTCCATTTTGTATTGGTTTTATAGATATTTAGAGAGTCATAATTAACATCACAAGAAATGGAGTTGGAGAAAGTGGTTTTGTTTTAAACTAAAGAAAAACCCACAGCTTCCTTATACTGTTTCTAAAAATTAAGATGCTGTGTGAGTTTGGGCCGCGAGTTCTGGGAGTGGGGGGGCCTCCAAAAATTTGTGCCCAGGGGCCTCTGCATTCTAAATCCGTGCCTGGGTCTAGCTAGATCCGGTGTGGTGTTGTAGTTTTTCTAACGTTACTAGTTGTTGCAACAGCATGTGAAAAAACTACAAAGGCCAAAAAGAAAATCTCGCGCTAAAAAAATGTACGCCGTTAAAATGGGTTTGCGTTAACGCCGTTAATAACGCGTTTAACTGACACCACTAATATATATATATATATATATATATATATATATATATATATATATATATATATATATATATATATATATATATATTTATATATATATATATATATATATATATATATATATATATATAGGAGGAAGGGAGTTTAACAGCAGGGTAAAGTCACTACAGAATCCTACTTCTGTTCCTCCAGTAGCTCATCTGGTGCTGGTGTGGTGTTTACTCGTTATCCAGCTGACAAGCATGACAAGCTAGCGTTAGCTCGTTAACAACAGTAGTAAAACAGGGGTGGTATAGTCTGCAAGACTAAAGACACGGTTTTATTCACTCTCCTTTTGTGGCCCATTCCTCTTTTTTATCTGTTTTCATGTATACAGTATATCATTGGCATATTTCTTTATTTATTCATTTATCTATGTCTATACTATTTAATTAAAGGAGAAAGAGAGATAGAGAGTGTGTGAGTGTGTGTGTGTGTGTGTGTGTGTGTGTGTGTGTGTGTGTGTGTGTGTGTGTGTGTGTGTGTGTGTGTGTGTGTGTGTGCATGTGCATGTGTGTGTGTGTGTGTGTGTGTGGGTATGGGTGTGAGAGTATGTGTGTGTGTGTGTGTGTGTGTGTGTGTGTGTGTGTGTGTGTGTGTGTGTGTGTGTGTGTGTGTGTGTCTGTTTGCAGTATTGGGATATAATGATAGCGCCTCTTCTGCCCTCTATCATTGTACACAAGTGAAATTTCAACAGGCTGAACATAGTTAAAGTGTGTCTTGTAATATTGCAGCCTTTGAAGGTGCGTATTGTTGTCCTCTAGGATGCATGGTGTGAAGGTTCTTCCAGTGGTTGTCCAATAGGCTACAAAGAAATTATTGACCCATCCACCAAATTAAAAGGAGCAACTCAGGGGAGAGAATCAGGAGGAATGATAATTTGGTATAAATCTGAATATACATATTAAATAGAATTAATCAAAAGAGGTGAATTTTCTATCAGCTGACAAAGACATATCCCTGCCCCACATACATTCCAGACTGAAGGTCGTCATGACATTGTGCAAATACATTGTTGTTGTGTTTTTTAAGTGGTTACATGCAACCATTCCGACATGCTTCTATTCAGACATTCTGCTATTCCCTAACCCTAATGGAAGGGTTTGCAAACAATGGAAGTGCTGCCACAACGACAATTAGACGTCAATGTCGAAGTGGATGGTGGAACCCTTTTTAAGTCAACTGTTTTTTATGTTTCCTCATTCCCCAAAACAACACTTGATTAAGTGTTGGTAAGAGGAAGCAGGCACAGAGCCAGAAGTATAAGGAAACAGAATGTCAGACCCATCAACAGATGAATGTGAAACAGTCTGTTTGGGCAGACATGTTCCGGGACCTCCCTACATAGTTGGAGATCTCAATGTTAAACCCAATGTTACATTCTTCTGTTAGACAAAGTAGGTGGAGAACTGAATGTGACTCTACAGCTTCTCTCGCCCCCATTGGACCAAGATCAAATGATTAGAAAAGTCACCTAACTGCTGAGTGGCAGCAGCCGGAGTCTGTGAAGAGTGGGAGAATATTTGTGAAATTTGTTTAAACATAATTAAACTTAATATGATTGACATGAGGAACACATCAGGTGATGTTGTTGCAACACTGAACCAACTGGTTCAAGGGGACTGCCCATTTCTCCGATGCTCCATTGTTCCGACGTCTCAAAAACCCGAACAATTCCCTTTGGTCCTGCAGCCCACTAGTCCGACGTTCCTTTCTTTTGAAAAAATTAAACCCTCTGCTCTGACATCCAATTGTTTCGACCATATAAGCTTTTGTGGATCACCTCCCACAATCTAAAATCTGAATCAACAATAACACGCAAAATTAATTTTCTCTAGCTTATGAACACATTTAAATGTTTAACTTAGTCCAAAGTCCAACAGGGTAAAGTTAGTTTTGGGTTGGATATGTATTTATTTTCCCATAAGCCAGCAATGATGATGAATAGGAACTAACTGATCATTGAGAAGACGTCTCATCTTTGCTGTTTCAAACAGGAAACTTTGGGTTTCCCGACATCTTAAACAATGCAAAAATCCTAAAGAAATATTATGAATAATTGTCTCTAATAGTAAAATTATAAGTCCAAGAGTCAAAGGAATTAATCTTGCTGTTCAAATAATAGCTTACATTAATAATGGTGTAAGAGAGCTGCCCAAAGCAACTTGCACTTCAGCATCCGTGGTCTAGGCTACATTGTCGGGGAACATCACTGACACATCTTACCGGTGCATCTGCAAGTTTACGCTAACCTCTGTCTTTTCTCTCCTTCCCCACGTTATGATGCCATCACTTACCACATACTCACATACCAACACTACACTGGATGCCATTATGATTAGAAAACGATTATGCAAAATATTAGGCCAAATTTAAGCATGTGGATTACAATACAGTCTGCTGAATGTGTATTTATAATATTTCTTTAGGATTTTTGCCTTGTTTAACATGTCAGGAATCCCAAAGTTTCCTGTTTGAAACAGCCAAGATTTGGACTTTGGACTTGACTAAACATTTAAATGTGTTAATAAGCTAGAGAAAAGTAGTTTTGCTTGTTATTGTTGATTCAGATTTTAGATTATGGGAAGTGATCCACAAAAGCTTACTGTATATGGTTGGAACAATGGGATGTCGGAGAAATGACATGGCACCCTGGTATGGGATGCAACTTTTACTTTAGTTTTCTCTGAAACTCTTTACGCTTGATACTGAACCAATGTAAAAGACTGTTGGACCCCTTAGTCGCTTAGACAAAAAAAAGGGAAATTGTGAAAACTTTTTTACTATTTTATTTAAGGAAGTTTTTTCGAATTTTGCCATTTTGATCAACATTTTCGATACCTCAAAATGCGCATAAAAAGACTTTGATGGAAACATGACTTGTGTCAGGTAAAAGCAAGTCCCTTGCAGTGGAAGGTGGTAAAATACAGTATGTGGACAATTTATTAAAGGGAATAATCTCACGAATTTGAAAGTACATTTGAGAAGTGTGTAAAAGGAGGCTAACATAGTGCACCTTAAAAAGGAAAAGGAGAAAGCACTCCTTCGCCCAAAACAGAAGCTAACCCCGGTACAGGGCATGGATGTATGTTGATTTAAATAAAAACAAATGAAAAATGCACTCTTAAAGAATCTGGGTCTGAAGAAAACATGGCACTTACTAACAGCAAAACCACTCACTGAGTTTGCAAAACTTAAAGCACAAACACTGCTTTACACTCATTTACCAAATGATCAATACCCTCCTAGCAAAACTATACACATGTATGGCTATTATTTACACTTTACCAACTGTCTGACACACTGTCACATGTGAAAACTGTTTTAGATGATTACTTTGCAATCAGCCTAAACACTATAAATAAGCCACAGGTGAGCTGTCCGTGTGGAGTACAATGGAGGGAGCAGGAAGAGTGAGAAGAGTGAGAATTAGAGGAGGCCGAGGAAGAGGACGCGGAGGTGAAGAAGCAAGAGGGAGAGGATGACAAAGACAAGTCAGAGGAAGAGGACAAGAAGGAGCAAGATAAGGATGAGGAGGGGGAAGAGTAAGGGTAAGAAGAGTAAGAAATAGATGACATCAGAGCTACAAAAGTGGACCATGTAATCAACCGTGGAATGACCCTGAGGGAAGCTGGCCAAAGGGTTCAGCCTAACTTGAGCCGCTACACTGTAGCAAGAATCATAAGGACATTACTTAACAGAATTGCTAGACGTCCAGATGCTGTGGGCAGAGGAAGAATGGTCATTGCAGAATAAGAGACCCATATAGTCGATATGGTGATTGCAAATAATTCCATAAGGCTACGAGAAATACAGCAGCACATAATTGAGGATGACACCACCTTCCAAAACATACACAATGAGAGCATTTCTGTATTCTGTCGTGTACTTGCCCGCAACAGAATCCAAATGAAACAAATCTACAGAGTCCCTTTTGAAAGAAACAGTGAACGTGTGAAACAACTGCGATGTGACTATGTGCAGGAAAGCTCTAGTATCATTGGTACTGAATCTGGAAGTGCATACTGTAGTGCTGTGCATGGGCCTGCTGTGCTGCATTTGTTTTGTCTTGTCCAGAGAGTGATGGAGCTGGAGGCAGATGGGTCATGAGCTGCTTTTTGTGAATGAGGCAGGTTTTAACCTACCTAAAACAAGGAGACGTGGCAGGAACATTATTGGGCACCGTGCCATCATCAATGTCCCAGGACAATGTGGTGGTAACATAACTATGTGTGCAGCTATAAGTCAAAATGGTGTTGCTCACCATCATGCAACCCTGGGCACATATAACAATGCACACATCATTACATTCCTGGACACCTTACATGACATGCTCACTAATGTTCAGAGACCAGAGCAGACCAGATACGTCATCATATGGGATAATGTTAGTTTCCATAGGGCTGCTTTGGTCCGCAACTGGTTTACAGCTCACCCACTCTTCACTGTACTCTACCTCCCCCCATACTCTCCATTCTTGAATACAATTGAAGAGTTCTTCTCTGCCTGGCGCTGGAAGGTCTATGACCATCATCCCAATCAACGCAGCCCTTCTACAGGCAGTGGAGGAGGCATGTGGGGATATTGACCAGGCATCACGTCAGGGCTGGATACGGCATTCCAGAAGATATTTTCCCCGGTGCCTTGGACTAGAGGACATTGCATGTGATGTAGACGAAATTTTGTGGCCGGACCAAGAGAGATGACACGATGTAGACTGATTTTTTTTTTTTCTTCTCAGTGAAATTACTATTTTGTGTTTTGACTTGGAAAAAACACTTGTGTTGTTTTGATGTGTGTAAATAACACCAATACTTGAAGTTTGGATCCCTGTATGTTTACAGAACTAAGACAAGAGTATGACCTCAAACTGACATAGCCTATCTTGTGCACAGAGTAAACAAAAGCCAGATGTGTTCTTTATTCATGCCATCAGTGTGTAGTTGGCGCATTGTGTGCTTATTAATATGATGGCTTGTTTTAACTGTTTGATACGAAAATACCATTTTTACAAAGGTTTGAAGAGTTAAGCAACATTACAGTTTTTTCCAACTGCTTACACACAAAATCTTTTCATGTCACACGATTTTTGAAACCTCTCACTCAAAGTGCAAAACTACACAGCAAATCTCCAAAACCAGAAGCTATTTCTCAGCCTTTCACTCAGTTTACAATTGCATAAAACACTTTTCTCAAAACATTACTCACAATTCTCTACCTAAGACACAAAAATCTAACAAGAAGTGACTTACTATCCATTTCTAAACACAACCAATCAAAATGCTACACTTATTTACCAGGGCAAACACACACTCCTCACATTTGCAAACACATTATGTCATAACTGAACACTAACCAATCATTGCTTTAGTATAAGCTTATACAGAGGTCAAAGGTCAGATTACCTGTTTTGAACAATGGATGCCAACAATAGACAGAGAGCAAGGGGAGGAGGAGGAGGAGGACGAGGGAAGAAGAGTAAGAAGGAGAGCCATCTCTGATGAGATCAGGGCCACACTTATTCATCATGTGATCAACCACAGATGGACCAATGAGAGAAGCCCATCTTGAGTAGCTTTACAGTGGCGTCCATATTGCATGCAACTATCTAATGACTATTTCAGCATTACTAATCAATCAGACCCCCCCCACATACCCACCAGCCCCGACACACAAGCAGGCACAAACACTCACAACACACGCACACACACACACACACACACAAACACACACACACACATACACACAAACACACACACACACATATACACACACACACACACACACACACATATTCTTTATTCTAAAAATGATACCTTTGGTTTACATATGTTTGTACTTTTGTTTTCTTGTTTCATGCTACTGTATACAACACCGTGCTACTCTTACAAACGTAATGTTTTGCCCAATCAATATTTTCTGTTTTACTGTAACATTACATTGTTTTTTACAGTGCACTTTTCAACCATCACTTCTCTCTAGAACATTGTAAATGTAGATATAAGCCAAGCCAAGTTTATGGTATTTTGAATGCAGTGTTTCATTTTGAAGGAGATGTGAGGCATTTAGCATTTTGTGTGTGCAGTTTAAGGAATTGTGTGTAGAGTTTTGAAAAAAGGAGACATAGTTTTGAAAATGTGTATAAGCAGTTGGAAAAAAATGTAATTAGCTTTTGCAAGAGAACTACAATGTTTTGCTGATTTGGTGAAAGGTTTTCTTATTTGTGTGCAGAGTTTTGCAAAAATAGCCAAAAGTAAAAAAAAAATTACCTAAGCCATCAGAAAAAAAACTGTAATCAAAAGAGGTAAATGTTATATCAGCTGACAGAGACATATTCCTGCTCTACATACAATCCAGACTGAAGGTTATCATGAATTGTGTAAAGACAATGCTGACGTTTTTTTAAGTCAACTGTTTTTAATGTTTCCTCATTCCCCAAAACAACACTTAATTAAGTGTCTGTATGAAGAAGCTGGCACAGAGCCAGAAGTATAAGGAAACAGAATGTCAGACCCATCGGCATGTGTGTGTGTGTGTGTGTGTGTGTGCACTTCTTCCTCAAACTCCAAGCATTCTTGGAAGAAGTTTGAGGAAGAAGACACACCCGGGTGTCCCCTTCAGGGGTTTAGTGCTACTTGTTTGTGCAAAGCAGAAAACCTGTTTGTACTTGCCTGGTGCCTTTGTTTGTTTGCCCTTTAGTACCGAAGTGCAACTATGACCCTGGTCCTGGCCTACCTGATGCTGAAGCAGAACCTGACCCTCGTGGAGGTCATTTGTGCCGTGAAAGATGACCGCAGTGTCATCCCAAACCGCAGTTTCCCCCGACTGGACCGCCAGCTCTTCGGCACTCATTGAGCGAATGCAGTGTATTCAGATGTGTTACCTCCTACCTAAACCGGAACCAAACCGTAACCCTAACTATGTAACTACGTACATTTACTCCAGTACTGTACTTGAATCCAAATGTTGAGGTACTTGTACTTTATTCTTTTCTTTTCATGCCACTTTCTACTTCTACTCTGCTACATTTCAGAGAGAAATATTGTACTTTTTACTCCACTACATTCATCTGTTACAGCTTTAGTTACTAGTTACTTTAGTTACTCCGCTACATTCATCTGTTACAGCTTTAGTTACTAGTTACTATAGTTACTCCACTACATTCATCTGTTACAGCTTTAGTTACTAGTTACTTTAGTTACTCCGCTACATTCATCTGTTACAGCTTTAGTTTCTAGTTACTTTAGTTACTCCTCTACATTCATCTGTTCCAGCTTTAGTTACTAGTTACTTTAGTTACTCCACTACATTCATCAGTTCCAGCTTTAGTTACTAGTTACTTTAACAACCAGACCGGCCCACCGGGAATTCTCCCGGTGCTCCCGATTAGCCAATCCGGGCCTGCAGAGAACCCGGGTAAATAACAATTTATCTAAGACCCTTATGTGCTCAACAGGGTCACCTCACAGGTGTGTTCTGTCACCACTTCTGTTTGTGCTCTACACCAATGACTGTCAGAGTATGTTTGAATCAAGGTATATTATCAAGGATGCTGATGATTCTTTGATAATTAGTCATCTGCAGGATCACGAGGTGGGACATGGTCCAGTTTTGGACAATTTTATCTTATGGTGTAAGGACTCATACTGTATCTACGACTCAACGTCTCTAAAACTAAAGAGATGTGTATTGACTTTCGTCGCAATCCTCCCACCACTGCTTCAACTTTGATTAATGGCACAGCGTTAGACGTGGTAAGCCAATACAAGTACTTGGGCACCATTTTAGATGATGAATTGAACTTTGACACCAATACAGACTATATATGTAAAAAGCCAATCAGAGACTGTTTGTTTGTTTTTTTAAAGAAAGCTGTAGGGGTTTAATGTTAACAGATGACTTCTGACAACTTTTTACTCATCTTTTTTGAGACAACCTTAACCTTTGCCATGATCTGCTGGTTAAGCAATTTGAGTGTAACCAAGAAGAACAGACTGGGAAAAATTGTAAACATATGTCGGAAAATAATTGGCACTGACGTCAACAGCATTAGGTTTGTGTATGAGGCCAGAGCCACACAGAGGACCATGGCCATTTTGGCTAACATCACTCACCCACTACACTCTGAGTTTTGCCTCGTACCATCAGGAAGGAGGTATACCTTCAGAAAATGTGCCAGGCCATTTGTATCATCAGCTGTTGGGTTTCTCAATAATCTACAGGTCATCTGCCATCCTGGCCCATTTCACAGCACATATTTGTCATCGTTTTGAGTGTAGTGTACATGTGTATTTATGTTTTTATCGTTACTTTAGTTACTCCGCTACGTTCATCTGTTACAGCTTTAGTTACTAGTTACATTAGTTACTCCACTACATTCATCTGTTCCAGCTTTAGTTACTAGTTACATTAGTTACTCCACTACATTCATCTGTTCCAGCTTTAGTTACTAGTTACATTAGTTACTCCTCTACATCCATCTGTTACAGCTTTAGTTACTAGTTACTTTAGTTACTCCGCTACATTCATCTGTTACAGCTTTAGTTACTAGTTACTTTAGTTACTAGTTACTTTAGTTACTCCGCTACATTCATCTGTTACAGCTTTAGTTACTAGTTACTTTAGTTACTCCTCTACATTCATCTGTTACAGCTTTAGTTACTAGTTACTTTAGTTACTCCACTACATTCATCTGTTCCAGCTTTAGTTACTAGTTACTTTAGTTACTCCTCTACATTCATCTGTTACAGCTTTAGTTACTAGTTACTTTAGTTACTCTGCTACATTCATCTGTTACAGCTTTAGTTACTAGTTACTTTAGTTACTCCGCTACATTCATCTGTTCCAGCTTTAGTTACTAGTTACTTTAGTTACTCCACTACATTCATCTGTTACAGCTTTAGTTACTAGTTACTTTAGTTACTCCGCTACATTCATCTGTTCCAGCTTTAGTTACTAGTTACTTTACACATTCAGATTCCTGTTATGTCCTAGGAACTGCAAAAATCCCTCCGGTCGGAAAGTGGCTATATGCACAGCAGATATATTTAAATTGGACGGAACAAAAATATGCTCACAAAAAACAGGAAACTGAAAAGATGTTTCTTTGAGTGAAAGAGACATTACATTTAGCATATATCGTCACAGGTAACAAGCTAACCATCGCAAAGTGTTGTGCTAATTAAAGTTGGGCATCGTTTAGTTTTTAACGATTCTGATTCTGATTCCAATTCCGATTCGTCCTTTCGATTCCGGTTCTTATCGATTCTCGATTCCGATTCTTTGAGTGGTGGAGTTGAAACGGGTCACATGCTTATTTCACAAATAAGAGGAACGTTTTATTTTGATTCAAAGGTGGGTTGCAGTTTGACGAGGCTTTTTCAACGTAAAATAAAGCCCCACTAGAGCGCTGCTTACTGTGCTCCATGGCTGCAACACAACAAGCGCCTGGTCGCTACGGAAACCAAAACTTGCGCATGTTAAATTCTGAACCCATGATCAGATTTGAAACCAAATCCTCCAAACGATTCCAATAAAGAAACGATTCTGGTGGTGGGTGGTGATGGTGCAGTGGATGTGACAAACACCTTTGGTGTGGGAGATCAGGGTTCAATTCCCACTGTGATACATCAACCAATGTGTCCCTGAGCAAGACACTTAACCCCTAGTTGCTCCAGAGGCGTGCGACCTCTGACATACATAGCAATTGTAAGTCGCTTTGGATAAAAGCGTCAGCTAAATGACATGTAATGTAATGAAGGAATCGTAACTTTTGAAACGATTCCAAGTAGGAATCGATTCTTTGATCCCCAACCCTAGTGCTAATGCTGGGAACAGGCACATTGTATCTTTATAGTTGTATCCATATGATGTGACAGACTTATGCTACGTTTACACGTGGCCAGCTATTTTCATAAATGGACATTTCAACCTCTCGGTTTTCAGAAAATTGTTCGTTATATGTACCCGTGTATATATGCCGTCAATGCAGTTAAGAGCACGCCAGACCTGTAGGTGGCGGTGTAACGAGAAGCTCAAGCCCACGTTAGCCAATCAGAATCCCGACAATAGCAACAACAGCAACCAATCACGTCGTCTTTCTCTCTCTCGGCTGCCTAAACCTCCGTTTGTCTCAGTTTACATGCAAACGTGCAAACAAAGTTTTCCAAAATCTCCACTTTGGCCGGAGTTTTTATTAATAATCGTTTTCTGTGATAAAAACGGGGTTTTCGTGTAAATGAGAGGCCAAACCGCAGGAAAATATCTGCGTCTTCCCTTCGTGTAAACGGGGCCTTAGGTTCATATTTCACCAGGTCTGCGGGCTAGAGGGATGTGTTAAGTAGACTACATGAAGTTCTCCTAAAACCAATTTTGATACTGGACTGTCTGGATGGGAGCTACAGGACATGCTTTGAATTCATAAGATTTAACAATACAGTGTTAGGGACAGATCAGATGGCCAGAGACTTGAGACTTGACTTGGACTTCCAAAAAATGACTTGTGAACTTCTTTGGTGTATGCATTTGTGTGTGTGTGTGTGTGTGTGTGTGTGTGTGTGTGTGTGTGTGTGTGTGTGTGTGTGTGTGTGTGTGTGTGTGTGTGTGTTTGTGTGTGTGTGTGTGTCTGCATTTCTTCCTCAAACTCCTACCAAGCATTCTTGAAAGAAATTTAAGGAAGAAGTATGAGGAAGAAGTGCACACACACCGAGGTGTTCCCATCAGGGGTGAAGAGCTACTTGTTTTAGTTTGTGCCATGAAAGATAACCGTGGTGTCATCCCAAATGTTTCCTCCGACAGCTCATCAAACTGGACCGCCAGCTCTTCGGCACGCACTGAGCGAGTGTTGTATCCAGATGTGGTCCCTCCTATCTAAACCGGAAGCAAACCGTATAACCCTAACTATGTAACTAAGTACATTTACTCCAGTGTACTGTACTTTCCGTCCAAATATTGAGGTACTTGTACTTTACTTGAGTCTTTTCTTTTCATGCTGACAGACAGACAGACGGACAGAGAGAGAGAGAGACAGAAAGACAGACTGTCTGTCTGGCATTAGATTGTTTTTTACAGTGCACTTTTCAACCCCTCTCAGGAGATTACGTTCTCTCTAGAACATTGTAAATGTAGCTATAAGCATATGAAAGACAAAAGAGCTTTAGATTTAGAACAACAGTGTGTACATGGTATATCCAAAAATTTACTATTATGAAAAAAGTGTTTGCCATTTGATGCAAATGCTTCATTTTGAGATGTGTTTATGGTATTTTGAGTGCAGTGTTTCATTTTGAAGGACATGTGAGGCATTTAGCATTTTGTGTGTGCAGTTTTAGGAATTGTGTGTAGAGTTTTGAAAAAAAGGAGACATAGTTTGAAAACGTGTGTAAGCAGTTGGAAAAAACTGTATGGTGCCGTCCATACTGCATGCAACTATCTAATGACTACTTCAGCATTAAAAATCAAAGACTTTGTTTTGCACAAAGTGCATACAATTCTAATAATCAAACACTCTTGTAAAAACTATACACTTTTGTTTAAAAACCACACTTTGTTACCATATGAAAGACACACGTTTCACATTACTATACTCTGTTTGCACAAGTTATACTCTGCTGTGATAAACCTAAAACACTTTTAGCACTTCTACTTCCCTATGATTAGAGTAGGTTACCATCAACAAAGTACAAATATAATGTAAATTCACCAAACACTACACAAGACCAATGTTGCAGACTGAAGAAACTCATTTATTTCTCAACACGCCCAAAATGTTGACATGGAGATTCATAATACTGTAACAAAATGTCACTTTACGTATTGTACTGTAAGTTTACTGTAAAAAAAAACAAACAACAAAACTAGACAATGGCAATGTTGTCATTAGCAAGACACCTTGGAAAGAAACGTCTTGAATGACGAATCCATCCTTGCATTGCTGCTACCTCCATCTGGTCACAGGCCTCCTCCATGGCTTGGATGAGGGGTACCTCAGCCTGGAGACGGAGATCATATACCTTCCACCGCCATGCCGAGAAAAACTCTTCTATAGGGTTGAGGAATGGAGAGTATGGTGGAAGATATAGGACGGTGAAATGTGGATGTTGCTGAAACCAGTTCTGAACCAGAGCAGAGCGGTGGAAAGACACATTGTCCCAGACAACAATGTATTGCATATGATCGATTTGATTTGCTGCGGTTATGTTGTGCAATTGGTCCAAGAATGTAAGTATGAGTTCTGTGTTGTAAGGGCCCATATGGGCATGGCGGTGGAGGACCCCATTCTGTGTAATGGCTGCACAGAGTGTTATATTACCCCCACGTTGCCCTGGGACATGGACTATAGCCCTGTGGCCAATGATGCTTCTTCCCCTCCTTCGTTTTCTCGTCAGGTTGAACCCAGCCTCGTCTACGTAAATGAACTCATGCTGGATCTCCTCTCCATCATTCGTAAAACTCTCTGAAGAACAGTGTCAGGCAAAATTGTGTAGTTCAGTGTAGATGTAGTATACATATATTTTCCAGTCGAAATGTTCTTATCACACTTGCCACTGTGTATCGGCTTAGATTTGGCTGTACTCGCAGTCCAGCCTCCCTCAGCGTCAGGCCGTGGTTGACAACGTGGTCCACCAGTGTTCTCCTCACCGTCTTACTCTTTCTCTGACTCTTTCCATTGTGCTTAAAAAACCGATGCACTAACCTGCTGCTTTTTATAGCGCTTATACACCTGATTGGTGTGTCTACAATTAAGCAAACAAGTGTTTGCACACCTGATGACTGTGTTGAACCAATTGGTTGGACGGTGCGGTAATTTGACAGTCAGTGCTTTGGTATTGCAAGGAAGTGACTTCATGAAAGATTTTTGTGTGTAATGTACGTTAAGTGTGTTTAGTGTTTTGCAAATCACTGTGTGTAGAGTTTTGCAACAAGTGTGAGGTTGACAATGTGCTTATAGTTGTGCAAATATGGGCTGATGTTTTGCTTCTTGAGTGTAAGGTTTTGCTAATAGTGTACTACTTTTAATTTTAGTGTGTAAGCTATCCAAAAAAAACTGTAAAGCTACTCAAGATGAGTTTCTCTCCCTGACCTCATCAGAGATGGCTCTCCTTCTTCCTCTTCTTCCCTCCTCCTCCTCCTCATTGTTATCCCCTGTCTCTTCCTCCTACTCCCCTTCCTCTCTGTCTATTGTTGGCATCCATTGTTCAAAACAGGTAATCTGACCTTTGACCTATGTATAGGCCTATACTAAAGCAATGATTGGTTAGTGTTCAGTTATGACATAATGTGTTTGCAAATGTGAGAAGTGTGTGTGTGCCCTGGTAAATAAGTGTAGCATTTTGATTGGTTGTGTTTAGAAATGGATAGTAAGTCACTTCCTGTTACATTTTTGTGTTTTAGGTAGAGAATTGCATGTAATGTTTTGAAAAAGTGTTTTATGCAATTGAAAACTGAGTGAAAGGCTGAGAAATAGCTTTGTATTATAGTTTTTTCCAACTGCTTACACACAAAATCTTTTGGCTAAACATTTAAATGTGTAAATAAGCTAGAGAAAAATAGTTTTGCTTCTTATTGTTGATTCAGATTTTAGATTATGGGAAGTGATCCACAAAAGCTTACTGTATATGGTTGGAACAATGGGATGTCGGAGAAACTGACATGGCACCCTGGTTCATGGGATGTAACTTTTACATTAGTTTTCTCTGAAACCTCTTTACGCTTGATACTCAACCAATGTAAAAGACTGTTGGACCCCTTAGTCACTTAGACAAAAAAAAGGGAAATTGTGAAAACTTTTCTTTATTTTATTTAAGGAAGTTTTTTCGAATTTTGCCGTTTCCATCAACATTTTCGATACTTCAAAATGCGCATAAGAATACTTTGATGGAAACATGACTTGTGTCAGGTAAAAGCAAGTGCCTTGCAGTAGAAGGTGGTAAAATATATGGACAATTTATTAAAGGAAATAATCTCACGAATTTGAGAAGCGTGTAAAAGGAGGCTAACATAGAGTACCTTAAAAAGGAAAAGGAGAAAGCACCCCTTCTCCCAAAACAGAAGCTAACCCTGGTAAAGGGCATGGAAGTATGTCGATTTAAATAAAAACAAAAGAATTGTTTTTTTTTTAAAGAAATGTAATGTAGAAAATTGTGACCTGTACACAAAATAAAAGCAGTCACTCAGGGGAGAGAATCAGGAGGAATAACAATTTGTTATGAATCTGAATATACCGATTCAATAGAATTGATCAAAAGATATATCAGCTGACAAAGACATATTCATCTGCCCCACATACATTCCAGACTGAAGGTTGTCATGACATTGTGTAAAGACATTGGGCCTCATTCACCAATATCTTCCTAAGTTTTCCCTTAAATATGTTCTTAAGAAAGTCCCTAAGAAAAGTCTACGTCGGATTCATGACGTGTTCTTAAACAGCAGAATTGTTCGCACCTGTGTTCTTAGGATTGATGAATCCCACATCTTCGTAATTGAAAGCGCGTGCCAGTTGTTCCTAATTAGCATAAGAAAACGCCCAGCAAATTCCCATATAAGGACATGACACTTCCTGTGCACCTCCTGGGAAACGCTGAGATGGTTGTCGGAGTCACAGATGACTTGTACGTTGCAGTGGTGTACTGAATCTCAGTACTTAAGTAAAAGTACAAATAACCAGAGACATCCAAATAAATAAGATATGAACGCGTCTTACACAGCCTGGCGGAGAAGTAAACAACGCTATGGAGAGAAATAGATGGCAACTATGATTTAAAAACGGAAATAATAAAAAACAAACATTTTCACTTTTACCGGGGCTGTATTACCGAGGGTCAGCGGCACTGCGCCCGGGCTCTGGAGCACCGGAGCCGGCTTGGAAGCCGATGAACGATCGGTGGAAAAACTGATCAGAAAATGTAACAGAACAGTTTGTAGATTTTGTTCTTAGCTAAGAACAAATCCAAGATAAGAAAACATTAGTGCATGTCAGAATCTTCGTAAAATGTGCTTAAGTGGGGTATAAGAACACATTTCTTCGTAAGAACGGTTGGTGAATGAGGCCCATTGTTGTCGTGTTTTTTAAGTCAACTTTCTTTTTAATGTTTACTCATTCCCCAAAACAACACTTGATTAAGTGTCTGTAAGAAGAAGCTGGCACAGAGCCAGAAGTATAAGGAACCAGAATGTCAGACCCATCGGCATGTGTGCTGTGTCTGTGTCTGTGTGTGTGTGTGTGTGTGTGTGTGTGTGTGTGTGTGTGTGTGTGTGTGTGTGTGTGTGTGTGTGTGTGTGTGTGTGTGCCTGCCAAGCATTCTTGAAAGAAGTTTAAGGAAGTTTAAGGAAGAAGTTTGAGGAAGAAGTGCAGATACACACAGGTGTGGTGTAGTGCTATTTGTTTGTGCAAAGCAGAAAACTTGTTTTTACTTTGGGTGCCTTTCTTTGTTTGCCCTTTAGTACGGGAGGCCAACTATGACCCTGGTAGAGGTCATTTGTGCCGTGAAAGATAAACGCGGTATCATCACGAACCGCTGTTTCCTCCGACAGCTCATCAAACTGGACCGCCAGCTCTTCGGCACGCACTGAGCGAGCCTTGTATCCACATGTGTTCCCTCCTACCTAAACCGGAACCAAACCGTATAACCCTAACTATGTAACTAAGTACATTTACTCCAGTACTGTCCTTTAGTCCAAATGTTGAGTTACTTGTACTTGAGTCTTTTCTTTTCATGCCACTTTCTACTTCTACTCTGCTACATTTCAAAGAGAAATATTGTACTTTTTACTGCACTACATTCATCTGTCACCGGATCAATAAAGTCTCCTCTTTATCCACTTTAATACATTAAATAATAATAATAATAATAATACAAAAAATAATAATAATAATAATAATAATAATAATAATTTGTATAATTAACATGAATTTGCAAAGTAACTAAAGCTATAAAATTACAAAAGTAAAACATACAATAGGCAAGTAGGAGAAAATGAAAATACTCAGTTAAAAGTACCTTACAGTTGTATTGAAGTACAGTATAGTTACTTTCCACGGCTGACAAAATGCAATATTTACGTGTAGCAATCCTCAACATTGTGACCACGGGAACAGTGACAGCTTGCTTCAACGCAGCGTAAAAAACTCCTGAAAATAATATCTATCTCACAAATGTATCCATCTCTGCAGTCATCTCAACCATTGAATACAGCAATAGGAAAAAACACTACTAAATAATACTCACGGCTTTTTTTTCTTCCCGTGAAGTATTGTTTTGCAGTGAAACAAACACCACTAAATGTTATGTTGAAATGCATTATAACTCCCATTACTGAGATTGTAGAGGGTATATTATTATCGAAATTTCATTAGTAATGCGGTATATTACTGAGTTACAGCAAAAAGGAATACATTACTGTAATTGTGTTACTTTTGAAACAGGTTACTCTCAACACTGCTGCCAAGAGTTAAATACAGTTCAAATGAAAAAAAACTACTGTATGTTTAACACATTGAGTTTGAGATGTAAATGTGCGCACTGAAACTGTAAATTCGTTTTTGGAGGTTCAAAGCCTCTGTAAGCTTTAGGGGAGCGCAGGGCACAAAGTAACGCAGGGTTACATGTAACACAGATTTTTTAGATGGTTGCAGAGGGTAGAACCGGATGTGTTTCAGGGCATGTAGGGGCATCGCCATTAGACGTGTTCCCGCCATCTTGGAATTCTGTTTACTTCCGCTGTCTCCGAGAGACAGAAGAAATTGTGTTTTGGCATCATGTAAGTATTTTTTTTGGTCAGAAGTATTTTTGGATTTCTAAAGAGTGTGTGAAGTCAGTGTATCTAATCTTGTATTGCCTTGATCACCGTTCTCTTGGCTAAAACATTTTACCATTTTAAAAGATGTGACCATCGCTCAGCAAGTGCTAGCCAGTCCTGAGGTAAACGCGTCGCAGCGGGGCTTAGTTGTAACGCGGTGTTACAACTAAGCCGCACCTATAATTATACAACAAAAGGAGCCATTTTTAACTCACAAAGTCTTTTATTTGCATTAATGTTTCAAAATCAATATTTTGAAAGTATTGAAGTACAACGTGAACATTAACAACTATGTATTGCATTTCTATTGTCCACAGAGAGAGAATTTTTTATTATTGTTTTTTACATTTTATTGTTATTTTTTTTTATTATTTTTTAATAGATCCACAAATTAAACTATCATATTATTCAGAGTTTAGTAAATAAGTGTTTATACAGTTTTATTAGGTGTATAACACAATGCTATTGAATTATTTGTGTTAAATCCAACTTTTCAACAAGTGTTACAACTAACCCTCTATCTGTTACAACTAACCATGCATATGGGGCAGGTAGTAACATTTCACCTATCAGCTTGAAGATTATAAAAGTAATGATTCGAAAAGAGGGTTTGCTGTTACTGGAAGACTCCTGATCACTCAAAGGACCAGCAGGAATGTAGTCTGTAAGTACAGGAGAAGATGACTCTCATTCAGTTTGTGATGGTGGGATTTGATCATTTAGTCTGTAGACAGTGGGTGTAACAGCAGTAAGTTCATCCAGGCTAGAAGCACATTGATTCTTAAATCACTTTTACCTGACAGGTTAAGTGGGACAGGCCTTGTGTTACAGGTGAAAAGATTTTAGTATATCCAAACTCTAATGTTTGTAAATTAAATTGAATTTACCGTGCTTAGTCTATTTAATATTTGTTGAACTAAAGGCTGAGTTTTACCAGTTTAGGAATGTGAGATACTAATTACATATAGAGATAAGAGCATTATTTTAATTTGTATTAACAAATGCGCTGCCCTCTTTACTTCATGTCCGACGCAATGGCATCACCAACACCTCTTGTCCAAGGCCAACACCACCTTCTCTCTGGCTTTGCTCAAAAAGTTTTGAGATGACAGAAAGATGGGGAATTTCATCTACTCCCCTTTCAGCATCTCTTAAGCCCTCGCTATGGTGATGCTCGGGGCCAGTTTAGTTCAGTTCAGTTCAATTTTATTTATATAGCACTTTTAAAAACAACCATAGTGCTTAACAAGCTCCAAAAAATAAAAGATATATACAAACAATACACAATATACAATACAAAATAACCAACAGTAAAAAAATGTCAAGGTATCAAAGCTCAACTTGAATTGAAAGCCAATGAATAATAATGTGTCTTAAGAAATGACTTGAATATTTCAGTGGTCCGAGCTGTTCTTATTTGACTAGGTAGACTATTCCAGAGGTTTGGAGCAGCCACTGCAAAGGCTCGGTCACCTTTTATTTTTTTAACCTGGATCTGGGCACATCGAGGAGCATCTGATTGGACGACCTCAGTGCTTTGACAGGTGTGTGGACATGTAAAAGCTCCGATAAATAAGGCAACAACCCATTTAAGATCTTGAAAACAATTAATACAATTTTAAATTCAATCCTGAAACAGACAGGAAGCCAGTTGTAATGTCGAGCTGCTGCGTTCTGGACTAACTGTAACCGACGAAGGGATGAAGGACCCAATCCAACATATAAACAGTTACAGTAGTCTAAACAAGATGTAATAAATGCATGTATGACTCTTTCAAAGTCTTTGTGTACCAGTTAAGGATTAACCTTAGCCAAAAGTCTCAGCTGGAAGAAACTGGTTTTAACAACTGAACTAAGCTGATTGTCAAATTTAAAAGCACTGTCAAAAATCACACCCAGATTCTTGGTAAAATTATGAAAATGGTTACCTAAAGTACCAAGAGCATCTACACAGGCACTAAAACGACCAAACACAACAATTTCAGTCTTATTATCATAAAGACCGAGAAAATTCTGATCCAACCATATTTTGAGATCTCTCAAGCAGTTTAACAAAGGATGGATAGTGTCCTTGTTATTGGTTTTTACAGGCAAATACATTTGTACATCGTCTGCAAAACAATGGAAAGAAATGTTTTTTTTTTTTTTTTTAAATGGACCCCAAGGGCAGCATGTACGGAGAAAAGAGCATGGGTCCCAAAATGGAACCTTGGTGGACCCCACAAGAAAGCGGTGCAGCAGATGAAGATTAATTCCCAAGGTGTACAGCAAAACTCCTATCTGTCAAGTAAGATTCAAACCATTTTCGTGCTATGCCTGTAATGCCAACACTTTGTTTGAGTCAGGATAAAAGGATAGAGTGGTTGACAGTGTCAAAGGCAGCAGTCAAGCCTAAAAGCACTAAAACAGCAGAGTTTCCTGAGTCAACCACTAAGAGAAGGTCATTATAGACCTAGAAGGGCAGTTTCAGTACTGACCAGACCAGACTGGAACTTTTCTTAAATACTAAAATCGTCTAAAAATGATTGAAGTTGATTAAAAACAACAGTATCCAAGACTTTAGATAAAAAAGGAAGTTTAGAAATAGGTGTAAAATTAGACAAAAACTGAAGGATCCAGATTTTTCTTTTTCAAAAGTGGCTGCACAACAGCATGTTTAAAAGCAGCTGGAACACACCCTGAGCTGAGAGATGCATTAACCAAGGATAAAATACTTGACCCAACAGTGTTAAAAACATCTTTGAGTAAGCATGCAGGGATACTGTCCAGCAGGTAGTTTGCAGAACGAAGCTGCTTAACTATGTCAGAGAGAACATGTAATGAAACTGGCTCAAACACCTGGGAGACAGCTGGGCATAAAGGAGGAACAGACACTGGTAAAAGCAGGGGATGAAAAACATCCAAACAATGTGGATGCCACAGCACAGTCTCAAGAGTTAATATGAGAGTTAAACTATTTATCAAAATGGGGCACCACCCTGAACTCAGGGACCAATAACTGAGCTGTGAAACAGTCTCATAAGGTAGTGTGTTCTCTTTAAAATACAGATCTTAATTAACTTGGTTAATCTATCTGGTATTCTTTAAAGGTCCCATGGCATGAAAATTTCACTTTATGAGGTTTTTTAACATTAATATGCGTTCCCCCCAGCCTGCCTATGGTCCCCCAGTGGCTAGAAATGGTGATAGGTGTAAACCGAGCCCGGGGTATCCTGCTCTGCCTTTGAAAAAATGAAAGCTCAGATGGACCAATCAGGAATCTTCTTCTTATGAGGTCATAACAAGCAAGGTTACCTCCCCTTTCTCTGCCTTGCCCGCCCAAAGAATTTGGCCCACCCATGAGAGAGACATCATGGCTTTCAAATGAGAAAAGTGGCAGTTGGTCAAGACAACACCCCCCACCCTCCACCTTGCCCCCCCCTCTCTCCTCCTCAATAGCTTCAGACACAGAAATGGCACATCCTAAGGAAAGCTCATTGTGGGACTGGCTCTAGTGGCTGTAATTCTGCACCAAAGCTGAATTTCTGGAAAGAGACTTCAGATACAGTATTAGGGGACCAGTAAGGTCTATATAAAAGAGACTTCAGATATAGTATTAGGGGACCACTAAGGTCTATATAAAAGAGACTTCAGATACAGTATTAGGGGACCACTAAGGTCTATATAAAAGAGACTTCAGATACAGTATTAGGGGACCACTAAGGTCTATATAAAAGAGACTTCAGATACAGTATTAGGGGACCACTAAGGTCTATATAAAAGAGACTTCAGATACAGTATTAGGGGACCACTAAGGTCTATATAAAAGCATCCGAAGAGCACCATGTCATGGGACCTTTAAAGCAGGGGTTTTCAAATTGGGTGAATGTGAGCCTCCCCTTAGAGTAGGTAAGGACAGCCGAACCCCCCCGGACCAGAAATCAAGTTTGAACGACGTGCCTGGACATGTCTGTAGGTTGGAAAGCTAACGGACAGTTTGAAGAAAGCTGCCGCTGAGGAAAAAAGGGTTTTTGTGTGTGTGCATGTGTGTGTGTGTTTGTGTGTGTGTGTGTGTGTGTTTGTGTGTCTGTGTGTATGTGCGTGCTAAGCTCAACCAATCAGCGTGCAGCTCATCGAAATATTCATGAGCAGACCATATAAGGCAAAAAAACTCTCGTTTCAGTCCAGTCCCATTTAACAGGGTAGCATTATGGCCAAAAAAAACAACAAAAGAGTCATTTTTAGCTCAACCAATGTTACATACTGTATTAGCAGACCTTAAGGAACAGAATGAAATACCCTATATAATCATTCTATCACCCCTTTAAATCTTTCATTTTGGGGATTTTGCCTATGGCTTTGAGTGTGTGTTTGTGCTTGCGTACATGTGTATGTTTGTGTGTGTGTGTGTGTGTGTGCGTGTGTGTGTGTGTGTGTGTCTGTAAGTGTGTGTGTGTGTGTGTGTGTGTGTGTGTGTGTGTGTGTGTGTGATTGTGTGTGTCTGTATGTTTGTGTGTGTGTGGGATGGGGGTGTGTCATCAGTCATTGGGCGTTTCTTACAGTTAGGTTGAATACAGGTATATAGACAGGTATATCCACACACTATTGTCACATACAATCTCTTTCATCCTCTCAGTTGGTGTGTCTCAAGTGAGTTGTTCTCCGTTGACACTTCGGACCGTTGGAAGAAACTGTAAGTTGCTACTTAAAAAACTTGTCCTTCGTCTCTTCTGTTTTTGTTTCTGGCTCTGTAAAGTTAAATATAATGTTTCTACTTCTTATTTCCTGAGAAAGTGTGGAGGACTCCTGTGTTGAAGAACTACCACAGACGAGAGGTGTTTATATGTGGTAGGTGTCTGTTACTATGGAAACTTTACAGCTGAATAACAAGGTTGTTATTGGTTTAAGTTTCAATTAGTTTTTATTTTATCTCAGTTTTGACTTTTGAATGACATTTTATTTACCCGATGCCCGAACCACCTCAACTGGCTCCTTGTACCCTGGATCTCATTCTTTCGGTCATGACCCAGCCTTCATGACCATAGGTGAGGGTAGGAACGAAAACTGACCGGTAGATCGAGAGCTTTGCCTTCTGGCTCAGCTCTCTTTTTGTCACAATGGTGTGATAAATTAAACAAATAAATAAAGCCCACTTTTGGACAATTTTATCTCATGGCGCAAGGACTCATATTTATAACTCAACGTCTTTAAAACCAAAGAGATGTGCATTAACTTTTGTCGCAGTCCTCCCACCACTGCTTCAACTTTGATTAATGGCACAGCGGTAGATGTAGTGAACCAATACAAGTACTTGGGCACCATTCTAGATGATAAATTGAACTTTGACACCAATACAGACTATATATGTAAAAAAAAGCCAATCAGAGACTGTTTATTTTAAGGAAGTTGAAGGGGTTTAATGTTAACAGATCACTTCTGAAAATGTTTTATTCATTGTTAAGTCAATTTTAACCTTTGCTATGATCTGCTGGTTTGGCAATTTGAGAGTAATCAACAAAAACAGACTGGGAAAAACTGTAAACATATGTCGGAAAATAATTGGCACTGATCTCAACAGCATTGGGTATGTGTATGAGGCCAGAGCCACACAGAGGACCATGGCCATTTTGGCTAACATCACTCACCCACTACACTCTGAGTTTTGCCTCGTACCATCAGGAAGGAGGTATACCTTTTGGAAACATGCCAGGCCATTTGTACCATCAGCTGTTGGGTTTCCCAACAACCTATAGGTCATCTGCTATCCCTGACCATGTCACAGCATATATTTTTGTTGCATTTATTTGCATATAGTGTACATATGTATTTATGCTCTTATCTATTTATTATCATATGTTTTATGTGTTTTTGTGCGAATGTGTATGTGTTGGCTACCTGTTGTGAACCAAATTGCCCCTTGGGAACATTAAAGACATTTTAACTTCAACTTCATAAATTGAATGTAATACCGCACCCACTGCGCCGATTCGCCGACCAATCTTCCGGTCCATTGTCCCCTCACTCGCTAACAAGACCCCAAGGTATTTGAACTCCTTCACTTGGGGTAAAGATTCATTCTCTACCTGGAATGAAATGTGTGTGTGTGTGTGTGTGTGTGTGTGTGTGTGTGTGTGTGTGTGTGTGTGTGTGTGTCTGCGTGTCTGTGTGTGTGTGTGCGTTTGTGTGTGTGTGTGTGTGCATGTCTGCGTGTCTGTGTGTGTGTGTGTGTGTGTGTGTGTGTCTGTGTGTGTTTGTGTATGTGTGTGTCTGTGTGTGTGCATGTCTGCGTGTCTGTGCGTGTGTGTGAGTGTGTGTGAGTGTGTGTGTGTGTGCGTGTGTATGTGTGTGTGTCTGTGTGTGTCTGTGTGTGTTTGTGTATGTGTGTGTCTGTGTGTGTGTGTGTGTGTGTGTGTGTGTGTGAGTGTGTGTGTGTGCGTGTGTATGTGTGTGTGTCTGTGTGTGTCTGTGTGTGTTTGTGTATGTGTGTGTCTGTGTGTGTGTGTGTGTGTGTGTGTTTGTGTGTGTGTGTGTGTGTGTGTGTGTGTGCTGGGCTGATGCCTCATGGCTCCATCTAGTGGACTGATACTAGGACTACAGCACCAAATAACCGTTTCCTCTGACTGCTTTCACTGACACTGATGGGAATGAGACAAGAAGAGACAATGAGTAGAGGAGCAGCAGGAGAAATTATGTTGTGTTTCCTCTGCAGATGAAAGACTGAGATCAGCAGCGAGGGTCAGTGTGAGGCATTTATATTTTGTATATATATTTTAACTGTCCTGGTCTTCTTTTCCTAAACCCAACTGTCCCGTTCTTCTTTACCTAAACCCAACCATCCCGCTCTTCTTTACCTAAACCCAACTGTCCCGTTCTTCTTTTCCAGTAAATTAGTTTGCATAATGCATGCATTTACAGGGACAACATAAATAGATAAATACTTAAAAAAAACAAAGTAACAGTGCGAAAGAAAAAGGCAAAGCAAATAGGCTATTCAGTATTAATTACATTTTTAAAGATGATTTTCTTTATTTTTGACAGGACAGCTGAAGAAATGAAATGGGAGAAAGAGGGGGAACGACACGCAGCAAAGGATTGCAGGATCCGGGCCTCGTCACACCCAGGAGGAAACCTCTATAAATGGCTGCCCGCTCTACCAAACGAGCTATCCAGGCACCAAATTGCACTAGCAGCGACAATACTACTCTCAGTAATAGCAGTAATAGCAGTAATAGCATGGGCAGTAGGTGCCATAGGAACTGTGGGTGCAGCAGTAATAGCAGGGGCAGTAGGTCTTGGAAGATGTTCAGCCTTTATTTTTGACAGGACAGCTGAAGAAATGAAAGGGAAGAAAGAGGGGGAACAACACGCAGCAAAGGATTGCAGGTCGGAGCTGAAAGGGGCACCGCCACACCCAGGAGGAAACCTCTATAAATGGCTGCCTGCTCCACCAACCAAGCTATCCGGGAACCAAATTGCACTTGCAGCCACAATACTACTCTCATTAATAGCAGTAATAGCATGGGTAGTAGGTGCAGAAAGAACGGCAGGTGCAGCAGTAATAGCCACAATATTACTGGCAGTAATAGAAGTAATAGCAGGGGCAGTAGGTGCTGCAGAAAATGCGGGTGCAGCGGGTGCAGCAGCAATAGCAGGAACAGTAGGTGCAGTAGGAACTGTGGTTGCAGCAGTAACAGCAGTAATCGCAGGGGCAGTAGGTGCAGTAAGAACTGTGGGTGCAGCAGTAATAGCAGTAATAGCAGGGGCAGTAGGAACTGTGGTTGCAGCAGTAATGGCAGTAATCGCAGGGGAAGTAGGTGCAGTAGGAACTGCAGGTGCAGAGGGTGCAGCAGTAACAACAGGGGCAGTAGGTGCAGTAGGAACTGTGGGAGCAGCAGTAATAGCAGTAATAGCATGGGCAGTAGGTGCCATAGGAACTGTGGGTGCAGCAGTAATAGCAGGGGCAGTAGGTCTTGGGAGATTTTCAGCCTTTTTTTTTGACAGGACAGCTGAAGAAATGAAAGGGAAGAAAGAGGGGGAACAACACGCAGCAAAGGATTGCAGGTCGGAGCTGAAAGGGGCACCGCCACACCCAGGAGGAAACCTCTATAAATGGCTGCCTGCTCCACCAACCAAGCTATCCGGGAACCAAATTGCACTTGCAGCCACAATACTACTCTCAGTAATAGCAGTAATAGCATGGGTAGTAGGTGCAGAAAGAACGGCAGGTGCAGCAGTAATAGCCACAATATTACTGGCAGTAATAGAAGTAATAGCAGGGGCAGTAGGTGCTGCAGAAAATGCGGGTGCAGCGGGTGCAGCAGTAATAGCAGGAACAGTAGGTGCAGTAGGAACTGTGGTTGCAGCAGTAACAGCAGTAATCGCAGGGGCAGTAGGTGCAGTAAGAACTGTGGGTGCAGCAGTAATAGCAGTAATAGCAGGGGCAGTAGGAACTGTGGTTGCAGCAGTAATGGCAGTAATCGCAGGGGAAGTAGGTGCAGTAGGAACTGCAGGTGCAGAGGGTGCAGCAGTAACAACAGGGGCAGTAGGTGCAGTAGGAACTGTGGGAGCAGCAGTAATAGCAGTAATAGCATGGGCAGTAGGTGCCATAGGAACTGTGGGTGCAGCAGTAATAGCAGGGGCAGTAGGTCTTGGGAGATTTTCAGCCTTTATTTTTGACAGGACAGCTGAAGAAATGAAAGGGAAGAAAGAGGGGGAACAACACGCAGCAAAGGATCGCAGGTCGGAGCTGAAAGGGGCCCCGCCACACCCAGGAGGAAACCTCTATAAATGGCTGCCTGCTCCACCAACCAAGCTATCCAGGAACCATATTGCACTTGCAGCCACAATACTACTCTCAGTAATAGCAGTAAAAGCAGGGGCAGTAGGTGCAGTAGGAACTGTGGTTGTGGCAGTAATAGCAGGGGCAGTAGGTGCAGTAGGAACTGTAGTTGCAGCAGTAATAGCAGTAATAGCAGGGGCAGTAGGTGCAGTAGGAACTGTGGTTGCAGCAGTAATAGCAGTAATAGCAGAGGCAGTAGGTGCAGTAGGAACTGCGGTTGCGGCAGTAATAGCAGGGGCAGTAGGTGCAGTAGGAACTGTGGTTGCAGCAGTAAAAGCAGTAATAGCAGGGGCAGTAGGTGCAGTAGGAACTGTGGTTGCAGCAGTAATAGCAGGGGCAGTAGGTGCAGTAGGAACAGCGGTTGGGGCAGTAATAGCAGTAATAGCAGGGGCAGTAGGTGCAGTAGGAACAGCGGTTGGGGCAGTAATAGCAGTAATAGCAGGGGCAGTAGGTGCAGTAGGAACTGCGGTTGCGGCAGTAATAGCAGGGGCAGTAGGTGCAGTAGGAACTGTGGTTGCAGCAGTAATAGCAGTAATAGCAGGGGCAGTAGGTGCAGTAGGAACTGTGGTTGCAGCAGTAAAAGCAGTAATAGCAGGGGCAGTAGGTGCAGTAGGAACTGTGGTTGCAGCAGTAAAAGCAGTAATAGCAGGGGCAGTAGGTGCAGTAGGAACTGTGGTTGCAGCAGTAATAGCAGGGGCAGTAGGTGCAGTAGGAACAGCGGTTGGGGCAGTAATAGCAGTAATAGCAGGGGCAGTAGGTGCAGTAGGAACAGCGGTTGGGGCAGTAATAGCAGTAATAGCAGGGGCAGTGGGTGCAGTAGGAACTGCGGTTGCGGCAGTAATAGCAGGGGCAGTAGGTGCAGTAGGAACTGTGGTTGCAGCAGTAATAGCAGTAATAGCAGGGGCAGTAGGTGCAGTAGGAACTGTGGTTGCAGCAGTAATAGCAGGGGCAGTAGGTGCAGTAGGAACAGCGGTTGGGGCAGTAATAGCAGTAATAGCAGGGGCAGTAGGTGCAGTAGGAACTGCAGGAGCAGCAGTAATAGCAGGGGCAGTAGGTGCAGTAGGAACTGTGGTTGCAGCAGTAGTAGCAGTAATCACAGGGGCAGTAGGTGCAGTAGGAATTGTGGTTGCAGCAGTAGTAGCAGTAATCACAGGGGCAGTAGGTGCAGTAGGAATTGCGGTTGCAGCAGTAATTGCAGTAATAGTAGGGGCAGTAGGTGCAGTAGAAGCTGCGGTTGCAGGAGTAATAGCAGGGGCAGTAGGTTGTGTAGGAACAGGAATTGCAGCAAAAATAATAGCAGCTTTTGCCTTGGGGGCAGGAGTAGCAAGATTATGGGTTGTGACAGATTTTTTTAGAGGGTCTGTCACTTACAACCATGTTGCTGGTATTTGCATTCTACTCATTGCTGCTGCTATCATTTTTGCTCATCATTTTTGCTCAAATTACTAATGTTCTTGTAGTTAGTGTAATCATTCTTGCTGTTATAGGAGCATGTACCTATACAACCCTGTCTCACGGCAGTTTGTGAAATGGTCACCTTATTTATCTATTGATCCGTGTATAAGGACATGTTTATATGTGTATTGTCGCATTCTTGATGCTTCCCATTTTATGCTCTCCAACATGACGAAAACAACATAAACGTGTACGTGTACACAAACTGTTGACCTATAAGATTTACAGCAGTCTAACTTGTGTGAATGGCAAAGTATCAGCATTTACTTTGAGAGGAAAAAACAAAAGACATCGTTTGGCTCGATAGTGATGCATCAAACTTTACCATTTATTCTCTAATGTTTTAAACTCAGACCTGAATGTATGCTTCTCCTTTAAGGTTTTGGATGGTTTGCCATAGGGGGATACAGAGTAGGAATTATAGCTCAGTGTGAGATTTAGCCCTTGTGTTGTCTTCCCGTCTGGGTCAAAATTTAAAATATAATTTTTTTTTTGACATTTTGGTTGTCTTTTTCAACATTTTTGACACTTCTCTTGATGTTTTTGAAGTTTTTGTAAATTTTTTTCTATGTTTTTGTTGGTTTTTCCAACATTTTTGACACTTTCTTTAACGTTCTTTTATTTTTTATTTTTTATCCAAATGCTATAAAATGTAGGATTTTTTTGTATGAAAGTAGTGAACAGATCATTTATTTTCCATCAAATTTGGTTGGACGAAAACACACATTTCTGATATAGAAACTTTTTGAAAAGGAGGACAACAGGAGGGTTAACCAATACATTGCCGTACCATTTTACTTGCATGATGTATTTTGATGACATAATTTTACTTACTAGCTTTTCATAAATGCAACAGCGCTTTTACTTATTACTTATACTGTATGTACATTTATAGAAAAATATAAAAGTGAACTTTTTGGGAGTATTGTGATTTTGCCAGGCTTAGCATATCTAATAATTAGTTTTTGGAATTGGAACTGTTAAATGAATGAAAGTGCAGACAAACTGTAATGTAATTATGTTCTGAAATTGATGAATAAAGACTTTGCAACATGTCAAAGGATATTTTCCATTTTATTCCATCAATCGTTTGTATTCTGATTTTCTTTTTACATCAAAAACAGATTGAACTAATAAACAATGTTTTACATTCAAGTCTTCTGGTAGCTGTTCTCCCCTTATCCCTGGTGTTGTCTTCCCATCAACCGTGCAACTTGCTTTTCTGTGTAAAAATTTAAACTTGTTTTCAAAGTTTTGGTCATCTTTTCTGACACTTCTGTTGCTTTTCACGATGTTTTGGAAATGTTTTGACATTTTAGTCATTTTTTTCCAAGTTTTTTTGTCACTTTTTCTGATGTTTTTGCTGATTCTTTTTCAGCGTTCTTTTATAAAAAGAATTCAATTGCTATAAAATTTACTAAAACAAAATTAAAGTAGTGAGCTGATCATTTCATTTACTTCTGAAGAGCGTTGTAGGGAACCATCCACGATATTTTGTTTTAAAATTAGTTTGAAAGAAACCCAAATTTCTGATATAGAAACTTTTTGAAAATGGGTCAGATTAGACTAAAAACTAGATTAAACTGAAGGGTTATCCAGTTACTCTTGCTGTAAGACTGAACCTCTAAAAAAACTCTTGCATGTTAGCTATGTCTGTGACTAAGTAACTGAGTGTCTAACAACATTATGGAAAGGACCTACAGAGATAAACATTTTTATAAAGAGTAACTAACATGATGCAGCCCTGATATGGCTATTGCCAAACTATCTATCCATCTATCGCCAACTGCTTATCTGGGGTCAAGTCGTGGGGGTGTTCCCTGGCCAGAGTGGAGACATAATCCCTCCACCTAGTCCTGGATCTTCACCCAAGGCCTCCACCTAGTACTGCATCTTCTCCGAGGTCTCCTCCCTGCTGGACATCCCTCCACATAGTCCTGGGTCTTCCCAGAGGCCTCCTTCCAGCTGGACGTCCCTCCACCTAGTCCTGGGTCTTCCCCAAGGCCACCTCCCAGCTGGACGTCTCTCCACCTAGTCCTGGGTCTTCCCCAAGGCCACCTCCCAGCTGGACGTCTCTCCACCTAGTCTTGGGTCTTCCCTGAGGCCTCCACCTAGTCCTGGGTCTTCCCCGAGACCTCCTCCCAGCTGGATGTCTCTCCATCTAGTCCTGGGTCTTCCCTCAGGCCTCCTCCCAGCTGAACGTCTCTCCACCTAGTCTTGGGTCTTCCCTGAGGCCTCCACCTAGTCCTGGGTCTTCCCCGCGACCTCCTCCCAGCTGGACATCTCTCCACCTAGTCCTGGGTCTTCCGTGAGGCCTCCTCCCAGCTAGACGTGCCTCCACCTAGTCCTGGGTCTTCCCCAAGGCCTCCTCCCAGCTGGACATGCCTAGAACACAACAACCCTCCTGAGAAGTGTGATACATCTATATTTGGCACAGGGTAACCATTACACCTGTCTGCCACTCCTTAGGCACAATCCCAAACAGCGATGCGATGTTGAAGAGGCGCGTCATCCAAGACAGCCCTCCACACCGAGAGCTTTCAGCAATTCTCTCATCAATCCTGGGGCTTTGCCACTGTGGAGTTGTTTGACTACCTCAGCAAATCCCCCATCGTCCTCCAGCTCTGCCTCTGACATAGAGGGCCGTACGTCGCACCCAGTGCAGCGCAGTGCAAATCCCGACCCAAGTGTTTTTGCTAGTTGAAGACCGACGCAGTTGTCAGTTTCCTGTCCAGCGCCCACGTCGTTTAAATAGCAAATGCACATGCGCCCATCTGTGGCCCATGGGCATGCTGGTCTTACGGGGAGGTGTGTTAAGGTCAGGGTGGGAGCTAGACACTCAGTACAGTGGGTGCAGAGCTTTATCATGTGGCCCCCTTCTACCAAATCAATATAAAATTAAAACCGTTAAAAAAATGGTAAAATTTCTGATGAATGCATATGTTATAATGTGTCACTTAGACTTAGACTTAGACTTAGAAAACTTTGAAGTCCCCGAGAGGCAATTTGTTGTACAGTACAGGCATATAGACACACAATCCACAACACAAACACCGAACCAGACATCCACAGCGCTACCTATCCAACACATCAATAAATAGAATACACTTGTTGAGTCATGTAAGCCTATATGTCAAATAAAACACAAAAAAAGCCAAATGTTTTGACAAGTTTGTCTTGACAAACAAAGAAAGCAGCCAGACAAGTAAAAATGTTTCAGCACCACGGACAGCAACAGATGATGGACAGCGATGGTGCTGAACAGACCAAGTGCGCTCAATCATTGCCACACTATATAATTGGCATGGCACTAATTATACTGTATATATTGAACACAAAATTTGTTTACAACTCCTTAGGTAGGATACATGTGTAAGATGAAAACTTGGATGAAAACTTTGAGTAAAACAGATTTATAACATTCTGAGTGACTTATTCATAACAAAAATATTAATTCTTAAAGATGATTTTTTTTCTTATCATTTTGTTGTCTGCTTAACATTCCTCCACAACAAATAAATCTAACAACACTATACACATATCATGGTCCCTTATTAAATCTTCATCCTCCTCTCCTTCTTTGTCCTTGTCGATATGTCCAATCCAGGTGATATTTGACAGTCTGGCCTCATTCATACATGAATGCCCAGGCCTATGTCTTAATGAGCCACAGACGGCTCAAACTTTGTTCGGCACTGGCGCTGATGATGGGAAGGGTTTTATAAATCCTGTTGACAATGGTCAGGTGTGGGTAGGCTCTATCCATGTTATGGGCAACGGGGAATGGCAGGACGGCATCGGTGGTGAGATCCATGTTTAACTCAGAATACAATGTACGAAAAGAATGAAACTCCTCCATTGCGTCTTCTGGCTCGGGCATGTCTTCTGAGTGGAAACGGGCCAGCGCAAGCATTTTCTCCTCAGCATCAGGGTGCTCAAACCGCTTTGGGCAGAGTACTGCGAAGAGTGTGGCCATTTTTTAAAAATCAACTTTCAAACTGCCCCACAAAAACATCGAGAATGTTACATATGAAATTGAACTTTTAAAACTTTTGTCTTAGTTCATGATGATGCGTGCAGCCATGGGTCTCTGGGTCCTATCAGCGGTGATCTACGCGGGCAGCGCCAACAGCGTTTCCCTGGTGAACGAAGCAAACAAAGAGTTTTTCTTCCAACTCTACAGGCAGTTAGCAGCTCATGCTGACTCACAGGGAGAGAATATCTTCTTCTGCCCAATTTGTGTGTCGACCGCCTTGGCAGCGTTGTCCGTGGGAGCGCAGGGGGAGACTCACCGTCAGCTTTTCAGTGGTCTGGGCTTCAACAGCTCCCTCCTGACGCAGACAGATGTGAACCAGGCCTTCCAGACATTCCTCCAGAGGGCCAACAACAACAGAACAGATGGGTTCAATGTTGACTTCACTAAACCACAGAAAGTGCTGATACCATCAATAAATACGTGGCGGAGAAGACCAACGGGAAGCTTGACCAGCTGGTGAAAGACCTGGATCCAAGCACAGTCATGTATCTCATCAGCTACATCTACTACAAAGGTAAGAAGGTCCTGTGGGATGAGAGCTAGTCAGTCTGTAATAATCTAATGTAGTAATGTAAGATCTGTTTACACTGAGGTTATATTTAATGTATCAAACCAAATGTGTTTTTATTTCTGCTTGTTGTCTAACAAGAAAGTGGGCAACTCCATTTGACCCTGAGCTCACATAGGAAGACTACTTCAACTTGGACGAGAACACCAAGGTTCAGAGATTCTCTAATTCAGAAAAAAATATTTTAGTCCCAGTAATTAACAGGGGCAGAGCCAGACATTGTAAACATTTGGGGTTCAGCCTAAACCTAGAGCCTGGTATAGAATCCTATATATATATATATATATATATATATATATATATATATATATATATATATATATATATAGAATCCTAGAGCCAGAAAACAAGTATTTTCTTTAGTAAAAAAAGATTTGCTCCTCATAAAGTCGGGGGTCGTCAATCCGTGTACCTTCCGTTCATTCGTTTTTCGTAGTGAAACCAAAGAGAAAAAAACGAGAAACCACTTGTTTTTTCGTTTTCCGTTTTTAAAACAAAAATGTAAAAAATGGATAAAGGGTCGTTTTTTTATCATCGTATTTCTCCACCTACATGAAAAATAGAAATTTTGGATAACGGGACCTGACAAAAAATGTTTTGTTTTGCCTGCCTGCGTCTTATCGCTCACTAACTTGGTTGCCTAGGTGAGGAAGCCCACCAAGAGCTCGCGCTGTGCTGACAACAAACTGAATGGAAGGACCGTAAAATGGCTCTTCAGGCATATACAGAGTTCATCATTGAACTTTTTGAAAGTGGGAAAACCCACTCTGAAATTGTCACTGCACTACAGCGAGTTGGTGCTCCAAGGTGCTCATTAATCACGGTGAGAAGGTTTTGTTCAGATCACAATCTGCGAAGGAGAAACTTCGTCTCAGACGAGAGCTTGGGATGCGAGGTGTTGTCTGCCATTTACCAGGTACGTTTGTATTTTAACTATTTTGTGTAGTTATCACAACTGTTAGCAGCTAAACCAACATTACCAGTGACAGTGGGCTAGCAAGGATAGCGTGTATAGAGCCAGTATATTTCTGTCAATTTTGAATGAAGTGTGTTTTACGATGATAAAAGTCCTGATTATTTACATGGAGTCTGGAGGAGTTTGGTGATGGTGATTTCGGGGCTGTTTCATGTTAAACTAAAAAGATCTTACTCTTTAACTAAAGGTCTGTCTCTGTAGGGATCCATCCCATAATGTTGTCACACACTTAGAATAATAATAATTTCTTCTTAATTTTCTCGTAATTTCTCCGTTTAAACGCCGTGATCAGCCGTGTGCACTGTTTTGCTCTGACACTGTTGCCCCTGGCAACCGATAGCGTAGGATCCATAAATGTCAATGGGTAGGATCCCAAAATGGTCAGACACTTCCCAAACGTCACGTGACAGCAAGCTACCAGATTTGTTTACCTTAGCAGCTATAGTCATCTACAATCAGCTTGGATCCCTCCCAGCTGATCTCGACAAACTCCAAGGCTTCTGGTGATTAGTTGTAAACAGTTGGCTTTGTCTTTTACTCAAACTCTGTGATGTTATTTGACACAGCTGGTTCACTCAATGCAAAGGGAGACATGAAGACTCAAGTACTCCCAGCTATAGGCTGTTGTGCGTCAGATGTTTTCTGCTGTGATCTGAGAAATCTGAGTTTATTACTGAAACATGTAAGATGTCTCTTTGGCCTCATCCCATTAAGTGATTTAGCTTTAAAGTAAATCCTGTAATTTAATAGTTGTTAAAAAAATAAAACATGTTTTCCCCAAATAATGAATTACTGTGTATACTATAAATGACATAAAAATAAGATGGAACTACTCTCCTTGTCCCTGTCACACACATTCACACTATCATTGTGAAGCCTTAATATAACCTAACTCTCCTACCCCACCCCTCACAGACGGGCCCGTCTTATGGCCGAAAATTTATGACCGGATACCTGTCAACTCTGGGCATCAACGCAGACGAAGGACGTGTTGGGAGAATACTTAGGGAGGTGCATCAGCCATACAATATCTTGCATCGTCAGGTAAGATTAATATAGACAAAAAGTCATTGACAAAACAGTTTTAACAAAAGGTCATTATCAACTGTAATTCATATGATATCCTATGCTATATTTGATCAATACTAAGTATATGCAAATTGCACAGAACCAGACATGCCATGTGCTTGCAAATTATTTTCATGATTAGGCCTATTTTAGTAAAATGTGCATGTTCTTTGTTTTAGGGAGCACGCAATCTAAACCCTATTCCTTATCATGCTGAATACATGGGCCATAAGCTTCACATGGACCAGAATGAGAAGTTGGGGATGTTTGGTGTAACTCATGTCTTGGCTGTTGATGGCTTCAGCAGCAAAATTGTAGCCAATGTTACAATGCCAGTGAAGAACAACCTGGTCATTTACGATGAAGTCTACAGGTAAATGCAGTGGTAGGCAAGCTACTTGGAAATTGTAGTGAGCTATTACTCTGACATAAATAAAGCTTCACTTAACAAAAGCTACCACCCAGTCAAATGTAGCAAGGCAAGTTACACAAACACAGCAAAAGTAGTTCACTACATAGGAAGCTACTTTAAATTGGGCTAATTTCACATGACAATAAACACGTTTAAGTTGAACAACATTTTTGTATATGTGTTAAAATTTGAATGTGTGGATTAATATGTGCATGGAAAGGCTCCATCGGTTATTTCAATGTGAATTTTCTTATATTACAGAGCAGCTGTTGCCAGCAATGGTATGTGGGACCAAATCAGAGTGGACCACGGAAGGGAATTCTTCTTGTCTCTTTACGTTCAAGAGAAACTGTCCCAGCACCGATTCAACACCAATAGGCTACCATACAAACAAACAACATCATCAAAGGTATTTTTCTTTTAAGAAAAGGGAGAAAAAAAGACATCATTATACTCTCACAGGCTCACAGCTTCACTTGTGTTTAAACAGAATCTCCGTGTGGAAAGAATTTGGCCCGAAGTGAACACCAGGGTGAACTACCCATTAAAAAGAGCCCTGGTCGACCTAGTTGACATGGACAGTCTTGACATGCAGGACAACAACACCAAATACTGTGTCTCCAACCTCACGTGTCAAGTGAGCCAAATTGGACTTGAGAGAGCAGTGCAGTCCTGGAATGCTCACAGAATACCAGGTATGACACTTGCAATCATTATTGATTTGGAACACTTGATTGTGTGTAAAACTGAAGATTCTTTACCCACATGAAACTGAAAATTCTTTTAGGCAGAGGAATACCAAACACGCTTGCAGCTGGTGGTTGTCCACAAAGGATTTCAATGGAGCTCCTACCCAGTGCTGCAGAGGCTGCAAGAATGTATGAGGACGAGTTAGGAGCCTCTCTGACTTGGGTGTCAGCCTTTGGGACGGACCCCTTCTCCTCAGAAGAAGACCGACAGCAGGCAGAGCAGGTGTTCTTGCAAGATTACCCAGACATAACAGTCCTCTTTGACAGGGCGGTCAACAATGACCCCAGTCTTTTTCAAGACGCACTGTTGTGCCTCATCAATGCAACAAATAGGTTTGCATGAAATTAATAAATGCACGTTTTGTTTAACCTAAACGGATCGGTTTCAATTTCCTTATGTCTCGCCACAATTAAGTACATAGCACCTGTTATTTGTCCCGTGTGTGCTTAATTTCAGCATCCCTGCTGGTTTGAATGCAATACTATGACATATCTTCTTTTATACTACATATTCCTAACATTTTATAATCGCAATCTCCATATTGCAATTGTTATCTTAAACTTAATTTTTCACCAAATCAAAGAGAAGCAGAATGATTTTGTGAAAACATTACATTTAATGCAAATTAGACAAAAACAAAAGCAAATTTGACAAGAACAGGAATTAATTTATTGAAACAGTTTTTCAAATAGGGCCAATGCCTCTGTCAGTCCTGCTACCTCATGGCTGCAGCTCTCCACATCATCTGCCCGACACTTTGGACATGAAGGTCGTTCTCTTGTCCACACATGAACACACCTTTGGCACCCTATAATGCTCCTGCAGCATGTGGCAAACACTGGTCTAACAGCAAGACCTGTGAAATACATTGAATAATTAGTTTAATTTTTTTGGATAGGTTACTTTTAGAATACACTCAAAATGTTGTGTGCTATTTGTGGGGTGGTACAGTAGCACTCAGAAGTTGTTAACCCCTGATTTATTTGGTTTTCTGCATAAATTGGTCATGAAATATAATCTGATCTTCCTCAAAGTCACAAGTATTGACAAATGCAACATGCTCAAGCTAATCACGCAAAAAGAAGTTTCTTGTCTTTAATCTCTTTGTTGAGTAACCTCCAAAAACATTCATAAATGCTTAGTTTTAGTTTAGTTTTTATTAGTTTTAGTCTTTTTTGTAATGTGGGTTATTTGTCAGGGGCAAGATTCAAAAAGGTCAGAAAAAGTATTGTGTAATAATTACTCAATAAAAACATCATACAATTTTAGAAATATGTATTCAACAATAACACCGGTACACAAAATGTACATATGGGCACAAATATGTAAACAGTCTACACAAGACGCTGCAGTAAGTGCTAAATGTGTTAAGTGATGTGTGCCAGGGAATATTATTATAACCTTGGCATCAGCACATTGTGTTTGGTCATACTGGTGAGTTAGAAGAAAATCAGATCACATTTAGGGACTCATTTTTCCAGAAAACCAAATGGTGTTCACAACTGTATACTGATTGTTGGGAGTCCAATATTTGAATCATATATCTCATTCCCTGACACTGCAATCAATTTAATGATTGAGAAAGGCACAAAAACTTCACCAACCATTGCAGATGAGACAACCAAATGCCGCCCTTATGGTTGTCACCTCTGGTTCGGCCAGCACCAGGATAGTTGACCGTGCAGACGCGCCACTCAATTCCTTGATGACCTTTGTCACCTCCTTCAACTCCTGGGCTGCCTCAACCACCTCCTCTATCTCGGCAACCACAGAGGCAGTATCGTCGCGCCGACTGAAACACATTTTTAATTCACATTTACAAATTCCACTGTCAGCCCAAAGGTAGGGAGATGAGAAAAGGAGATGACTGTTGCCTTCTTTGGGGCCTTTCGCTACACACATAAAATGATCAGTATGGTCCAGTTACCTCAGCCTCTTCCTCTTGTTGGCTTGTAGATGACCCAACTGATTCTCCAGCACGGCAAACACCTTCCTGGAGTTTTGTTTCCAGAATGATGATCCTGCAACGACAATGACAAATACCATAACATGATAGGAATTAACATCTTCAAAAACAATTGTAGGTGTAGGTAAATTATTTGAATGGATTCATATTCACCCCTTGTGCCCTCTGTATCAAGGATCTCGTTTCCTTGGCTGTCCGTCAGAATCATGGGTTCTTGCTCTCCAAGGGCCTCCCTGACCTTGGCCAGAATGGATGGCACACATGCCTCAAATTCGCCAAAGCGGACCGTCACCATTTTACTGGTCTCCAACTTCCCCTCCAGAATTTCACCAATGAAGACATTCCTGAACATAGATGATAGCTTTTGACAACAACAAAAATATCATACTGTATGGCTATTTTCTGTAGGCTACCTCTCTATTTTAACTGTTTAGAAACATCTTACTACAGTTGACCTGTTGGAATTGTTCTGGTTGGCTTGATTTATTTTAAAATCTTTCACAGTGTGTGAGTTTTACTTTAACAAACAAAAAAAATACTTTTCATGGGAGGGTCTAATAGTTTTTGGTGCAACTGTGGGTTTGATACATTTAAATAGATTAGTGAAAAATAAAAAGTTTTCTTTGATCACCTTTGGAACGCCTTGGTCACTGGCCGACTCGAGGAGGCAGCACTGGCAGCATGTGGGCGCTGGAAAGAAAAGCGGACAGATGGGGCAGGAGGGTCTACGGCAGGAGTTGAGTCCTGTTGAGTGCGGTCTCCATGCACTTCATAGATATATACTCTCGTTTTTGACCTGTATGTTTGAGGGCGAGATAAAGATCCGTCACACACACACAACGCTGAAGTTGGCATCCGATTTGCAGCTTCTGATTCGGCAGTTCAGGGGAAATTTACACTTTTATTAATTTACATTGGGTCTAATGTGGTCTACATATGCAAACGACAGTAAAATCTCCCTTTATTGCATTTTCACAAATACAATAAAGCTTTCACAAATCTAAAAGTGTGTTTTAGACATAATTCATAATTTACCTTAAGGTGAGACACTACAGGTGAATAGGGTAAAATTTTATTTTGTTTATTACACAAAAACTGTAACTGTTGTGTAATGTAATTTTTTTGTAATATAGTGTCTTGTATCGAGATCAGTGACAATTATATACTTAATATATGACATGTAGGCTATGAATTTATGTAAACTGCTGAGAGAGAGAGAGAGAGAGAGAGACAGACGGACAGAGAGAGAGAGAGAGGAGAGACAGACAGACAGACAGAGAGAGAGAGGAGAGAGACAGAGAGAGAAAGACTGCTGTGTGGCGCTCTCATTGCCTTCGCTGTCTGAACACTCCTGTTTTCCGAAGGACAGGTTACACATCGAGGTACTATGTGAAGGCATTTCATCATCTGCTGTCTTAGTGTGTAATCCCCTGGGTCTTCTTGCTAATGACAACTGCTTTCGTGTTCTGTGAGGTGATTTTCGACCGTTTTCGACGCAATTCTTTCGACATTTTGAGCTACAGCGGAAATGTCAGAGCGTCACGTGACGATTCTGAACGAATCACATTGTCAGAAATTGGCATCAGCCAATGAGATTGCGCATTTAGAGTTAAAGCCCCCTTTTACTTTCACGATTGGTTGCTGATAAAAAGGAAATGACCATATTTGGATCCGACAGCGTTGTAGAGGAGAGAGAGAGAGAGAGAGCTTTCCAAAATATCTATGTTTCCAACGGTATATGTGATGACAGGGTGCAGACAGTCTATGGATGCAGACAGCGATCGCGGAGCAGCGCCATGATTTAGAACGCCAACTTTTGTTGAATTTAGGAGAAATCTACCGAACAGACAAAGTGTAGTAAAATAAAGATCTAAATGTGTATTTTGGACTTTTTTCACCACAAGTCTGAAAGACGACATGTTATAGAAGACAAATAGCCCAAAATCTCATCAAATGTTTTTGCCTGCCGTGTCTCGCCTTAATGACTAACACTCTTTCAATACAGTAAGAGGTTCAAAAAACGGAAGATCAGTCACTTTAGCAATGTAAATTGTGTTTCCCTGATGAATAAGGTAAGGTAAGGTATAAACAAGCAAAAAATAAGCAATTGTATATTCACTTACCTGACACACATTAATGCCATTTTTAAATATATACCTGCAAAAATGACATTTAATTTCAAAGTCGTCATGTCTTCTGGTCTTAGAGTGACCCTCTTGCTGCCGTTGAAAAGGACAAACGCCGACATCTCCATAAAGACATACATTTTATAAAATAAAGTTGCCCACACAGCTGTAGATTACAAACATTTTAGCAGTTGAGGACAAAACTTTTGCCTGCAAATTTACTCTTATGACTAACTGAGCGATCCTGTGATGAGTGTGCCCCAGTAACCGCATCCATCTCAAATACAAGCGCACCATAATTTGAGTGTAGAAATTAGTAGCTTAACCTGTGACTGATTCAAAATACTGACCAAAGACAGCAACAAAGAACTGTATATATATAAATATATATATATATATATATATATATATATATATATATATATATATATATATATATATATATATAAAAAATGTGGGCTACTGAATGTCCCCGGAACATTGAGCTAGCTAGCACGGTTCTGATACCGCTTCATTCAAGCGCATTCAAGCCTTTTTTCTTAAGTAGCACAAGCTGCGAGCTAAAAGTTTGGCATTAGAGCGCGCCTGAGGACAAGCCAGCTGCTGTAATATAGCAAGTTTATGAAACTTTATGAAGAAAAACAGTCTTCACATCAACTTTTACTTAACTACACTACAAGCCATCATCGCTACAGCTAGCTACTTCTATCACTTAATGTATTTTCTACTTTCAGCGTAGCTAAATGAATCGGTCAAATTAGAATCACGTAAACTCAACTAGCTACTGTCATTTATCAGTTTAATTTCCATTTTGCTTCTAATAGGGCACTTACCTTATCAAATAGAGGAGTAGCTAGAGTGGGAAATTTATGCTGCCCTCGGTCTTCAGGTAGCTTCCATCAGACTTGACAGCTCAAATGACCAAAATGTTGACTACATAATTTAAGGACCCAATCAACAACGAGATTTGATTGTTTCTGGGGAGAAAATAACTGTAGCTACATCATCATCATCATCATCATCATCATCATCATCATCATCATCATCATCATCATCACCAATCACAGACATTTCAGGGAATTGGCGTATTGAATTTTTGTCAGGTCCCGTTATCCAAAATTTATATTTTTCATTTAGGTGGAGAATCGGAAAATAAAAAAACGACCCTTTATCCGTTTTTTCCATTTTTGTTTTAAAAACGGATAACGAAAAAACAAGTGGTTTCTTGTTTTTTTCTCTTTGGTTTCACTACGAAAAGCGAATGAACGGTACACGGATTGTCGTCTTATGTCTGGGTCGCTTAATACGGTAAATCACATGAGTTAAGGCCACACCGAGTCATTTCTTGGGCAACAATACAGATTAGCGCCACTGTTACATGCCAGACAAAGTGCCTGTCTGCATGTGGCTCTCTCTCTTGTTCTTTCCCTTGCTCACTCTGTTTTCTCTCTAGGTGATTGAGATGATTGCTTTCCACCTGTGTGTTGGAGTTGACCAATCAGCATTCAAGGTGGCAGTCAATAAAAGGACTCCTGAGAAGCAGGAGCTTTTTTGCTCTGCACTGCTGGCTGGTTGCCAGTCTTGTCATTTAAGCTGTGGCTGCTTGGTTTAAAATGTAGAGTTTTGTAAGGTGGAGGTTGAGGACCTTAGGTAAGTTGGGGTACCCTGTACATTTTTGCACGTAGTTGATCATTGTATAGATACACCAGGCTTAGTGGTTGTTGCCGCCTGTGTAACGTTCTCTTAACCCTTGTGTTGTCTGTCGGGTCACGGGGACCCGTTCAGTTCATTTGACTTTTTGCATTGGCCTTCGGGTCTCCGGGACCCACGCTTGTTTTCATTTCATGTCAGGTCTACCACCGCGGCCCTGGCCTTCGGATCTCTGGGACCCGTCCCGTATTCAATCATATTCCTCTACCACGTGGCTCTGGCCTTCGGGTCCCGAGACCCATACGTTATTCACTCGTATTCCTATACTACCGCGGCCTCGGCCTTCGGGTCTCAGGGTCCCGTCCCGTATCCAATGGTATTTCTCTACTACTGCAGCTCTGGCCCTTCGGGTCTCACGGACCCATACGTTATTCCATGGTTTTTCTCCACTACCGCGGCTCTGGCCCTTCGGGGCCCTAGGACCCATACGTTATTCAATAGTATTTCTGTACTACCGCGGCTCTGGCCTTTGGGTCCCTCAGACCCGTCCTGTATTCAATGGTATTTCTCCACTAGTGCAGGTCTGGCCCTTCGGGTCTCTCGGACCCATACGTTACTCAATGGTATTTCTCTACTACCGTGGCTCTGGCCTTCGGGTCTTGGGGACCCATACGTTATTCAATGGTATTTCTGTAGTGCCGCAGCTCTGGCCTTCGGTTCTCTCGGACCCATACGTTATTCAATGGTAATTCTCTACTGCCGCAGCTCTGGCCTTTGGGTCTTGGGGACCCATACGTTATTCAATGGTATTTCTCTACTGCCGCAGCTCTGGCCTTCGGGTCTCTCGGACCCATACGTTATTCAATAGTATTTCTGTACTACCGCGGCTCTGGCCTTCGGGTCTTGGGGACCCATACGTTATTCAATGGTATTTCTCTGCTAGCGCGGCCTCGGCCTTTGGGTCCCGGGGACCCTGGACAGTATTCAATGGTATCTCTTGTGTTGTCCTTCAGGTCACGGGGACCCGTTCACCCGTTGACTTTTTGCATTGGCCTTCGGGTCTCCGGGACCCACGCTTGTTTTGTTTCATGTCACGTCTACCACCGTGGCCCTGGCCTTCGGGGCTCTGTGACCCGTACGTTATTCCATGGTCCTCGGACACGTATCAACCCCGTGGCCGTCAAACTCATCGCCACAGCACCGAAGAACAAGAAGAAGACCGTGAAGAATGAGAAGACCACACACGCGCTACTCCTCCACAGAGCCTGGGTCCCACAGAGTATGCTGCCACGCGCGTCCACGACATACTCTCGGTGTTCGACCTGTTTGACACACCGCGAATAATTGAAATCGTGCTGGCCGCCACGAACCTCGAGGGCCTAAGGAAATTTGGCAACGACTGGAAATCGATGGACACCACGGACCTGTGCGGCTACGTGGGGCTGCTGATCCTCGCCGGCGTGTACAGGTCCCGAAACGAGGCCTTGGAGAGCCTGTGGCACGAGGAGAGCAGCAGGGCCATTTTCCGCGCCACTATGCCAATCAAACGGTTCCGCACGTTCTCGGGACTGCTGCGATTCGACGACCGCGAGACGAGAGCCGCCAGACGAGCCCCGGACAAACTGGCGCACATACGAGACGTGTGGGATGAGTGGGCGCGGCGGCTGCCTCGCCTCTACAACCCGGGCCCGGACGTGACCGTGGACGAGAAAACTGAAAAAGTCAAGGTTTGTCTCGTCAGGCGCTGGCGCCGGTGACGAGAATGACAACGACAAGAATAACAACAACGACGACGAGGATCCACAACCGTGGGGGCAGAGAGTGCCCAGCAAGCGAAAGAGGAGTCAGCTCTGTCCAAAGCCGACAGAGCACAAGACGCACACTGCACACGGTGACAAAAAACGGCGAGCTGCAAAAACCAGCAAGCTGCAAACGAAACACACGTGTGTCAGGAATTGCCTGCGGCCTGACACCAAACGATGAAGACGACGAGAAAGTTGCCTTTGAAATGAACTGAAATGAACCTTGAATCTATTTTGAATAAAAACCCTTTGTGCTGTGTGAGATGTGAGATGATGTTACGCACCCGGAGCACAACGCGAGCATAGTAGGAAAGTAGATAAACTAAACAAGTCCCCGTTACACGAAGGACCACACAAGGGTTAAAGAAACTATTGAGTAGTGTGAAGTCACTCAAATTGTTCAAAACTGTAAAGACGAAAAGTTTGTAATTTCTGTATTGGTGTTTGACGCTAGGGTTTTTACTCAGTGTGGTCTGAGTGACAGAGTGTGTGTGTGTGTGTGCGTGTGTGTGTGTGTGTGCGTGTGCGTGTGCGTGTGCGCGTGCGCGTGTGCGTGTGCGTGTGTGTGTGTGTGTGTGTGTGTGTGTGTGTGTGTGTGTGTGTGTGTGTGTGTGTGTGTGCGTGTGCGTGATCTGATGAGGATTGTTCATAGTGTTTGGCTGCACTGAGCCTGTTTTGAGACGTGTGTGAAGAGTTGTGTTGCTTGGAATGAGTTTTGCAGGAGATGTAAACTGTTTAGCTCAGGTGACTGTTGGTAATGCAGACTGTAGTTAGTTTTGCACATGTGGCTTCAGTTGTGACCACTGTCATTAAACAATTGAAAAAAAAACTGTATAATGCAACATTTCTATCCTTCATCATACATAACTTGTACCACCAGAGGGCGACATTGTGTAGTTGTTTATATCCTCACAGGCAGCAGTTGAAGAAGTATTCAGATTACTGCAGTTAAGGTAATAATACCACACTGTAACAAGTTAAAGTCCTGCAGTGAAAATGTTACTTAAGTAAAAGTCTGTAAGGAAAATGTTGTTAAAGTATTAAAACATTTTAGAAAGTGTAAAGCAGCAGTTCTCAAAGTGTGGGGCGCGCCCCACTGGTGGGGAATAGAGACGTGACAGGTGGGGCGCACCAAACAGGAGGAAATTTTCCTTTTTTATGCCTCAGACCAGAGCATTGGGGAGTCTCCCGCATATTGATAGCGGCTCCTTGACGCCCGCAAATGAGATTCAATCTCCCGGAATCTGGAGCAAGACCGCACAGTAGACTTGTGTGTGTGTGTGTGTGTGTGTGTGTGTGTGTGTGTGTGTGTGTGTGTGTGTGTGTGTGTGTGTGTGTGTGTGTGTGTGTGTGTGTGTGTGTGTGTGTGTGTGTGTGTGTGTGTGTGTGTGTGTGTGTGTGTGTGTGTGTGTGTGTGTGTGTGTGTGTGTGTGTGTGTGTGGTCTAAAAAGCATTGAAAAAGTCTTAAATTAAGATAACCTTAAATTAAGGCCTCAAAAGCTTTGAATTTGGAATACAAAGTCTTGGATTTCATTACAAAGGTATTCTATTGTTTGCCTTCCCTAGGATTAAGTTCATACCATAACTAAATGAACTGTTACTAATGTAGGCTATTTAAAAACTGACCGGAGCCCGCACCGGAGGACTGAGACACAGTAAACACGCCACCCTGACTGGTACGGGGGGGGGCCTTCAGACAAATCTCAAGGTAACAGGCTAACGGCTTATTAGCTAGCCAAACACCGAGTGGCTCCACTAATCTGCTTAGTGCGTTTTATAACAAACAGAGCGAGCAGCCGCCGGACTCTAACCTCTGTTGATCCGTGCAGGACTTCACTGTGAGCGGACCGTTTAGAGACCATGCGACTACAGGTAACGGTAAAGGTTAGCTGCTACTGTAGCGGAGCTGCAAGTTAACGCTGAACTGAGCTGTTTTTTTCCAGTGTTAAACACTGCTGCAGCTATTCATGCACGACTGTTGTTGGTGATTTACAGAGGAGTAAGACTTACTCACATCATGTATTGCAGTAAAAGTAGAAAAAAGTGTTGTAGAGTTACAAATTACTTGTCAGTTACAGGTAATAGTACAAAAGTATTATCAAAATATACTGTACTTATAGTACCAAAAGCTCATTATGCAGTGTAATATATCTTATTTTATTGGATTATATTATATTATTGTGCCACATCATATCTCTGTGAGATGGGCTTTTCAGCTGTTGCTTCACTGAAAACAAAGTACAGATCTCAGCTGAATATTGAGCATGACTTGAGAGTGGCAGTATCAAGCCTGCAACCCCCCATGCTCATTGCAGCCACTAATGCAGGGATAAATAGACCTGTCTTGCCAAATTAATTTCTCTTCTTTTCTTTTTTTAACAAATTACAAAGTGGCACTTTTATATCTTTTGTATTTTTTAACTTGATACAAATTTTGACACAGCTGCACTTTTATTTTCTTTATTTTTGAACTTGCGGTTATTGGATGTAGATCGTTAGTTTGTATTTAGTGTATTGTTCCAATAGGTCCTCATTACTGTACTACCATATGATCATGGGATTGAAAGAACATCAACACCTGAGTGTGTTTCCTAGAAAGAAATCAGCTGTGATTGATCTATTTGCATATCTTCACTTGCTGTTTCTCAATAAATGCATGTATAAAATGCAGGGGATATTTTTCTGTTTCAATTTACAATATGATCAGCTGTTCACATTGACTTTAGCCTATAAGTTAGGTTTAGAACATGATGTTATCTGTTCTGACATACAGTGTGAAAGCATTTGTAAAGTTGGCAGTAAAGATCCATTGTTTTGGTTTTGGTGGAGCTTGTGTGTAAAAAAAAGTTCAAGCATTTTAAATTTATGTTAACTGTATGCATTTTGTGTCAAAGCAGCAAGAAATGTGTTAATTGTATAGCCTACACAGACGGATGTTGTGCTAACTGTGTTAAGATTTTAGGAAAGTTGTTAAAAGAATTGAAAAAAGTGTCATAGCGATCGTAAAAAACTGTAATGGTTTAATCATCTCAGTAGGCTGTTATATTGTTGGCTAGTTTCATTCATAATGAAACAGATTTGATAAACTACATGTGTTTTCTGAGCAGGAATGTAGCAGTATAAGTAGAACATTAGAACATTATATATATATATAGTTCATGTTTCCAATGAATCCTAACAATGTGAGCATTGAGCTCAAAGCACCACTGGGCCACAGTGCAGCCTGGCAGAGGTGCCAGCAGGCTGTAGACTCTTAATATTGTTAGTCTGCTTTGTTTTTGCTTTATTCAGGAAAGTTGGCATCAGGAACTAGGGCAGTGGATTTCCTTGTCTAGTTAGAGTCTGTACACTCGCCACTCTGGGAAACAAAAAGAAGAACAAACTGAAATGCTTTTGTGTGTGTTATTCAAACTGTAGTTGTATCTTCCAGAGAACAACGGGCAGGTATAAGTCTCAACATTTTTATTAGTTGATGGCTGTTTTTATAAAGTGCTGAAAGTTTATTGCATTCCTAAACTATTCCTGTTTATTCACGCTGACTAACTGTTTCCTGGGGACTTTACTTCTACAACATTAACCAATGAATCACTCATTGGTGTGAATATTCTACAAATGTATTATTATTCCTACGTACCACTTTTATCAAACATTAACTCCTTCCACATTTGTCGACATCATCAAAACTTTCAGCATGATTAAGAACGAGCTGCTTCTATACACACACACACACACACACACACACACACACACACACACACAGACTATCACAGACTTTGACACACACACACACACACACAGAGACACACAGACCACCACACACAGACATACTCACACATTATACACTTTATTACATCGTGAGGACCAGTGAAAAGCAGCAGCCTGATGCGATCCACCCATTCTAAAGGGTCTAGAGACATGATTTTAACTGCTAAAATTATTAGAATTGTATGTGAATACAAAAATGACTTTAAACATCAAACTCTCAAAAACTGTTCCTTAGCCTACTGGTGTGGGCATAGAGTGCTCTGTAGCGCCTTCCAGATGGCAGGAGGGTGAAGAGGCAGTGTCCAGGATGGGTTGGGTCCTTACAAATGCTTAGGGCCTTCTTTCTACAGCAGGTTCTGTGAATTACCTCCAGTGTTGGCAGCTGTGCTCTGATGATTTTCTATGCCGTAGTGATGATGTGTGGTAGGGCCTTCCTGTTGTCCGCAGTGCAGCCAGGATACCAAATAGTGATGCAGTATGTGATAATAGACTCAATGGAACATCTGTAGAAGTTGATTAGCAGCTGTTGCGGGAGTTGGGCCTTCTTCAGGCACCTTAGGAAGTACATCCTCTGGTGCCATTTCTTTGCCATAGCTTTAGTGTTGGTAGACCAGTCGGGTTATTCATGTTATGTCTATTGGCACACAATCAACACCACTGTTGGGCACTGCACAATTCATGACAAGCATTTTGTTAGATTTACTTACATTTAACACTCTACAGTAGATTGTTTCAATATCCAAACTTTAAGCAAGCTGATTTCAATTTTATGCTTTGTTTTTATTGCTCGTTTACTTAGTATGACCGAACACATAGCAAATAAAATATTTTTCAAATGAAATACTGGTTTGTCAATCGATCTCCAACGACAAACACCAGACCTGCTTTACAAAGCTGCTTTTTACTGAGTTTGATGATTTAAATACCAGATGTTTTCTTCCAAAATGCATCTGGTGGGAAAAGCCGTAGACCTACTGTATAAGGGAGACAAGTTAAGCTCATATTTTCACAAAATCTTCAAATGGCCTTTGCATTTATTTATTTTGTATTCATGCAGTTACACACACAGACACACACACACACATGCACACACACACACACACACACACACACACACATACACACACATACACAAACATACTCACACACACATGCACAAACACAAAAAACTCACTCACACACACACAGAAACACACACATATGCATACACACACACACTCGCACGCATACTTACAGTCTCACACAGACACATTTTGCAGGATTCAGTCCTGCTGCTGCTGTGAAATCGTAACATTAAATTTAATGTTGAGTCTTATTATTTACTGTGAACACTGTTCAAAAGGGTGAAATCCGGTCAGTACCTCAAATACAGGTAAGGTGAACGCTGAACATTTGTCCTGTAGGGTTAAATTGGTCAAACTGGTTCGTGGCTTGTGTGTTTATCTGCTGCAGCCTCAGTTTGATGTAAGTTACGGTAAAACATGATTACACAGAACGAATGCAGGGGCCGAGCAAATAAGAGTGTGAGACAGAGAATAAACAAAGCCAAAGTGCAGTTTCTCTGATTTATCTTATAAAAAGGAACATCTCTCTTTGTCCAGTCAGTGCTTCTCTGTCTGCGCTTCAACCAGGAGAAGGTAAGCTGTTAGAAAGGTGGATTGTTTTCATGTGTTTCACATACAAGTTTAAATACTCTTCCAACAGTTAAATACAGTTTAACACATTTAGTTTAAGATGTAACTCTGCACACTGGAACTGTAGATCTTTTAGATATTACTAGATTAACTATTACTAGATTTACTATTCTCCTTTTGGAAGTTAAATCAATGTATTGATGTTTTTTCGTAATATTTGTTATACTCATTACGTTAACAATTATGGAGGTTATATTTAATTCATAATTCAAATTGAAACTCCAAATAGAAAACAAAGCAAGATCAAATTACAATTATTATTTTACTATGCTACTAGGAAAAATAATTATAATAATTGAATTTAAAAAAGAAAAAGCAAACTGAAAAAGCAAATTCCATCCATCCATCTTCGTCCGCTTATCCGGTGTCGGGTCGCGGGGGGAGCAGCTCCAGCAGGGGGCCCCAAACTTCCCTTTCCCGAGCAACATTAACCAGCTCCGACTGGGGGATCCCGAGGCGTTCCCAGGCCAGGTTGGAGATATAATCCCTCCACCTAGTCTTGGGTCTTCCCTGAGGCCTCCTCCCAGCTGGACGTGCCTGGAACACCTCCCTAGGGAGGCGTCCTTACCAGATGCCCAAACCACCTCAACTGGCTCCTTTCGACGCAAAGGAGCAGCGGCTCTACTCCGAGCTCCTCACGGATGACTGAGCTTCTCACCCTATCTCTAAGGGAGACGCCAGCCACCCTCCTGAGGAAACCCATTTCGGCCGCTTGTACCCTGGATCTCGTTCACTCATCAGAACGAGAAGAAGAAAAAAGCAAAGTTGAAATTTAAAATGATTTATCTTTTGAATTTTCCATTTCAATTTAACATTTGGCTTTTCCATTTCAATTTAACATTTAACTTTTCATTTGGACCTGACAGATGTCAATGTGAATGAGGAAAGGCTGGTGGCAGGGTCTGAAACGAAAGGTGTGCAGAGGACACCAGGGGGGAGCTGACTGCTGGGAAGCACACTGTTGAGGAGAAATGTAAAATTCAAAAGATAAATCATTTTACATGTCTTTGCTTTTTCAGTTTTCTTTTTTAAATTCAATGATAGCATGATTTTTTATAGTAGCGTGGTAAAATAGTAAAATAAAAATATTAATTTGATCTTGTGTCATTTTCTCTTTAGACTTTCAATTTGAATTATGAATGAATATATCCTCCATAGTAAATACCTCCACTACAAATCAGTTTCCTCATTAAAACAAACAATGAAGCTGAACTTTTGATAATTTTTCTTAGTTCACAATGATGATGCGTGCAGCCGTGGGTCTCTGGGTCCTATCAGCGTTGATCTGCGTGGGCAGAGGCCATCACCATCCCGATCACCATTTGGGTCACGGCAATGACAAGGCCGTCCAAGACACTGTAGTGAACGGCAGCGCCACCAGCGTCTCCCTGGTGAACAAAGCAAACCAAGAGTTTTCCTTCCGACTCTACAGGCAGTTAGCAGCTCATGCTGACTCACAGGGAAAAAATATCTTCTTCTCCCCGGCTAGTGTGTCGACCGCTTTGGCAGCGTTGTCCGTGGGAGCGCAGGGGGAGACTCACCGTCAGCTTTTCAGTGGTCTGGGCTTCAACAGCTCCCTCCTGACGCAGACAGATGTGGACCAGGCCTTCCAGACGTTCCTCCAGAGGGCCAACAACACATCTCAGGAGGATGCCAGCGAAGGGACCGCCGTGTTCGTCGACAACCGCTTCAAGCCGAAGCCGGAGTTCCTGCAGACCCTGAAGCAGTCGTACTTCACAGATGGGTTCAATGTGGACTTTAACCAAACCACAGAAAGTGCTGATACCATCAATAAGTACGTGGAGGAGAAGACCAACGGGAAGATTGACAAGCTGGTGGAAAAACTGGCTCCAAACACAGTCCTGTATCTCATCAGCTACATCTACTACAAAGGTAAGAAGGTCCCGTAAGATGATATCTAGTCAGTCTGTAATAATCTAATGTAGTAATGTTAGATCTGTTTACATATTTTGAGATCAATTGAATGTATCAAATCACAAGTTTTGTTTTATTTCTACTCTTTGTCTAACAGGAAAGTGGGCAACTCTGTTTGACCCTAAGCTCACCAAGCAGGATGACTTCAACGTGGACGAGAACACCAAGGTTCAGAGTTTCTCTCTTAATTTAGAAAAAAAATATTTGAATCCCAGTAATTCACAGGGGTGGAGCCAGACATCGTAAACAAGGTTCAAGGTTCATTTACAAAAGATTTATAGAGTACTTTTCATGCCATTAACACAACTTTGGAAAACCTGATAGTTGTTACACCCTAATTTGTTGTTGACATCTGCTGCTTTGTTCAACCCTTTTGCCGTTTTTTGACGAGAAAAAGGACTAAATGGATTTGAGTCCCAGTCTAATTAAGCATCATCTTTCATTCAGTGTGTCTTCATGTTTAAATTGTCATCGTCCAGGTTCCGGTTCTCATGATGAATCTGGAGGATCGTCTCCACACCTATCACGACCGCGATCTGAACACGATGGTCCTTCAGCTGCCCTTCAACAGCTCCTACTCCATGCTGCTGATGTTGCCTGACGTCATGGCAACATTGGAGAACGCCATTGGCCCGAAGCACGTCTCCAAATGGTTGAAGGCTATGATGAGACCCAGGTTTGGAGAATCTTAATTTATGCTTCTAATATGTGGAAGGTTTGACACTGAATAAAGTACTCAGCTTTGTCCTGTCCGATAGCGACTGTCCTCCCCAAAAAACCTGCCCCATAAGTGGTTTGTTCCAGCATCATTCTGACCTAAATTTAGGTTTGTAGTGGCAGCGCCCTCTAGTGGCCATAGTAGTTCTGACGGGAGCAAAGCAGGAAGTAAGGTGAGGAAGTATAAGAGCACCAAATGTCCTGGTAAGGTTGCAGGTTGAGGGGGGGGGGCAAACAAACATACGACTTTCACCCCGGAGACCGACGTTCATGTCCCGTTTGGAAAGAAAAGGAAACAAAGTTTCATTTAATAGCATTTCTCTGTAGTGGTTCATTGCTTTGCAATTGTGTGGTCTTTGTTGTGCATCTGCTTTAATCTTTAACTATTTGTTCATGTGTCCTTGAGTATCAAGAAAGGTGCCCATAAATTAGGGTGACCAGACGTCCTCGGAAATGTCCCCGGTTTTTACTGTGACTGACAGACCCGAAATTGGAATGAAAGAAAACCTTGACCAAACGTATAGTCGCGCACCCTACACGCTCAGGCTCACGACAGTCACAGCAATTTATATAGACCATTTATTGCTTAGTGTTATTACTGATCTACATCACTTAATAGACCGCAATTTGTACTAACTGTATAATGACCCTTCACTACAATTCAGCATTTATCTAGACTGTCTATTCATTGTTTTCATTCATTCAACTGATCTACTTCACTAACTAAACCACTAGACTAACTGTTTATTGACTCTTTACACCATTGACTCTTTACACCATCACAGCAGTGATATAGACTCTGTTCATTTATATTGCACATTCATTGACTTACCTACACCTCACTATGTGCCGGCATTTGTAATGCCCACTTATTCTGCACTTTATGTAGCATATTGTATTCTGTATTCTTGTACTGTATTGAATGTGAAACTATTTGTTGTCTTGCACGCCTACGCTTTTCTTGGCCAGGTCGCCGTTGCAAATGAGAACCTCTTCTCAATGGCCTACCTGGTTAAATAAAGTTTTTTTTTTACAGAGCTTGTTCTAGAATGCCCATATTTCTGGAAGCATGGTAGAAGAATCTTTGCCTTTTACTAGACATATACAGTTGGCTTCTTTCATCCATCCATCATTCATTCATTCATTCATTCAGCCAGCTAGCTCTGATGAGTGTGAGTAGTACAATATCTCATAGGATAGGTAAACCAAAGGTGTTCTTGTAGCCTAAGTGTTATTGTTTTATACATTGTTTTACAGTGTAAATGACGATGCCATAGCGGAAATGTCCATCAATTATTAACGTTATGCTACCGTAGTTCCTCGGGGGTTTGCGTTCTTATTCTTCCAATCTGTACAGAACAACTTGTCTGCTAACATTTGGGGTATGACTGTTGATTGTAATTGTTGATTGTGTTTAGATGTGCCAAATTGTAATTATATAAGGGAGTATTGGTTGGACTGTTGAGCTAAAGCTATGCTAGCGGCAGCTGTCACTTGCTGAACAAACTCTGTTTTTTGTTAATGATTAATGCTTTGGTTTTTTATTGGTGGGGATTAATGTTCTATTGCCAATTTGGTCTGCGAGAACACTGAACTTCTGCATAAATCTCTGCACACCCATTACTCTCTGTGAAATATCTCAAACTCTTCACTCAACACATCGGTACAACAAGCAGTTTCCGAGTAATCTGTTTTGAAATTGCAACAAATTTCGACATGGTCTCCAACTTTGGGCCAAAATTATAATGTCTTCTCATGTAAACTATTTATGTCAGCACAGACATTTCTGTAAATTGCTTAGCCAGAGTATCCCACCATAATGGTTATTATATTGCCAGATTCCAGACAATCCCACAAAAATGAATTTATATTTCTACTGGTATGGTTCCAAGTGACTTTAATTAATTAATGCATAAATATTAAGAAAAATATATTCCACCTGTGTGTGCATGGGTAAAAGTCTGAAGTGCAACATAGTTCAGGCTACAGCAAAAACATTTCCATCCATAGATAAGAGTAATCAAGTCTAACCTCTGAATTGCTTTAAAATAGACAACATTTTCTTACAGGGAAGCATGACCATGGACCACCCTAGGAGGGCTTGTGCCCCAGTGTAGCTCTAGGTCTAGTGATGCCCCTGGGGTAGTGTCCCTGTTTTAAGTTTACAAAGATAAAAACATTACATGTTTTGTGGGAATTTATGCTTCTGAGCTGAAAATTTCCCTGGATTTTGTCTCAGAAATCTGGTCACCTTACTATAAATAAAATGTATTATTGTTTTAACTTTGTATCAACTTAATTAAGTCAGGGGTTTTTTTACCCAGGAGGAAAGGATCCCGACAGAGATTATTTACATGGAGTCTGGTGGAGTTTGGTGATGGTGATTTCGGGGCTGTTTCATATTAACCTAAAATGATCTTACTCTTTAACTAAAAGGTCTATCTCTGTAGGGATCCTTTCCATAATGTTGTCAGACGCTTAGAATAATAATCTGAGTCTGTCATGATGAAAACAGCACATCATTGTTTAAGGCCGTCATAGCCTGCCCTAGTCAGATTCACTGAATGTTTGTCTTCCCCCCCAATGCTTTAGGAGACTTGATGTATATATTCCAAAGTTCTCCATCAAGACTTCCTACAACCTGAATGATGTGCTGTCAGAAATGGGAATGACAGACATGTTTGGTGGTGGTGGAAATTTCAGAGGCATTTACGAGGAGGAAAGTCTGGAAGTCTCACAAGTAAGTAAACATAGTATATGTTTTATGTTATTTCACACATATTCTATTCGTCTGTTGTCTCAGTTACTCTGCGTTGCACCGCAGGTTGTGCACCAAGCTACGCTGGACGTGGACGAGGCCGGAGCCACCGCTGCTGCCGCCACGGGCATTAGCATCGCAATGAATTCTGCTGTCCGTGTGTTGAAGTTCAATCGTCCATTCATGGTCCTCATCACTGAATGCAACACGGAGAAAATCCTCTTCTTGGGCAAAATTATCAACCCAACCATCTGATGGATCATCACTTTGTGTTTGCTCGAGCACAGCTGTTGCATCTCATATAAAGGAGTCAGAAAAACTTCTTTTTTTGTCTCTTGCTTTATTGAGAGTGTAAAACGTTTTTATATAATCTTTCAAGGTAAAATAATGTGGTGATAGAATATGATCAACTTCCCTAAGCATTTGGTATTCATTTATAAAGGATCAGATTTTAAAAATACAATAGAGGTCAACAGTGACCGCCCACTTTATGAACCGCTCTGGTTCTGGGTATTAAAATCCTTTACTTAAGTAAAAGTATTACTTCCACACTGTAAAAGTACAAGTCCTGCATTAAAAATGTTACTTCAGTAAAAGTCTGTTAGTATCATCAGGAAAATGTACTTAAAGTATAAAAGTACTTAATACAGAAAAATCCTCACATTTTGGAAACTGGAAACAGTTGATTTCATAAAGACTTGTTTCTTCTACAGGAGCAGAAACTTTGTTTCACAGCTCACAGTCAGTCTACCTTGGATGGTTTAGACCTTGTGGCTAATAATCAAAATCCTTATAGAGAAAATGAATTGGATTTTTAAAGTTGACGGGAACAGTGTGAATTCTGTATGTTCAAAGGCTGACACTACTCAGAATTGCTGGCTTGCATGTGTAATAAGTAGTTGAAGTAGTAGGAATAGTTGAAAAACTGAGAATGGGTTAATTTGGTATGAATGTTATTGAGAAGTTAAATAATACAAATAATGTTTGAAAGATATTATGTTTTTAGAAAAAGCTGACTCTAAGCTGGAAATCACTTAAATGTGTAAGAAGTAGATAAATTAGTAAAAGTTATTAAACGCAACACGGAGAAAATCCTCTTCATGGGCAAGATTATCAACCCAACCATCTGATGGTCATCACTTTGTGTTTGTTTGAGCACAGCTGTTGCATCTCATGTCAAGGAGTCAAAAGAACTTTGGTTTTGTTGTCTCTTGCTTTATTGATTGAGTAGGTATGTTTTGATCAAATGTGTTCACCATTTGCCTGAAGAAGACCCAGTAGGGTCGAAACGTTGCATTTATATTAAATATGGGAGTTTAAACAATGTTGCGGACATTACATTTTTTTCACTTCAAGATTATCAACCCAACCATCTGATGGTCATCACTTTGTGTTAGCTCGAGCACAGCTGTTGCATCTCATATAAAGGAATCAGGAAATCTTTTGTTGTGTTTTTGTATACTCAATCTTGCTTTATTGATTGAGTATGTAGCAAACTAATCTGTGAAAGCAAAATAATGAAGGGATAACATTTTATAAACAGCCATAAGCATTTGTTATTCATTTTTACCAAAGATTAGCTTTTAAAAAATACAATAGAGCTCAACAGTGACCGCCCACTTTTTGAACAGCTTTGACGTTTCATTTAATTGCTGATATTAAGACTTTTAAGCCTGGAACCAGCCAATCAGCTACGAGATGAATCATGACCATAAGAAATTTGATTCGGGGCAAAATACACATTTTGAAAACGGCAAAAATGACAAAAGAACAACCCTGTAAAGAAACGCTCAGAGACTTGAGTGGTAGCAGCTTTCGCAGGTTCAGTAAACATTTCCAGCTCAACCAATCAGCGAGGTCGCTGTTAACGCTCAGGATTGTAACTATTAATTAGCTATCCTGTGAAAAAAACAGTGTTGGTCGTTCTCTATTTAAGATGATGGTGATGAACGCAGAGTTGTCAATCAGCCGGAAAATATGGAGTCACAGGATGTGAGGTATACGGAGATGGAGAGCCCAAGAAGACCGTCTGAAAAACTTAACGTTTGCTACTCAAAAATTAGAACTTTGTTTGTCTCCAAAATATTAAAAACGTTTTCAAAATTATTCCAACTCTCTCTATCAAAAACGCCAACAGTCAAAAGAAGCACACTGTTGTCCCCAAACCAGCCTCATCTGTGAGATGGACCGGAGGCTGTGTGAATATGTCATCTTATTTCTGGGTCAACACGGTAAATCACATCAGTTAAGGCCACACTGAGTTATCATTGTAAAGTACAGATGCTAAGTAAGATATTGATCATTACCCTTAGCAGTCCTTCTACAAGTAGTTTGCTCAGATTGGCACTGACGTTGCTTGACCTTATCCCTGCAGCACGTAGCCCATCAGTGGAGAAGTACAATAATTGTAGAAAGATAAACACTTAATATGGAATGAGATGAAAAATTATACAGTTTCAGAAACATTTAAAAGTTACATATAGTCACTTTAAGTAAAATTACTGGTAAAAGAAATCTACTCTAGTAAAAGTAAAAAGTAGATCCTTAAAAATGTACTCAGAGTAAAAGATACTCTATTACCTTTTGACAGCGGGGGAAGATATACTTTTTGTATCTTCTTTCATCTTATTTAACTTATTATGCTTATAATTAAATCTTAGTCTTTTGTGCTTTGACAAGGGAACAAAGTAGCTTTCAATTTTAGTTTATTGATGGATACAACGTTAGAGATCTTTTTTTTTTTACTCAGTAAAGGATGTGATTTAAAATGTAGCAACGTACATTACTGCAAACAAAACATACTAGAGGAAAACTTAAAATACACATTTTTAAAAGTACTTTAAAAAGTAAAAGTACACAAAAAAAACTACTCCATTACAGTAACATGAGTAAATGTAATTTGTTACTTTCCACCTCTGGACTTGATGATGATCTTTTGTTCATCACATTGGTGGAAATGGGCTTCCACAATAATAAAGTCTGCACACAAAAAAAGCAGTCCCTTGCATCCCTCAGCTTGTGTTTCTATTTATAAAACACCAGCGGCCTGTTGCACAAAACCAGGATAAGGGATTAAGCCGGGATATTCAGATTATTGTGGATGAATTTAGCTTTGACTTGGTTGCACAAAAGCAGGTTGAATTAAACCCAGCCAAGTAACCATGGAGATTTATTCTTTGCAGCTAGCCTGCTCCAGAGCAGGCTAACAGCCAGGCTAAGATTAATCCTGGAGTCTTATGTGTTATGGGCCGGGGGATCCTCCCAAACCGTGCAGCGGACTCTAAAAGCGGACTTTTAGCGTCAATAACGACGACAATGGCACCTGATCCTGGTCCTTTTTTTACCAAATGGGAGTGAGAATGTGTTGGAATGCCACAAAGCTTCTTAATATTTTTATTTTGGTGCTGTCACTTGTCATCTTCGAGCTTGGGAGTGAGAAAAAAAAACATGAATAATAATAATAATAATAATAATAATAATAATAGGCTATATTGTTTTACAGATATGCTTACAGTGTGTATTGAAGTCACTTACTTCTTTTTGTAGTTTTTGTCCAGTCATGTTTGTTCTGTATGAACATTAATTGTAGAAAGATATTTAGAATTAGACATAGCTTATGGAGATTTGTGCATATGGTTGTAAAACATATTCTCGCATTATGAATAAGGGTTTGAAATTAAGCCTAGTCTTTAGGGTAAATTTCCAGAGGAACAAGAATTCCCTCTGCTCACTTTTAAGGCAAAGTAGGCTAAATAATAATACATTTAATTTATATAGTGCTTTACATGGTAGGCTAAAAGACACTTTAGTGTAAAACCGGCACATTTAGCACATAAAAACAGATACAGCAATAAAACCAACACATAAAACAAGCATATTAAATCAATTTAAACAGAATGTACAACTTTGTAAAAATGTGGAGTGACTAGTAAGTAGATTGTTTTTAATCCATACGCATTCAGTCGGTCCGCTATTGTCTGTCAGGCTTTTTCTCTCCGTTTGATAACAACAGCTGTATTTCCCTTTTTTGCATATTATATGCTTCACCTCCTCATAACTTTCCATAATTAGCTGATGCTCAGCGGGTGAAGCATATGCTGCACGCGTATTCTCCATTTGTGCATCAGTAAATCTTTGATCGATACCGTGGTCTATTTAAGAAAGCCGTGAACTTATTCCAGCTATCTACACCTGGCTGGACATAGCTTCACCGTCTGATCCTGGCTCGGCAAACGTGCAACCGATTAAGCCACGATGAGCGGATCACACAAAGTCAAGTTGCACTTTTTCATTCATCCTGGATTTCTTCATTCTACTTTTGTGCAACAGGCCCCAGGGGGCGCGATCAGGAAACTATACTGGCTGTGTGCTTTTATTTTGCTTCAGGTGGAGTAGATTTTTCTTTTAATAAAACTTTATTATTCAAATAAAATATATATAAAAATAAGAAAAAAATAGACTTTATTATTAGTTATAGCAGAAAGTTAAAGGGAGACATGCCCACACACAAACACACACACACACATACATGCACACACACAGACAGACACACACTCTCAAACACATACTCACACACATACTCACACCCACACACTCACACACAGACACACACACACGCGCGCGCACACACACACACACACACACACGCACAACCCACACACGGACACATGCACACACACACACACACACACACAAAACAAATGTGATGACCCCTCTCATGTGAGCTGGGTAGGAGGCAGGCAGAGGTGTGGTAGTCTACACCTGGTTCACATTTGCTTGATTGACTCTTTGTCCTTTAAAGAGGGCTGGAGATTCAGTTCTGGTGATCTCTCTCAATCCTCACATCTAGAAAAGGTTTGTTTATGAGTTTTTTCCCCAATTACTTTACTTTTCACCAGGGCCGGATTGGGAATCATTTTCAGCCCTGGATTTTCATGCCTTAGACCGGCCCACTTTACTTCACGAATGACTATATTAAAAAAATTTAATCAAAACCTTAGTATATAAGTCTGCAATAGCGCCCTGTTCTCTACATCCTTGTAATTCGGTGTATATTGTAAAATATCACTATTTCCAAGTGTTGCTTCACAATGTAGATTTATTAGAAAAGTTAACATCTTACCAACAACCCAAAGATGTTGAACAATATCAGAATCTGTTTCTGTGCAAATAAGTAATCACAGATTAAATAAAGAACAAGATACATTGTATTGCACTTGCTAATGACACCATAATCTATTTTTTCCTTTGAATATTTCATACAACTTTCATAATGGGTCACAAGTAATATTTGGTCATAAAAAGTGATTATATTGTAGCTAATCTGATCATGTTTGCTTGTTCACATACTGTGATACAACAGCTCACAGTAGGTGTGCCATCCACACTGACAGCAGCTATCCCTAATGCACACTACTGGCTCTGCTTCTGACACTAAATCACATTTTATAAATTGTCATAATTCTCAGCACAAATCTCTCCTTTTTACAAAGCTTTCTGATCAAGTCAAGTCAGTGTCATTATGGTAGTGACGAATCATCTGGCATCATTAATTATCCCAGGGCATTTTTCATATAGAGCAGGTCAACACCACACACTTATTAATTCTTATAATATTCAGTCAATGATCGACCCTAGCTGCCCAAACTGGAGTTCTGGGCTCATATAGCTGTTGCTTGGTAACCTTACTGGCTCTTCATTGTCACTGTTAGCAGCAAACTGGACTAGTAGGCCTACTGCTGCGGAGCTACAAGAACAAGTTTGATTCATAAACATAGAGGCTGGTTTGCAGTCACTTCTCCTAACTAACTTAGCTTACCCGTCTCAACGTCTTCATTTGGCGTTTTGCTAAAAATAGAAAAGGTTCATCTGGCCGCGTCACTTTCTAGAGCTCTCCTTTTTTAAATTGACGCCTTTTCAGTGCCGTTTTGCGCTTTCTATTACCCGTTTAAAACAGCTTCTTTTTGCTCGCGGTGGCATCCTCCAACAAGCAACAGTGACTTGTGTACGATGACGTATTTTTATTTATTTTTTAGCAAGGTGCTGCCGTCGGAGGAATCCAAACATAAATAGGTCATCATTAACCAGGCTGCACCAAAAATAAAATACTATACAAAAAGTGGGCTGCAAGTGCAGGCAGCATAGGGACAGCATCCATTATATTCAACTATGATTTCAACCCAGTGCCACACCTGAACACCGGCCCTCACAACCAAACAACCAGACCGGCCCACCGGGAATTCTCCCGGTGCTCCCGATTAGCCAATCAGGGCATGCTATTCACACATTCACTTACACTCCCTACACCACTGATGATACTGCTCCACATAATTGATATTGCACCAGTTTGGTTTTACTAATTTGCATTGAGTTGTTTCTCAGGTCGTAGAGGTAAGAAGCCAGACTGCCTTTCAGAATTGTGACTGGTGTAATTGCTTAGGAGATTCACGTGTGTGTGTGTGTGTGTGTGTGTGTGTGTGTGTGTGTGTGTGTGTGTGTGTGTGTGTGTGTGTGTGTGTGTGTGTGTGTGTGTGTGTGTTAAACTAAAAGGTCTATCTCTGTAGGGATCCTTTCCATAATGTTGTCACAAATTTAGAATGATAATCTGAGTCTGTCAGCAGCAACAACAGAACTCTAAGTGGACACTGACTCATACTGAACAGTTTGTGTTGTATCCAAGCAATTGAAACAAGTGTTAGTTTTGAAAGAAATTGTATTTTGATCATTGGTTGTGAGTTTTGTGTCTAGAGTTTAAAAAAATGATGTCAAGGTTCTGAAATTAGTGCCAAAGTGATTGTAAAAAAAATAGTTTGGTTATTAGTTTGTCTTTTGTAATATGGGTTATTTGTCAGGGGCAATATTCAAAAATGTCAGATAAAGTATTGTGTAATGATAACTCAACTCAATTTTAGAAATACGTATTCACCAATGTACATATGTCCTGCAGGGTTACATTACAGCCTGGTTCACGGCTGCTGGTTACAGCGTTCTCACTCAATTTAATTAATTAAGCACTTAATACTTGACCAGTTTTAATGATTGTTGTTCACATCAGTCAGACGAATAGGGGAAATAGGGTCCAGCTTGAAAAATAGCACCCTTTTAATCATATCTTTGAGAAGAACTAAACAGCCCATGTACTCATCAATTTCACTTTATACTAAACCTTCAGAAAATACTTCTAGTACAACCAGTTTCCTCATTAAAACATTAGTCATTAGAACTTTTGAACTTTTGAACTTTTGTCTTAGTTCACCATGATGATACAAGCAGCTGTGGGTCTCTGGGTCCTATCAGCGGTGATCGCCATGGGCAGCGCCAACAGCGTCTCCCTGGTGAACAAAGCAAACAACGAGTTTTCCTTCTGACTCTACAGGTAATTAACAGCTCATGCTGACACACAAGGAGAGAATATCTTCTTCTCCCCGATTTGTGTGTCTACTGCTTTGGCAGCGTTGTCCGTGGGAGCGCAGGGGGAGACTCACCGTCAGCTTTTCAGTGGTCTGGGCTTCAACAGCTCCCTCCTGACGCAGACAGATGTAGACCAGGCCTTCCAGACGTTCCTCCAGAGGGCCAACAACACATCTCAGGAGGACGCCAGCGAAGGAACCGCCGTGTTCGTCGACAACCGCTTCAAGCCCAAGCTGGAGTTCCTGCAGACCCTGAAGCAGTCGTACCTCGCAGATGGGTTCAATGTGGACTTCACCAAAGCCACAGAAACTACTGATACCATCAATAAGTACGTGGAGGAGAAGACCAACGGGAAGATTGACCAGCTGGTGGAAGACCTGGATCCAAACACAGTCATGTATCTCATCAGCTACATCTACTACAAAGGGTAAGAAGGTCCTTTGGGATGAGATCTAGTCAGTCTGTAATGTAAGATCAGTTTACATATTTTGAGGTTAAATTGAATACATCAAACCAAATGTGATTTCATTTCTGCTCCTTGTCTAACAGGAAAGTGGGCGACTCCGTTTGACCCTGAGCTCACAGAGGAAGACTACTTCAACGTGGACGAGAACACCAAGGTTTAAAGAGTCTCTCTTAATTCAGAAAAAAAATATTGAGTCCCAGTAATTATCAGGAGTGGAGCCAGACTCTGTAAACATTCAGAGTTCAGCTCTAAACCTAGAGCTAGGGTGCGTGGGAATTAATTTACCAAAGTTATATAAAGTTTTTAATTCCGTTATCACAATTTGGGAGAACCTGATAGTTGTAACACACAAATTTGTTTTTGATGTGCTGTCTTCAACCATTTTGTTTTATTTTTTAAACGAGAAAAAGTGCTGCATGGATTTGAATCAGTCCAATTAAGCATAATCGTTCATTCTGTGTTTAAATTGTCATCGTCCAGGTAGAAAGTCCTCATGATGAATCTGGAGGATAGTGTCAACACCTATCGCGACGACGTGCTGAACGGGACAGTCCTTCAGCTGCACCTTCACCAGCTCCTACTCCATGCTGCTGATGTTGCCTGACATCTTAATTTATGCTTCTAATATGTGGAAGATTTGACACTGAATAGTCTGTCAGTGATTAAATACAGCATTACACACATCATTGTTGCCCTCACAGCCAAATGAAACTCCTGCCCTAGTCAGATTCACTGAATCTTTGTCTTTTTTCGAGGACAGCTGTTGCATCTCATAAAGGAATCAGAAAAATTCAGTTTTTTTGTCCTTTGCTTTATTGAGTGTAAACCAGTTTTTATATAATCTTAAGGTAAAATAATGTAGAGTTAAATATGATCAACTTCCCTAAGTATTTGGTATTCATATATAATATGATCAGGTTAAAAATACAATAGAGCTCAAATGATCACCTACTTTTTGAACTGCTCTGGTTCTGGCAGGGTTGGTAGAAGTATTAAAATTTCCTTAAAGTACTTCTTCCATATTGTAAAAGTCCTGCATGGTAAATGATACTCCTAATAATATATAGGGGAACTGTTTTAGACTACACAAATGCTTGTGTAGCATTGCTGTGTGTGATATCAAATATTTAGTTATTAGTAGTTAATAGTTATTTTGAGCTTTGGCATAAGTGAATGAAATGAGGGCAAAAGCGTCTGGACTTTTTTTGAAATGTAGATATTTTGTCAACTGTATAAGTTATTTTTATTTCTTCAGTTTGACTCCTAACACATATGAGAAGTGTTTGGACAGGAGATTGGCTTAGCTTTTATTGCTGTGTGTGATATCAATACATATCTGTGAGATTCATGTTTTATTTGTCTTTAAAGTCCTTTTTTAACATTGAAGTGACCTCACTGCAGCACAAATATTCTAAAAGCCCTGTTTTTCCTGGAAAAAATGGTGTTTATGGATTGACTGGACAACAGGGTTGATTTCTTTCTTCTTCTTTTTTTTTGAAAATAAAACCGACAGACCAGAGGTTGTCAAAATTCCTTTACAGCTTAGAGTGTTTGGGTCCTTTACACTTTCTAAAATGTTTAATACTATAACTACATTTTACTTGATACTTGCATACTTTTACTGAAGTAACATTTTCACTGCAGAACTTTTAACTTGTAAAAAAGTATTTTTATAGTGTGGTATTAGTACTTTTACTACAGTAATCTGAATACGTCTTCCAGCGCTGCCTGTGAGGATATAAACAACTACACATTGTTGCCCTCTGGTGGTAGAAGTTCTGCATGATGAATGATAGAAATGTTGCAGTATAAATAACATTATGAAGGCTTTGGTTTTAGGCAGCAATGCCTCTCAGGATTTTATTTGCAGGTGTTTTACATGTGTAAACCTTTGCATATACACTGTAAAAAAGCTTTTACATTTTTTGACAGCAATACATGTTATTTCATGTTGTGTCAACATCTGGGATTGCTTCGTTGACGCCAGAAATTCCGCCGGATGTCCCTTCATTTCTGACAGACAGACAGAAAGTTGATTGACTTTTTTTAATACTTTAACTACATTTTCCTGATGATACTTACATACTATAACTTGTAACAGAGTATTTTAACAGTGTGGTATTAGTACTTTTACTGCAGTAAAGGATCTGAATACTTCTTCCAGCGCTGCTGATTTTAGCAGGAGGGAAATGGAGGTAAAGTATGATAAAGATAGCTCGAGTATATTCCACTTTTAGATCCACAGATAACGTTTTTATGTTAGAGACTCACAGCTTCTGATCATGTTTGAATTGCCTTTAACGTTTATAAGTATTCATATTCTGTCAACGTGTTCATGTTAAATGGATTTACCTTAAAAATATGAATCTGATTCAGCTTTTGGTGAATGTCTGGCAGTCAAGTGCTTCTTACACACAAAACATTAACCTACCGTAACCCACGTCAAACTGAGGCTACAACAGATAAACACACAAGCAAAGAGCCAGGATGTAACATAACTCTACAGGACAAATGTTCAGCATTAGTTTTCGTCCACTAAAAGTTCTGTTTCTGCCGCTGACAGAGTCAGATTATTATTCTTAGTCTCTGACAACATTATGGAAAGGATCCCTACAAAGATAGACCTTTTTCTTAAAGAGTAAGATCCTTTTAGTTTACAGTTTTTTTCGACAGTGGGCACAACTGGAGTAACATGTAGCAGAAGTTCATGTGGACCAAACTGTAATTCGTTTTTCATTGCTTGAACACACTTTTAAAAACTCTGCACACTTATCCCATGACTTTACAGTTTTTTTCGATTGCTAGACGAAAGTGGGCACAACTGGAGTCACATGTGCAAAACTCTAACTCCAGTCTGCACAGCAGCAGTTCATGTGGACCAAACTCTAGTTCGTTTTTCATTGCTTGAACACGGTTTTCAAAATTCTACACACTTATCCCATGACTTTAACCACAACATGCACAACCCTGTGTCACAGTGTCTGCATCATCATTTAGAGATGATGCAGACATCTAATGGGATGAAGAAAACTCTGTGTTACTCTTATGCACCTTTAGTTTTTTTCCAGTCATTCCATAAATTACTAGAGACAAAATACTATATTGAAGCAAATTCCTGATTTCCATTCCTTCTTGTTTACAATACATAAAAATTGGTATATTGTAAAATATATATCTTTTCTTTAAAGAAGCTATTGAGTAGTGTGAAGTAACTCAAATTGTTCAAACTGTAAAGATGAAAAGTTTGTAATTTCTGTACTGATGTTTGACGATAGTGTTTTTACACAGTGTGGTCTGAGTGACGGTGTGTGTTATCTGATGAGGATTGTTCATAGTGTTTCGGCTGCACTGAGCCTGTTTTGAGACGTGTGTTAAGAGTTGTGTTGCTTGGAATGAGTTCTGCAGGAGATGTAAACTGTTTAGCTCAGGTGACTGTTGGTAATGCAGACTGTAGTTATTGTTTTGCACATGTGGCTTCAGTTGTGACCACTGTCACTCTATCATTCATCATGCAGAACTTCTACCACCAGAGGGCGACATTGTGTAGTTGTTTATATCCTCACAGGCAGCGGTGGAAGAAGTATTCAGATTACTGCAGTTAAAGTACTAATACCACACTGTAAAAACACTCTGTTACAAGTTAAATTCCTGCAGTGAAAACTTTTAGTTCAGTAAAAGTCCTTAAATATCATCAGGAAAATGTAGTTAAAGTATTAAAACATTTTAGAAAGTGTAAAGGATCCAGGATGTGTGTTTAATGGTCTAATAATCTCAGCTGGACTTTATATAGGCCGTTATATTGTTGGCTAGTTTCATTCATAAGAAAACATGATAAACTACTTTGTTTTGCGTGCAGAAATGTAGCGGAGTAGAAGTAGAACATCAAAACATTATCTATATCTATATATGGTTCACGGTTCATGTTTCCAATGAATCCTAACAATGTGAGCATTGAGCTCAAAGCACCACTGGGCCACAGTGCAGCCTGGCAGAGGTGCCAGCAGGCTGTAGACTCTTAATATTGTTAGTCTTCTTTGTTTTTGCTCTATATAGGAAAGTTGGCAGACAGGACCTAGGGGCAGTGTATTTCCTTGTCTGGTTAGAGTCTGTACGCTCGCCACTCTGGGAAACAAAAAGAAGAACAAACTGAAATGCTTTTGTGTGTGTTATTCAAACTGTAACTGTATCTTCTAGAAAATTACGGGCAGGTATAAGTCTCAACGTTTTTATTAGTTGATTTTGCTGTTTTTATAAAGTGCTGAAAGTTTATTGCATTCCTAAACTATTCCTGTTTATTCACACTAACTAACTGTTTCCTGTGGACTTTACTTCTACAACATTAACCAATGAATCACTCATTGGTTTGAATATTCTACAAATGTATTATTATTCCTACGTACCACTTTTATCAAACATTAACTCCTTCCACATTTTTCAACATCATCAAAACTTTCAGCATGATTAAGAACGAGCTGCTTCTATACACACACACACACACACACACACACACACACACATACACACACACACAGACACACTCACATACATACTCACACATTTTACACTTTATTACATCTTGAGGATCAGTGACAGGCAGCAACCTGATGGGATCCACCCTTTCTAAAGGGTCTAGAGAGATAATTTTATGTGAACACAAAAATGACTTTAAACATCAAACACTCTCAAATTTAAAACCTGAATGTTTTTTCCTGTCTTTCCTGGGGACCAGTCATGTTTTGTCTATTGGCACACAATCAACACCACTGTCGGGCACTGCACAATTCATGACAAGCATTTTGTTAGATTGAAACAACACACAAGAGAAGATTCATTGAAATATCCAAACTTTAAACAAGCTGATATCACTTTTATGCTTCGTTTTTACTGCTCTTTTACTTAGTATGATTGAACACATAGCAAATAAAATAATTCTAATCTAATCTGGCAACACCAGCCACCAGGTTTTATGACAAAGACAATCTTACACTTCTGGGCAAACTTTGCCCGCCGGCTTTCAAAAAGAAAATCTGCAATTCAATCACATCCACAGCAAACCTGAAACGGCACGTTGAACTGAAGCAACATATGAAAAAAAAGAACTATGAACTACGTTAATTTTTGGAACTGTGAACTTAGTTCAAAATGTTGAAGTATGAACTATGAACTGAACTTGTTCATTTTAAAATTTGTAAACTGAACTTTGAACTAGTTCATGTAGAAAGTGACCTTTCCAAACACTGCAGACACACACAAACACAAAACACACAAACACTCAAACACACACACAGACACATACTCACACACACACACTCAGACACACACACGAAACACACACACACACTCGCACACTCACACACACACACACACACACATACTCACACACACTCACAATCACAGACGCACTCTCTCTCACGCACAAACACACACACGTACGCACACACACTCACACACACACACATACTCAAACACACACACACACAAACATATACACACATACTCACAAACACACAAACACACACACACACATACTCACACAACCTCACACTCAAACACTTACTCACACACACTCACAATCACAGACGCACTGTCTCTCACACACAAACACACACACATACGCACACACACTCACACACACACTCACACACACACACACACAAACATATACACACATACTCACACACACACACTCACACTCACACATGAAACACACATGAAACACTCACAAGCACACACTCACACACATATTCACTCAAACACACACACACAAAGACACCCATTCTAAAGGGTCTAGAGACATGATTTTAACTGCTGAAATTATTATAATGTTATGTGAACACAAAAATGACTTTAAACATCAAACACTCAAATCAATTTAAAACCTGAATGTTGTTTCCTGGAGACTACACGTGAATTTTGTCCTTCCTGGGTACCATTCATGTTATGTCTATTGACCCACAATCAACACTACTGTTGGGCAATGCACAATGCATGACAAGCATTTTGTTAGATTGAAACACACATACACACACACAAAAACACACAAAACACACACCCACACACATGAAACACTCACTCACATGCTCACACACACACACACACACACACACACACACACACAATCACACACATACTTACACAACCTCACACTCAAACATATACTCACAACCACACACACACACACACACACACACAAAACACTCACCCACACACATGAAACACTCACTCACACACACACGCACACACACACACAGAGACACAGACACACACACACACTCACATACACACACACATGCTCACACACACACACACACACACACACACACACACAATCACACACATACTTACACAACCTCACACTCAAACACATACTCACAACCACACACACACACACACACACACACAAAACACTCATTCACACACTCACACACACATACTCACACACATACTCACACACACAGACACACACACACATCTACCTGTTTTTATTACATCGTGAGGACCAGTGACAGGCAGCAGCCTGATGGGATCCACCCTTTCTAAAGGGTCTAGAGACATGATTTTAACTGCTAAAATTATTATAATTGTATGTGAACACAAAAATGACTTTAAACATCAAACACTCAAATAAAACCTGAATGTTGTTTCCTGGAGACTACACGTGAATTTTGTCCTTCCTGGGTACCATTCATGTTATGTCTATTGACCCACAATCAACACTACTGTTGGGCAATGCACAATGCATGACAAGCATTTTGTTAGATTGAAACAACACACTAGAGGAGATTCTTTCAATATCCAAACTTTAAACAAGATGATTTTACTTGTATGCTTCTTCTTTACCTCTCTTTTACTTAGTATGATTGAACACATAGTAAATAAAATCATTTTAAAATTAAATACTGGTCTCCAATGCCAAACACCAGACCTGCTTTACAAATGTGCTTTTTACTGAGTTTGATGATATAAATACCAATTGTTTTCTTAAAAAATGCATCTGGTGGTATAAACCCTAGACCTACTGTATAAGGGAGACAAGTTAAGCTCACATTTTCACAAAACCTTCAAACGGCCTTTGCATTTTTTAAGTAATCCAGTTGCACACACACACATACACACACACAGACACACATGCACACATGCACACACTCACACACACACACAAAACACTCACAAATACACATACGCACACACACACAAACACACACAGACCCCCACACACACACACACATTATCTCTCTCTCACACATACACACACACACATACTCACACACAGACACACATACACAGACACACATTTTGCGGGATTCATTCCTGCTGCTGCTGTGAACTCGTAACATTAAATGTATGTTGAGTCTTATTATTTACTGTGAACACTGTACAGTAGCCTAACTAAGAAAACCACTTTCTGGGATGTTGTCAACCTGTGTGCAGTTACAAACGGTTGAGATCCGGGCAGCCCTCTATTACAGGAAAGCTGACGCTAAACATTTGTCCTGTAGGGTTAAATTGGTCAAACGGGTCATGGCTTGTGTGTTTATCTGCTGCAGCCTCAGTTTGATGTGAGTTACGGTAAAACATGATCACACAGAACGTATGCAGGGGCTGAGCAAATAAGAGTTTGAGACAGAGAATAAACAATGCCAAAGTACAGTTTCTCTGATTTATTCGTCCAGAATTTGTTTCTCTGTTTGCACTTTAACCAGGAGAAGGTAAGCTTTCACCTACAAGTTTAAATACTCTGCCAACAGTTAAATACAGTTTAACACATTGAGTTTGAGATGTAACTGTGCACACTGGAACTGTAAATCCTTTAGAGATGACAAGATTGACTCTACTTTTTCTCCTTCTGGAAGTTCAGTCAATGTATTGATGTTTTTTTTCGTATTATTTGTTATATTCATGAGTTTAAAAATTGTGTATGAATGTACTGTGGAGTGGGTAAGACTGTTTATAGTGGTAGGCTAGCAGATACTGTTGACTTGAGCTAGCCTAGCACCAGCGAACTACAACTGGAAGGACTGGATGAAACGTGTTAAAATCAGTTATCGCTGATAAATAACACACTGGTCCACAGGTCCTACGTTTAAAATTCTGAACCACCCCTTTAATTTAATCTTTAATTCGTTGTGGTCTCCCTTCTTTTGTTTTGAATTAGAGCTGGTTCATGACAAAGTGGGGGCTCCTAGTATTTAGCGTTTGAGTTAGATTTTTGTTACTTTAAATCTAATTGGTATTGCACCAGTTTGGTTGTGCTAATTTGCATTGAGTTGTTTCTCTGGTTGGAGAGGTAAGAAGCCAGACTGCCTTTCTGAATTGTGACTGGGGTAATTTTTTGGGAGATTCACATGTTTTGTACGTTTTAGAGTATTGGTAAGAGGTTTTGTTGAAACAAAATATAGGTCCGTGGTTCAAGGCCAGATTTATAGAAGCGGACCTTATCGCCAGCTGCACTTTGTCAACTTCTCTTCAAGTTCTCTTCAAAGTATGAAAAAGTCCCAAAATGAAGTCTCAGAAAATCCATGCAGAGTCAGAGTCAGATGTGAAACAGAAGTTTTAATAGATAACACAGAAAAATCCCAAGCAAGTACCGGTAAACTTGCTAAAGATTCCTTCGTCTAGCTTCGCCTTATATCGTCCTAAAAGAGAAATCCTCCTCCTGAGGAGCGCTCCAATGATCACCTTCAGATCAAAGGTGTAAAACTTCAATTGGCTACTTTTTAGGCCTAAGAGCACCTCTTTTGGGGATTTTCCAGTAGATGAAGTAATTTAGCTGATCTTGCATTTTGAATATCTACGCTTAAGGCGTTTGGCCTTGGCTATACAGTGGCGGGCCATCCGCAGCTGATGCAGCTGCAACAGTGGTAGGCCACGTTGGCTGTTTGTGACTGTGGATGTCTGCAGCTACACAGCGGCAACTGAGGACTGCATGAGGGGGGAGAGTCTGTGTGTAGCAGTGAGGAAGGCAGCCGCGGGAAGCACTAAGACAGAGAAAGTCTGTGACTCCCACCAGGCAGACACATTGACATCTCCTATTTATATCACATTGATACACGTTGTATATGTCCCCATAATTCAATTTAAAAATCCAGATCTATCATATTTTGCCAAAACAGTTTGACGAGTATTTGTGGTCCTAGCTGGTTTGACTCACTGGTTGCTTATTTTTCTAAGTTACTATTGTGTAAAGCGTGTGTGATGACGGTCAATGTTAATGGAGTTTTTCACAGGTTAGGCAAAGTACAAATCAGTTTCTTCATTAAAACAAACAATGAAGCTGAACTTTTCTCTTAGTTTACAATGATGATGCGAGCAGCCGTGGGTCTCTGGGTCCTATCAGCGGTGATCTGCGTGGGCAGAGGCCATCAATATTTTTTCGATCACTATTTTGGTCACGATGACGACAAGACCGTCCAAGACACCGTAGCGGATGGCAACGCCACCTTCGTCCCTGGTGAACAAAGCAAACAAAGAGTTTTCCTTCCGACTCTACAGGCAGTTAGCAGCTCATGCTGACTCACAGGGAAAGAATATCTTCTTCTCCCCTTTTTGTGTGTCGGCTGCCTTGGCTATGTTGTCCGTGGGAGCGAGGGGGGAGACTCACCGTCAGCTTTTCAGTGGTCTGGGCTTCAACAGCTCCCTCCTGACACAGACAGATGTGGACCAGGCCTTCCAGACGTTCCTCCAGAGGGCCAACAACACATCTCAGGACACCAGCGAAGGGACCGCCGTGTTCGTGGACAACCGCTTCAAGCCGAAGCCAGAGTTCCTGCAGACCCTGAAGCAGTCGTACCTCGCAGATGGGTTCAATGTAGACTTCAGCAACACCACAGAAAGTGCTGATACCATCAATAAGTACGTGGAGGAGAAGACCAACGGGAAGATTGACAAGCTGGTGGAAATCATGGATCCAGACACAGTCATGTATCTCATCAGCTACATCTACTACAAAGGTAAGAAGGTCCTGTGGGATGAGTCTGTAATAATATAAAATAATAATGTAAGATCTGTTTACATATTTTGAGGTTAAAGTGAACTTATCAAACCACAAGTTGTGTATTATTTCTGCTCATTGTGTAACAGGAAAGTGGGTGATTCCGTTTGACCCTAAGCTCACCAAGCAGGACGACTTCAACGTGGACGAGAACACCAAGGTTCAGAGTTTCTCTCTTAATTCAGAAAAAAATTGATTTGAGTCACAGTAATTAACAGGGGCAGAGCCAGACTTCATAAACATTCATAGTTATGCCCAAAACTACAGCGGGGGTCCGTTGGGATTTCCTTATTTACAAAAGATATAGAAAGTATGTTTCATGCCGTTAACACAATTTGTGAAAACCTGATAGTAGATAAAACCCTAACTTGTTGTTGACATCTGCTGCTTTTTTCAACCCTTTTGCCATTTTTTGACGAGAAAAAGGATACAGTTGAAACCAGATATTTACATACACTTAAAAAAAAACACAAAAACATTTATTTCTTTACTGTCATACATTAAATCAGAGTAAACTTTTTCTGTTTTAGATCAATACATATTAACATATTTTTTGCATTTGTTAAATGTCAGAATCGAGCGAGGGAGAAATGGTATGTATTTTTTTTTATCACTTTCATCAAAGTCAGAAGTATACATACACTTCCTTAGTATTTGGTAGAATTGCCCCGAAACTGTTTCACTTGGGCCAAACGTTTTGGGTATCCTTCCACAAGCTTTATACAATAGTTTGCTGGAATTTTGGCCCACTCCTCTTGACAGAACTGGTAGAACTGGGTCAGGTTTGTAGGCCTTCTTGCTCGCACTTGCCTTTTCAGTGCCGCCCATAAATGTTCTATGGGATTGAGATCAGGGCTTTGTGATGGCCACTCCAATACCTTGACTTTGTTGTCCTTAAGCCACTTTGTAACTAATTTGGAGGTATGCTTGGGGTCATTGTCCATTTGGAAGACCCATTTGCGCCCAAGCTTTAACTTCCTGGCTGATGTCTTCAGATGTTCAATATATCCACAACATATTCTTTTCTCATGATGCCATCTATTTTGTGAAGTGCACCAGTCCCTTCTGCAGCAAAGCAGCCCCACAACATTACACTACCACCCCCATACTTCACAGTTGGGATGGTGTTCTGAGGCTTCAACGCTTCGCCCTTTTTCCTCCAAATATACCGTTTATCATTATGGCCGAACAGTTCAATTTTTGTCTCGTCAGACCACAGGACATGTCTCCAGAAATTAAGATTTTTGTCCCCATGTGCAGTTGCAAACTGTAGTCTGGCTTTTTTATGGTGGTTTTGAAGTAATGGCTTTCTTCTCCGAGAGTAACCTTTTAGCTCATGGTGGTACAGGACTCGTTTACTGTGGATAATGACCGATAATTACCAGTTTCAGCTAACATCTTCACAAGGTCTTTTGCTGTTTTCCTGTGATTTTTTTCGCATTTTTTTGGACCTTTCGCACCAAAAAACGTTTCTCTCTGGGACTCAGAATCCGTCTCCTTCCTGAGCGGTATGATGGTTGTACATTCCCATGTTTTTTATACTTGCGTATTATTGTCTGAACAGATGAACGTGGGACCTTCAGGCATCTGGAAATTGCATCTAAGGATGAGCCACACTTGTGGAGATCCACAATTCTTTTCCTGATGTCTTGGTTGATTTCTCTTGATTTTCCCATGATGTCAAAGAAAGAGGCTCTGTGTTTGAGGTGTGCCTTTATATGCATCCACAGTTCTGTCAAGAGGAGTGGGCCAAAATTCCAGCAAACTATTGTAGAAAGCTTGTGGAAGGATACCCAAAACGTTTGGCCCAAGTGAAACAGTTAAATACAAAAAATACATAAAAATTCTCCCTCGCTCGATTCTGACATTTAACAAATGCAAAAAATATGTTAATATGTATTGATCTAAAACAGAAAAAGTTTACTCTGATTTAATGTATGACAGTAAAGAAATAAATGTTTTTGTGATTTTTTTTTTAAGTGTATGTAAATATCTGGTTTCAACTGTAAATACTGTTAACACAATTTGGGAAAACCTGATAGTTGTAACAACCTAATTTATTCTGCTTTTTTCAACCCTTTTGCATCGTACTACACATTGTACACACTTCATACTACACACTGTACAAAATGTGTACTACACACTTTATACTACACACACCTTATACTACACACTGTACATAATTTATACTACACACTGTACACACGTTATACTACACACTGTATACTATACACACTGTACATAATTTATACTACACACTGTACACACTTTATACTACACATTTTACTTTATATATAGACACGCTTGAGAGAAAAAGGGCTGAATGGATTTGAGTCCCAGTCCAATTAAGCATCATCATTCATTTTGTGTGTCTTCATGTTTAAATTGTCATCGTCCAGGTTTCAGTCGACATGATGAATGTGAAGCATTATTTCTACACCTATCACGACCATGAGCTGAACACGACGGTCCTTCAGCTCCCCTTCAGAAGCTCCTACTCCATGCTGCTGATGTTGCTTGACGCCATGGCAACACTGGAGAAGGCCATTTCACCGAACCACGTCACCAAATGGTTGAAGGCTATGATGATACCCGGGTGGGGAGAATCTAAATTTATGCTTCTAATATGAGGAAGGTTTGATACTGAATAAGGTACCCAGCTTTGTCCTGTCCGATAGAGACTCTCCTCCCCCAACAAAATGCCCCCATAAGTGGTTTGTTCCAGCATCATTCTGACCTATATTTAGGTTTGTAGAGGCGGTGCCCTCTAGTGGCCGTAGTAGTTCTGACGGGAGCAAAGCAGGAAATAAGGTGAGGAAGTATAAAAGCACCAAATGTTCTGGTAAGGAGGCGGATTGGGGGGGTTGGTCAAACAAACACAGAAAGTTGACCCTGGAGACCAACGTTCATGTCCCATTTTTAAAGAAAAGGAAACAGAGTTTAATTTGATAGTTTTTGTCTGTAGATGTTCATTGGTCTGTAATTGTGGTCATTATTGTGCATCTGCTTTAATCTTTTACTCTTTGTTTATGTGTCCTTGAGTATCAAGAAAGGTCCTGATAAATAAAATGTATTATTATAGTTTTAACTTTTTATCAACTTAATTAAGTCTTTTTTTTCATCCAAGAAGAAAGGATCTCTACAGAGATAGACCTTTTAGTTTAACATGGAACTGCCCTGGAATCACCATCACCAAACCCATCAGACTCCATGTAAATAATCAGGACTTTTAGCGTGTATAGAGCCAGCATATCTCCACCAGACTCCATGTAAATAATCAGGACTTTTAGCGTATATAGAGCCAGCATATTTCCACATGTAAATGTGTGAATTAAGGTTTATTTCAACCAAACCAGAGTGGAGATTGTTGGAACAGTAGAAAGATGAACCAAGATGTTTTTTGATAGTTTTATTTAGTTTCTGTCCACTTTGAATGAAGTGTGTTTTTTTACGACGAAAAAAATCTTGATTATTTACATGGAGTCTGGTGGAGATATCCTGGCTCTATACACGCTAAAAGTCCTGATTATTTACATGGAGTCTGGTGGAGTTTGGTGATGGTGATTTCGGGGCTGTTTCATGTTGAACTAAAAGGATCTTACTCTTTAACTAAAAGGTCTATCTCTGTAGGGATCCTTTCCCCTAATGTTGTCAGACAGACAATACTAATCTGAGTCTGTCAGTGATAAAAACAGCATAAAGGCCCTCATGGCCAAATGAAACTCCTGCCCTTGTCAGATTTACTGAATGTTTGTCCCCCCTCCCCCCACCCCCAATGTTTTAGGAGCTATAATGTATATTTTCCAAAGTTCTCCATCAAGACTTCCTACGACCTGAATGATGTGCTGTCAGAAATGGGAATGACAGACATGTTTGATGGGCGTGCAAATTTGAGAGGCATATCAGAGAGGCAAGCACTGGAAGTCTCAGATGTAAGTAAACAGAGCATATGTTTTATGTTATTTCACACATATTCCATTTGTCTGTTGTCTCACTTTCTCTACGTTGCACCTCAGGTTGTGCACCAAGCTACACTGGACGTGGACGAGATCGGAGCCGAAGCTTCAGCTGCCACAGGCATCGGCATAACGGTGAGGTCTACCTCCAATTACCCTGTCCCTGTGTTGAAGTTCAATCGTCCATTCATGGTCATCATCACTGAACGTAACACGGAGAAAATCCTCTTCTTGGGGAAAATTATCAACCCAACCATCTGATGTATCATCACTTTGTGTTTGCTCGAGCACAGCTGTTGCATCTCATATAAAGGAGTCAGAAAAACTTTTGATTTGTTGTCTCTTGCTTTATTGAGAGTGTAAACAGTTTTTATATAATGATGTTTGAAGGTAAAATAATGTAGGGATGAAATATAATCAACTTCCATCAGCATTTGGTATTCATTTATAACAGATCATATTTTAAAAATACAATCAAGCTCAACAGTGACCGCCCACTTTTTGAACCGCTCTGGTTCTGTGTATTAAAATTCTTTACTAAAGTAAAAGTATTACTTCCACACTGTAAAAGGAAAAGTCCTGCATTGGAAATGTTACTTCAATAAAAGTGTATTAAAGTATTATCAGGAAAATGTACTTAAAGTATAAAAGTACTTAATGCAGAAAAATCCTCACATTTTGGAAACTGGAAACAGTTGATTTCATATAGACTTGGGTCTTTCTACAGGAGCAGAAACTTTGTATCACAACCTCACAGCTTGGGGTCAGTCTACCTTGGATGATTTAGACATTGTAGCTAATAATCAAAATCCTTATAGAGAAAATTATTTGGATTTTTAAAGTTGACCGGACACAATAAAACTAGAGTGTGAATGCTGAAAGGCTGACACTGTATTGCTGGCTTGAATGTGTAGAAAGTAGTGGAAGTAGTAGGAATAGTTGAAAAGTGAGAATGGGTTAATTTGGTATGAATGTCATTGAGAAGTTAAATAATACAAATAATGTTAAAGATGGGCAATATTATATTTAGAAAAAGATGACTCTAAACTGGAAATCGCTTAACCCTTGTATGGTGTTCAGGTCTGTGGGACCCGTTTTCAGTGTTTGCTAAATGAAAAATTATGCTATTTATTATTTCTTCTAACTCAAACTCATTGGCCTTGGCTCATTTTCTGTGAAGAACATACAAAATCACTTATTTTCAATGCCTGCACACAGTACACACATATGAGGTGTTCGGGTCTACTGGACCTGAGTGTATTTAATTGTAGGTGCTATGAAACTATGTTGTCTTTCTGCACCTGCTATTCCCACAAAGTAACAAACGTTTTACATTTTAAAGCACGTTAACCTGTTCTGATTAAGTTATAAGAAATAAGCACCAATAATGATCAAAAAGTCTTGTTTCTATTTTTTTATAATTAAATTTCCTTATTTTCCCACAAAAAACTAATTATCATATGATCATAAATCTGATCTCACTGGGGTAAATGGCAAATATGAACCATAAATGATGTATATATCATTGGTAATTGAGCTAAAGCTGTTAATAAATTGTTATGGCTGTATTGATTTAAAAGCGTAATAATGTGGTGGGTCCACCACACCCTGGAACATTGGCTGTGTATCAAAAATATGAACACCACACAAGGGTTAAATGTGGAAGAAGTAGTTGAAGTAGTAAAAGTTATTAATTAACTCTGTGTTAGCAACTTTAGTTAAAAGTTGCCATGACTTCTCCCGGTGTCACGGTTTCAGCAGGAGGACCCAAATGCAAGACTCTTTCAGGCAGATGTGCAGAATAAACACACTTTATTTTGACTCTACAACTTACAAACTCACAACTACAAACCTACAAACAAACTCTCACAGGAACAACGAGACAGAGAGAGACCAACCGACAAGAGTCATAACCACTACAGTGCCAATTACCTATTTGTGAGGGTGAAATAAAATAAATTTTTTCGCCGCAAAGGCTTGAACGGTCTTCTGGAAGACCTCCACCAGACCAGCGGGCGCTTGTTGGATTGTTGTCGGCCTCAGCAGGCGAGGGAGGCGGGTAGGAAGTAGAAGGATGCCGGTCCGGGTTGCTAGCCTGGCTAAGGAAACTACCACACAATTCGCCACTGCAGAGACTCATATTCACCAACGACAGCACACAAATGGATATATATGCTACAAATACACATGGAACTGCTGCGTGATGATTATTACCAGAGCCAGGCTGAACACACTCACTCATCCCAGGGATCAGCTAGCAGCTAAGAGGGTAGGTGAATTTAAACAAAGGCTAAGTGGCTAAATGCATCTTGTTGTCATGTAAGGTCCCTGTTCATGTTACACAGACATTTTAATTGCATTTTGTGTCTGTTAAGAGGCACAAAGGCACTCTTTATCTTATGCCCCCATAACTGCCGTTTTAGCTGAGTGGGAGCTCTCGGCATTAGCTGCAGCAGCTCCGTGTTGCTAGCACCGATTCAGCTCGGGTTTTTTTTGCTATCGGCAGTACTCATATACAGTACAGGCCAAAAGTTTGGACACACTTTCTCATTTAATGCATTTCCTTTTTATTTTCATGACTATTTACATTGTAGATTCTCACTGAAGGCATCAAAACTATGAATGAACCCATATGGAATTATGTACTTAACAAAAAAGTGTGAAATAACTGAAAACATGTCTTATATTTTAGATTCTTCAAAGTAGCCACCCTTTGCTTTTTTATTATTAAGGGAAATAATTCCACTAATGAACCCTGACAAAGCACACCTGTGAAGGTAAAACCATTTCAGGTGACTACCTCATGAAGCTCATTGAGAGAACACCAAGGGTTTGCAGAGTTATCAAAAAAAAGCAAAGGGTGGCTACTTTGAAGAATCTAAAATATAAGACATGTTTTCAGTTATTTCACACTTTTTTGTTAAGTACATAATTCCATATGTGTTCATTCATAGTTTTGATGCCTTCAGTGAGAATCTACAATGTAAATAGTCATGAAAATAAAGAAACACATTGAATGAGAAGGTGTGTCCAAACTTTTGGCCTGTACTGTACATATAGCAATCAAGATTAACGTAAAAATTGCCTGGAGTTCTCCTTTAAACAAAACTAAATCTTACACATTCACTTAGACAAAAAACAGAGGAAATAGGGTGCAGGTGTAAAGATACCAAAGTTACCCTTTAAAGTGATTTCTACTGTACAATACTGCAGACAGTAATCATCACTCACATGTTTGTGCACATGCTGCTGAAGCAAACAGTGGCAGCTTGGCTCTTGCGTTTATTAGCTGCAGCATGAGTTTGACTCAACGGTTGGACAGTAATCATTACATAGAACAAATGCAGGGGCCGAGCAAATAAGAGTTTGAGACAGAGAATAAACAAAGCCAAAGTGCAGTTTCTCTGATTTAGCTCATAAAAGGTACATCTCTCTTTGTCCAGTCAGTGCTTCTCTGTCTGCGCTTCAACCAGGAGAAGGTAAGCTGTTTAAGATTGTTTTTATGTGTTTTATATACAAGTTTAAATACTCTGTCAACAGATAAATACAGTTCAAATGAAAAACTATGTTTAACACATGGAGTTTGATATGTAAATGTGCGCACTGAAACTGTAAATTGTTTTTTGGAGGTTCAAAGTCCCTGTAAGCTTTACATTTTTCTCAGTAGCCTGACATAAAATATGACTTTCACTCAGTCAAACAAAAATATATATTAGTGTTATGTATTTTGAGTTTAACACAAAAGAATCAACAAATTTGCTTCAATCACCGAACCCACCAGACTCCATGTAAATAATCAGGACTTTAAGCGTGTATAGAGCCAGCATATCTCCACCAGACTCCATGTAAATAATCAGGACTTTTAGCGTGTATAGAGCCAGCATATCTCCACCAGACTCCATGTAAATAATCAGGACTTTTAGCGTGTAGAGAGCCAGCATATCTCCACATGTAAATGGGTGAATTAAGGGTTTATTTCAACCAAACCAGAGTGGTGATTGTTGGAACAGTGGAAAGATGAACCAAGACGGCTTTTGATAGTTTTATTTAGTTTCTGTCCACTTTGAAAGAAGTGTGTTTTATGATGATAAAAGTCCTGATTATTTACATGGAGTCTGGTGGAGATATGCTGGCTCTATACACGCTAAAAGTCCTGATTATTTACATGGAGTCTGGTGTTTGGTGATGGTGATTTCGGGGCTGTTTAATGTTAAACTAAAAGGATCTTACTCTTTAACTAAAAGGGCTATCTCTGGAGGGATCCATCTCATAATGTTGTCAGACACTTAGAATAATAATCTGAGTCTGTCAGCAGCAACAAACAGAACCTTTAGTGGACGCTGACTGATGCTGAACATTTTTCCTGTAGGGTTACATTACAGCCTGGTTCATGGCTTTATGTTACAGTGTTGCCGCTCAATACTGGACCAGTTTAAATGCATGGGTAAAATAAAAGACCCTTTAAGACCCACTTTTATTTTTGGGCTTTTAGTTAGTTTTTTTTCTGTATATATATGTTTCTGTCTTTGTGAAGCACTTTTGTGCAAAACATTATTTTTGTTTTTAAGTGCTTTCCTACATAAATGAAATAAAAACTTAAAACTTTTAGTCAATCAAATGAAAAAGAACATATTTAAGGCCTTGTGTTGTCTTCCCGTCGACTGCAACTTTGTGTTTTTCTGTGTCAAAATTTCAACATTTTGTTGTTCTTTTTCGACACTTTTCTCAAGTTTTTTGTCGATTTTATTCCAATGCTTTTGTCATTTTTTGGCAAGTTTTTTGTCACCTTTGGCGATGTTTTTGATGGTTTTTTAGGTCATTTTTTTCAGCAATTAAAAAAATAAATGTTTTGGTAGGTTTTTTTTCCTGCGTTTTTGTAGATTTTTCCATTATTTGTCACTTTTTTCACATTTTTTTTTGTCATAGTTCTGATATAGAAAGTTTTTGTCAAATTTGACAACAGGAGGTGTCAAATTTATTTTATTTGGACTTTAACACTCCATCATTTGATTTGTTTCTTTGTGATTTCAAATTCACATGTAACTAAACCCTGATTTGATTTGTGCATGGCCTTCAGAACAAATGACAGTTCTGAGCAACAGCAAACATTGTGTAACACGAACAAACAATGAAGCTGAACTTTTGAACTTTTGTCTTAGTTCACAATGATGATGCGAGCAGCCGTGGGTCTCTGGGTCCTATCAGCGGTGATCTGCGTGGGCAGAGGCCATCACCATCCCGATCACCATTTGGGTCACGGTGATGACAAGACCGTCCAAGACACCGTAGCGGACGGCAGCGCCAACAGCGTCTCCCTGGTGAACGAAGCAAACCAAGAGTTTTCCTTCCGACTCTACAGGCAGTTAGCAGCTCATGCTGACTCACAGGGAAAGAATATCTTCTTCTCCCCGGCTAGCGTGTCGGCCGCCTTGGCTGCGTTGTCCGTGGGAGCGCAGGGGGAGACTCACCGTCAGCTTTTCAGTGGTCTGGGCTTCAACAGCTCCCTCCTGACGCAGACAGATGTGGACCAGGCCTTCCAGACGTTCCTCCAGAGGGCCAACAACACATCTCAGGAGGACGCCAGCCAAGGGACTGCCGTATTTGTGGACGACGACTTCAAGCCGAAGCCAGAGTTCCTGCAGACCCTGAAGCAGTCGTACCTCGCAGATGGGTTCAATGTGGACTTCACCAAAGCCACAGAAAGCGCTGATACCATCAATAAGTACGTGGAGGAGAAGACCAACGGGAAGATTGACAAGCTGGTGGAAAGCCTGGATCAAAGCACAGTCATGTATCTCATCAGCTACATCTACTACAAAGGTAAATCATCAATCATCGGTCCTCCAAAACCATACGACTTGGGCTGTGTCTCATTCTGCATACTTCCGTCAGTACACTGCTAACGTGCACTGACTATTTACTGCCTTAGTGCCCACTTCCGATGGTTAGTATTGTCCCAAAAGGAACACTTATGTGAAAACACTTAAGGGAAATGACGAGGGGGATGAGCATGACGAACGCAACGCATGGCAGCTGATTGGACGAACGCGTCACGTGGGTCTGGCTGCTCCCAAATTCCCAAAACCGACCATAATACGATCTCGTATATTACAAAAATAGTTCACCGAAGCGTGTTTCTGAAAAGATTTAAGCAAGAATTAGGCTGTACAGTTGCTGAATCTGTCCGTTATTTTGATTGTCAAAGGTCAGTTTGAAAGATTTTCGTCAGATTTTGAGAGGCGGCGAGCCGAGCTGACAACTTCTCATTTGCATACCGTAGCCTGGATTCAACTTGCCGAGGTCTCTGGTCCCTCCCCTTTATCTTTGTAGTCAAGATGGCGCCAGTTTTTTACGAGTAGGGTCCATCGTTCCACACTGAACTTTTTCACCGTTTTAAGGGGGTCATTCTGGTACTTAAACACGTCATTAAAGTTGTGAAACGGTCCCAGTTTGGTTAGGTGTAGACACTAAGGGCCCTATTTTAACGATCTAAGGGCGTGTCCAAATCCACTTTTGTTAGTTTGACAGCGGTATAAAAGGGTCTGTGTGTGCCGGGTGCCTGGTCCTAAAGGGTTGTTCTTAGTGTCTTAATTAATCAGAGGTGTGTTTTGGGCGTAACATGCAATCAACCAATCAGAGATCATCTCCCATTCCCTTTAAAAGCCAGGCGCGTTTGCACCTTGGAGCATTGCTGTTATGATGGAGGATTTGCACCATAATATTTATATTTGTAATCTTCTGCATGCGTGTGTGTGTTAGTATGTATGTGTGTGTGTTTATGTGTGTGTGTGTGTGTGTGTGTGTGTGTGTGTGTGTGTGTGTGTGTGTGTGTGTGCTGCTGTGCATCCCTGTGTGTGTAACAAGCATAGTGTCCGTGAAGTAAAAAAAAACTCTGTTTCCTTTTCTTTCCAAACGGGACATGAACCGCGGTCTCCTGGGGGAAAGTCCTGTGTTTGATTGACCAATCCACCCCCCGAAACTTGCCTCCTTACCAGGACATTTGGCACTCTTGTACTTCCTCACCTTCCTTCCTGCTTTGCTCCCAACAGAACTACCTTAGCCACTAGAAACATGAATATATATATATATATATATATATATATATATATATATATATATATATATAGTACAGGCCAAAAGTTAAAAAAGTACCTTCTGATTAAATACGTTTCCTTTTTATTTTCATGACTATTTACATTGTAGATTCTCACTGAAGGCATCAAAACTATGAATGAACACATATGGAATTATGTACTTAACAAAAAAAGTGTGAAATAACTGAAAACATGTCTTATATTTTAGATTCTTCAAAGTAGCCACCCTTTGCTTTTTTTTGATAACTCTGCAAACCCCTTGGTGTTCTCTCAATGAGCTTCATGAGGTAGTCACCTGAAATGGTTTTACCTTCACAGGTGTGCTTTGTCAGGGTTCATTAGTGGAATTATTTCCCTTATTAATAAACAAAGCAAAGGGTGGCTACTTTGAAGAATCTAAAATATAAGACATGTTTTCAGTTATTTCACACTTTTTTTGTTAAGTACATAATTCCATATGTGTTCATTCATAGTTTTGATGCCTTCAGTGAGAATCTACAATGTAAATAGTCATGAAAATAAAAAGGAAACGCATTGAATGAGAAGGTGTGTCCAAACTTTTGGCCTGTACTGTATATATATATATATATATATATATATATATATATATATATATACATATATATACATATATATATATATATATATAGGGTCAGAATGATGCTGGAATAAATCACTTATGAGGCTGTTTTTTTCGGGGTAGGACGGTCTCAAATAAATGATTAAATAAAATGATGCGATTTTACATTTTGTGATCACACTTTTAAGTTGTACGTATCAAACCAAAGGTTGTGTTTTATTTCTGCTTGTTATCTAACAGGAAAGTGGGCGACTCCGTTTGACCCTAAACTCACTAAGCAGGACGACTTCAACGTGGACGAGAACACCAAGGTTCAGAGTTTCTCTCTTAATTCAGAATGTGAATTAATGTGTGTGTGTGTGTGTGTGTGTGTGTGTGTGTGTGTGTGTGTGTGTGTGTGTGTGTGTGTGTGTGTGTGTGTGTGTGTGTGTGTGTGTGTGTGCAGTGTTAGAAGATGGCTTGTGGCCGATGTTGCTTGGCCGTGTTTGGATGCTTGCATAATATCTTGTACTAAATATGAATGCTGTTTGATGTTGAGATATGCTGGTGCTTTGCTGCTTCTTGTGGCTCTGCATGGCAAGCAGAGATAGCTTCTCTGATGCTCTAGCTGTCTGTGTGGTGTCTTGTTGACTTTTGTCTGTATTAACCTGTACTAATGTCTTGCTCTTTCCTGCTGCTCTGGTCTAAAATCATCTGGCCAAAAGGACTACAGTTGAAAATTAGCCGGCTGGCTAACACTGGCACATTTACAGAAATGTTGATTAATGTGTGTTGTCCTTTATAAATAAAGAATAAGAAATAAAATAAAATAAGTAGGGGGAATGAGAGGGGGAACCTTAAGAGCAGGAGGAATGAGAGGGGGAAACACCAGAGCAGGGGGAATGAGAGGGGGAAACACCAGAGCAGGGGGAATGAGAGGTAGCCTCTAACTGTCTGCATGCACTCTGTGTCTTCATGTTTAAATATAAGTATGTTTTGATATCGTCCAGGTTGCAGTCGACATGATGAACATGGAGGATCGTTTCCACTCCTATCACGACCACGTGCTGAACGTGACGGTCCTCCAGCTCCCCTTCAACAGCTCCTACTCCATGCTGCTGATGCTGCCTGACGACATGGCAACGCTGGAGAACCGCATGTGCCCGAACCACCTCACCAAATGGTTGAAGTGGATGAAGCCCAAGTGTGTAGAATTTAAGACCTACAATCTTTAGAAACTGGTCCCGTATTAAAGGTCCCATGGCATGAAAATGTCACTTTATGAGGTTCTTTAACATTAATATGAAAGCTCAGATGGGCCAATCAGGAATCTTCTCCTTATGAGGTCATAAAGAGACTTCTGATACAGTATTAGGGGACCACTAAGGTCTATATAAAAGAGACTTCAGATACAGTATTAGGGGACCACTAAGGTCTATATAAAAGAGACTTCAGATACAGTATTAGGGGACCACTAAGGTCTATATAAGAGAGACTTCAGATACAGTATTAGAGGACCACTAAGGTCTATATAAAAGAGACTTCAGATACAGTATTAGGGGACCACTAAGGTCTATATAAAAGAGACTTCAGATACAGTATTAGGGGACCACTAAGGTCTAAATAAAAGAGACTTCAGATACAGTATTAGGGTACCACTAAGGTCTATATAAAAGAGACTTCAGATACAGTATTAGAGGACCACTAAGGTCTAAATAAAAGAGACTTCAGATACAGTATTAGGGGACCACTAAGGTCTATATAAAAGAGACTTCAGATACAGTATTAGAGGACCACTAAGGTCTATATAAAAGAGACTTCAGATACAATATTAGGGTACCACTAAGGTCTATATAAAAGAGACTTCTGATACAGTATTAGGGGACCACTAAGGCCTATATAAAAGAGACTTCAGATACAGTATTAGGGACCACTAAGGTCTATATAAAAGAGACTTCAGATACAGTATTAGGGGACCACTAAGGTCTATATAAAAGAAACTTCAGATACAGTATTAGGGGACCACTAAGGTCTATATAAAAGAGACTTCAGATACAGTATTAGGGGACCACTAAGGTCTATATAAAAGAGACTTCAGATACAGTATTAGAGGACCACTAAGGTCTATATAAAAGAGACTTCAGATACAGTATTAGGGGACCACTAAGGTCTATATAAAAGCATCCAAAGAGCACCATGTCATAGGACCTTTGAAGAAAGC